>JAUMHE010000048.1:7717067-7738328 GCA_032359235.1 Enteromius mattozi | reverse complement strand
AAATCGCCCTCTTCCTTTCTCTCTCTCTCTCACACACTCACCCTCTCTCACCCTCTCTCACTCTCTCTCTCTCTCTCCTTCTCACTTGCTCTTTCTCCTGCGCATAGAGCACGCAATCACACCAGGCTTCAGCACATGGGCACACAGACAGAAAGTGAGAGAGGGATTGTGGATATGTGTGTGTGTGTGTGTGTGTAGGTGTGAACTGTGTCTGGTGAAGGAAAGCATTGCCCAGACAAATCGGTTGTGTGGATCCTGACACCTTTTTTTTCTTCTTTCTAGAGGTTACAGGAACTGACTTGTATAGCGTAACAAGGGTTTTGGCTTGCTGCACCAAGTACAGACTCTTCTGAATGTGCTTTTTGCAAGCACCCTGCATGTTTTGTGTGCAGCGGTTCAGTTGTGCGTCTGTGCATGCGAGCAGATGTGTGTGTGTGTGTGTGTCAGTGTGCATTCCATTATAATGCTGTTGATTATTAGGCCTCCTTCCTTCCACATGGTCCCCTGGGGTACGTGTGAATAAATGCATTCCGTGTGTTTCTCTGCACGCTTTCATATTTGTCTTACGCCCGTGTAGAGGATATTTGCATGAAATATTTGCGTCTGTGCGAGGGCTGTTCTCTCACGTCAGTACATTGCGTCTTGTTTTGTCTGATTTCTTTGTGCATATAAAAGTATATGAGAGCGTCTTGTGCGCCGCGCTCGTGTTTGATTTAGACATAAATGGCTGGCGCTGCCTGCATAGCGTCATACTCAGAATTCATATTTTCATCCCGCTCATATGCTCTCTGCGGCAGGCATATCACTGCACTTTAATTGCCTTTGTGTAAAACACAGTCTCGACAGCGCGCACACACACACACACACACAGTGAATTCCGCATTTGCTTATTATTACACGTGAGGCGTGTGCATGTTGCTAGCCGCTGCGTTCCAGTCCCGTTTTAATGAAACACGTTCGGCGCACTGTGGGGTGAACTGTCCGTCACCGTTCCGTTAAGTCAGGCGTGTTGGCTGGAGATCAGCATCGCCGTAAACGTCAATCATTTCATTCACAATGGGACTGAAGATCAGTGTACCAGCTTCTCCTGCCTCCCCAGCAGCCCCTGTGTTGGATCATACAGAGCTAGTGGGATATTGTTAAGTGATTCTTTTTCAAATATTAAAATGGAAGTGAAAGCAGCTGCTGGTGATAGAGGGGACTGAAGATTGAAGGCAGATTGCCTGGTGAGACGTATAGCCAAGATGATGATGATGAGTTGGACATGTTCGGATGAAAGGCCAGAAAGTTCATGCTTAGTAATTTACTGCTGACTGTCTTGCTTTTAATATTACTTAAAATTTAACATGGCAAATATGAATCTATTCTACATACTGTCAAATTATTATCAAAGTTCATTAATCATTAACAGTTTTAACTGTTATTTGCACAGAGAAGGCTGAGGATTGCACAGAAACACAATGTTAAAATTAGGTTCTGGGATGGTTATTGATACTATAGTAATGACTAGCAAATTCACATGCATTTAATGCTTTTTTTTTGGCATAATAATGTCCAGAATAGCTTTTATACATAATAGAATAATATTTATAGGAAAAAATACATGTTTTAGACATTCTAACCTCAGTAGAATTTTACATTAAAGTGTAATTTGTTACAGAAATAGATTACCCAAAAATGTAAATTTGCTGAAACTTACTCACCCTCAGGGAATCCATAATGCAGATGATTTTATTTTTTAAGTGAAACAGATTGGAGAAATTTAGCATTACATTGTTCACAAATGGATTCTCTGCAGTAAATGAGGTCCTGTCAGAATGAGAGTTCGAACTTGATAAAAATAGTCCACGGCTAATCAAAGGAACTCCATCAATTAATGTCTTGTGAAGTGGAAAGCTTAATAAACAAATTCATCATTGCTTTAGGCTAACATATGTGTCCCCTGCCCATAATGTCACTTTTTAATATTGTTTTTAACTAATAAAAACATAAAATTACCCTCCACTCACACAATAATGCACACAACTACAGTCCATTAACTTATTGTGAACATAAAATCTTAAGGGTTATTGATTCTGGATTATTGTGGTGTTTTTATCAGCTGTTTGGACTCTCATTCTAAAAGCACCTATTGATTGCCAAGGATTCATTGGTGAGCAAGTTATGTAATGCTAAATTTCTCCAAATCTATGTACAAAACAAATGTATGTACAACCTGGATTGCCTGAGAGTGAGTAATTTCTTTTCTATCTATCTATCTATCTATCTATCTATCTATCTATCTAAATAAAAAGTGTAAACAAGATATCACTTCTCTTTCTTGTTCAATGAAGTAAATTAAGAGGCAACAAAAGAAAGAAATGAAGAGAAAAATAACTATTCATAGTTATTCCTAGGTATTATTTTTTACCCTAAAATGTGCACAGCGAGGATACTTTTTTAGTTCCAGTTTATGATCACAGTTACATATTTTTAAAACTGCAAAATCCTTATTTCTGTCAAATCCAGTACTGCTCATCACTGTTTCCATGTCTTTTGCTCAGTCTCAGGCCATCCAAAACGGAGTGTCTGAGGTTATGGAGGAGGAAAGTAACTTAAAGAAACGAAAAAGCGATCAACAAGGCAACCAGGGCTCTGAGACTGGTCAGGAGGTGGTGGAGAAGGTCAAAAAGCGACGGGGACGCCCTCCTGCCGAGAAACTGCCGCCCAACCCTCCCAAGCTCACAAAACAGATGAACACCATCGTAGACATGGTCATCAACTACAAGGACACGTCAGTAGTTAAACACACAGACTTAATAGGTTGTTGTTGGCTGTTTTTATTTCTTGACATGATGCAAGTTGTGACACTAAAACAAAGTGATTTACGAAGAACTTTGCCAGCAGTATTAAGTTTGTACTCTTTCCCTTTATTTTTGTGTGTGTGCTTCATGTCAGACAGCACAATAAAATGTATAACGGCTAAGTTTTGTACCTCTTCTTTAATATATCACCGTTCTACAGGTTGGGGCGACAGATCAGTAAAGGTTTCGTTCAGCTGCCCTCAAGAAAAGAGGTGCCAGAGTACTATGAGCTCATCCGCAAGCCAGTCGACTTCAGGAGGATCAGGGTTAGCATGTCATCCCACAAATCTGCCTTAAGTCTTATTTTTCCTAAAATGCCCTATTCCACCACCTCCATCATCCACCCTTTCCCACCTGAATTACTGTATATCCACATTGACATCCTTTTCAGTTCAAGAAATGTATTGATTTTGCTCTTGTCATGCAGGTTGTGTGTTTTTGCTGGCTGCATTTTAGATCGATGTGAAAAGGAAGCAGATTTTATTTGACTGATTCTGGGAAATCTGTCATTACTGTAAAAGTTTCACAAGGAAATATGGCTGTTAATATACCTTTTTCATTGTTCTTGTACATTGTACTTTTAAATGTTTCCTGGTTTTGTTTATGCAGGAGAGAGTACGTAATCACAAATACAGGTGCATTGCTGACCTGGAAAAGGATGTCATGCAGATGTGCCACAATGCTCAGACGTTTAATCTGGAAGGATCTCAGGTTTGACTTATGTACATTGTTTTAAAAATACTTTAAAATTTTTCCTTTGCAATGGTACTGCAACGTTTATGCAAATAGATTTAACAGGTTTTTAGATTTTATTTCATCTCTGGCTAATGTAAAAACAGTCTGTTCATATTAGCATTAAAGTGTCCCTATTATGCCATTTCCAATATTATCTTTCATGCAGTGTGTAATGTAGCTGTATGTGAATGTAAACAAGTTGTTAATCCGAAAGTGCATAATAAATAAAGTTATTGTCTCCCAAAGATGAGACAAAGAATTCCATTTCTGTGATGGCAACACGTTACGGCGTAACACATTTGTATAATTCCTGACTATCTTCTACATTGGAATGCCACAACTTGACCGAACAACATCATTTTACTGACAACTGTTTCTCTACTCTTGGGGAGTTCATGGCTGGATTTACAAAACGCTTGCTTTTGAAATATGGTTTAGTACCCAGTTTATTTAGAACAGCAGCTTCACTGTAAACAACCTGTAAGTATGATTAAAAAATAGATGCTAATATTTCTATTGAGCGTTCAAAATACAGAATTATGGTAATGGGCCTATTGTTTTCGATGCGCTGTACACGGTAGATCAATCACAACAGACTGGTCCATCTGACCAATCAGAGCAGAGTAGGCTCATGGAAAGGAGGGGTTAAGAGAGACTGAATCTTAGAACTGCTTTGATAGAATCGTTTGAGAATCGCTGGAATAGGTGGTAACATTAAATGCATATTTTGAAAAAACCAAAGCATTTTTTCAACTTGCATGCATGTAAACCTATTATAGGAGACATCCAAAACAATATTAAAAATGGCATAATAGGGGCACTTTAAAACTATTACTTTAGTATTTAAAGTGATGGCTCAGGCCAAATTGAAAATTCTGTGATCTCTGACTCACCCTCAAAGGGTTAGTTCACCCAAAAAATGAAAATTCTGTCATTTATTACTCACCCTCATGCCGTTCCAAACCTGTAAGACCTCCGTTCATAGTCGGAACACAAATTAAGATAATTTTGATGATATCAGAGAGCCATCTGTCCCTCCATAGACAGCAACACAACTGAAATGATCCCAGGTCTAGAAACGTAGTAAAAATATTGATAAAACAGTCCATGTTACATCAGTGGATCAACTTCAAGAATACTTTTTTTTGTGCAAAGAAAACAAAAATAACATCATTAAACTCTACTGTTCTTCTCCCGTGACTTACGTCTTCTGGGGTCTGGGATCATTTCAGTTGTGTTGCTGTCTATGTAAGGTCAGATAGCTCTGATATCATCAAAAATATCTTAATTTGTGTTCTGAAGATTAACGAAGGTATCTCAGTATTCATATATATGGTCCCTTAGTATTATCAATAGCTTTTGCATTGCTTAAAACCTAATAACCTCCTCCATCCCCATCTCCTCCTCTCATCCAGTCAGGATATGGTCTTCTGATTTTCCTTTGAAGTAGACAACTTTTTAAAATTTTTATATTAAATAATTTAACATTAATGATATCTGTTCATAACACCAATACAAAATGTATGCTACATTGTCAATTATCTTTGATTATAGTGATCCTGACAGAATTATAATTTTGGAGTAAACGGTCCCCAAAATGAGCCTGAATATTTTGTGCTAGTAGATATAGCTGATTGTGTGAAGATTGTTTAATGTCTCTCTATATCTTAGATCTTTGAGGACTCCATTGTTTTGAAGTCTGTTTTTGAGAGTGCAAGACAGCGAATAGTGGAGCTCAGTGAGGAAGACAATGATGCTGTTGGAAGTAGTGAAGCAGATGGTGGTCGTCTTTTAAATCTAGAGCGTAAGTGAAAACACATGCTTTGTCTTTTCCAGTAAGAGTTGCAAAAGATTATAATCAGTAAAACCAGCAAAAAAGCATAAAACTATTAATCAAAATCCATCAAATTATTAAAGATGAAGTCTTTATTCTCTGTGTAAAGTGTGTAAATGTTTTGTCTTAAAAGCTCATGTTTCGGAATCAACAAATCCCAAGCTGGATGAAAAAAAGGGAAAAAATAAAAAGGATCCTAGTAATACCAGTTCAAAGGAAGTCACAAACAGCGAAGAAGACCTTGGCAAAGAATGTGAGAATAACACAAGAGGACTATTAAATTAGACCCCAAATGACAGTCTGATATAAAAAGCATTGTATGCCATTTCAAGAACATTGTATGGCCATTTCAGTCCGGTTTTCTTGATGTTTCGGTCAAGGAATGTGCTCAGAATGTGATCTCATTATTATGGTTGCTTAAAACTCCTTTGTAAAACCTTTGTATTCTAAAAATAACATTGTTAATGCAGTGCTTCTGCAGTGATACATATGAAATTGGCATTGTTTTCATGTATTTATAAAATGTAAATAAGTCATAAACCCAAAATAGGTATAAAATATTGTGGTAAAAAAGGTCTGTAAGTTCAGGCTGCCTGAAAATTTTCACTCTTTTTTTTTTTCCCCCAAAGATGGAAAAACAGTTGTATGACATAATATGATATTGTATGATCATTTAAACGGATGCATTCAATCTTTCAAGATGGTATAAGCTGTGCTAAATCTGCAAGCTATTATGTCTCTGTTTCAGAGAATTTTTAATCTGTGGTTTTTGTGACTATGAGCACTTTGTCATCCCCTCTTTGTACGTTTCCCTTTCCTTCATTAACTGTTAACATCTTTAAAAAAAAAAAAGGAACATTTTTTCCAGCAGCTCTTTATCTTTCTTTAGTTATCACAGGATCTTAACTATCCGTACATAGAGGAGTTGGGGCATGATGGCAATGTATTCTTTGGTGACAGATCAGATACTGCCCTCAAAGAGAGGCACCTACTGATGATGCTGTCACATTTGTGTGTTCAGTTTATGATGGATGAGAGATGTGGTGTGTTTGTGGACAGATGGAATTGAAGTGTATGGGCTTTATATGATGTAAAAGGGAAAGTTTTGAGTCACCATATTACAAAAATAAACATTTTTAATGAAATCACATGTGCTAATGTGGATGAGTTAATCTTTTGCTTTTAATCAAAGGCAGTTTAAGTAAGATTTCAGGATCTTTTACAGTTTTAAAACAGGTTTTATGAGCTCTGTAAACTGCAAGTAATACAACAATAAGTAAGCACTTAGTTCCTGTTCATAATTTGTGTAATCTGGCTTTCAAAATATTTATAATATTTTTATATAGAATATTCTAATGACTTCTTACACTGATTCGTTAATAGGTTTTGTGCTTTAATTACCAACCCAGCATAGAGCACATATATGTACAGAAAACAAAGCCGAATTGCTCTGCATTGCCCTGAGGCATCACAGAGAAAAATCACAAGACTGTCAGTGTTTCACATTATGTATCACTGCAGCATTACAATGAAAACAAATATATATATATATATATATATATATATAAATGATAGTACTGTATGAAACTGCTAAAACAGAAATCAAGGCCATTTGAACTGTATTTACAGGCAACAGATGAAAATATGTAGTGTTTGCACTGAAAGTGAAGAGTGCACATAAGATTTAAGACAATGTAGTTATATGCCTTATTTCTCACCACAAAAGCTATTAATGTGTGATTTGTGAATTACATCTCTATTCTCAACTTTGATTTTTTTAATGTAGTAGGGGAGTAAAGCAGACAGAAAACAATGTGGAGAGTGATGTGAACTTTTATACAGAGATTAGATATAATAATAATAATACAAACATATTAAATAAGCAATGCATCAAGGATTAGTCAATAATGCATTTATTAGTCATTCAAGTATTCTTGAATCATGTAATTCATGTTTAATTTTTATGAAACATTTTTTATTTTTATTTTGTAGCATTACACTGTATAGCGCCTGATTTTGTAGCATTGTAGTATTATCCTTATTTAACCATTCAAAACCATTGTTTTTAGGTCAAAACCCAAACCATAATAGGAAACTATTTTAACAAATCAGTGTTGAGGGTTACCGCTACATTCACCACAAAATTACCTGTTATTAAGAAATAATCATAAGGAAAGCCAATAAAAGGACAAAGAAGGAGATGATACAGGGACAACGATTTGCTCCCAACATCATGTGAATGTAATTATTATATTTTTGTGTGTAGTATTTCCATGTAAGAAAATAAGAAATATTTTTCTAATTAATTCATAATATGTTAGAGCTTGTTTGTTATGTCCTATTTAAAACAGTTTTGGTACTTCTCCAAGGCATAAAGAATATTTGAATGTTTGTAGTAATTCCTTATCTTAATAACTATTGTTTATTAAACCTGCAAATTTGATTTTTTGAAATGTCTGTGTGCTATAACAATCCAAACTAATTATTACTCTGCAGGGACTGTGCAATAATTGGAAGTATTGAAAGAATAAATTAGATTTATTGTACATGTTGGCCGGCTGTTAGTGGTAGTATAGCCTAATTACAAAATGTTGGTCTGATTAAGGAGCTGAGCTGTCAGCAGTGGAGAAGCAACAGGCAAGCAATATTTACTTTTTATAAGAGAGAGAAGCAGTTCCTGACCAAATTGTCTGGTACAATTACTATTTCATGTGTTTAACAACAAATTAATTAAGGTTAGAAACAGCTGGTGAATAATAGACATTAAATTTCCTGTTTGTAGAGGATGTTAGAGTCATTGTGGTATAGTAATTTTACTATTTACAGCAGTTTATTTTATGCTTTTGTATGTTGTTCCTTGCAATTATAAGTAAATTCAGTCGACCACGATGCCTATTCACACTTCTTCCCCTGTACCTTTAAACTTCTATAAATAAGCTCTAATGTGTGTTTGTATGTATATTGAATGTTAAGTAGCAAAGGTACTTTCTTAGTATCAAAAGTCACCAGTTCATTAAACAGAACATGAAAAACCAGCGAAAACACTGTTTATTGTGGATCTCTCATACATGCTGACATTTATTAAAAGATTTACAAAAAATAAAATGAAATAAAATAAAAATCATAGATCATTAAAAATCATCAGTCATTTTCTACGGCACCATACGTAAATTAAATGTTCTTAGAAACAATGAAAATTATAAAAGCTTTGAAATTATATAAACTATAAGTGTAACCAGGGACGGATTATGGGTTGTGTGGGCGCCTGGGCAAAACGTTCGCACAACATTCGCAAAACGTTCGCGTGGGCCCCTGGGCAAATCGTTCGTGCAAAACGCCCCCCCCCCTCCCCAGCCACAGCCACCACACTTCAAGGGCCCTCCCTTCATGTTTCCATCAGAGGCCCTATAGGGTCAGGGGCCCTTGTACGCAGAGGATCAAAGAATGTAGGCCCTGTAAAATAGACAAACGAAAATACATTGTTGATGAGCTTTGCAAATTGTTTTGGGCTAGGGGCCCCACGGGCCCCCTGCACCCCAAGGGCCCCTGGGCAGCGGCCCCGCTGGCCCGGTCCGTAATACGTCCCTGAGTGTAACGAAGACATAATCTGAATGTGAGTGTTCCACAAAACCACAAGATGGCGCCATTAAACTAAAATTGAAGTTGTTAAAGTTCAACATGGGCAATGAAGAAGCGGGAAAACATAAAAAACCCAGAACAGAGACAATAAAATATGCACTAGTAATTCAAAAGGTGTTATTACTGTTATTATTATTGAGATACATTTCTGCAAGCATACTAGTAATAGTAATAGGAAAAGGATGGTGTTTGTGGCTCCAGCCTTCTAAAAAATCTCAGTGCTAGAGGAGAGTGACAAAAATCCATTTTAACAAACAATTACTATGTGTAATAAATATGTGAAAGATTAAGATGTTTTGATCAAGGTGTGTGAAGCACATGAAACTGAAAGAAAGTGGTATTTCATCATGCAGTTGTGTGAAGATATCAGAAGCAGGGAAATGAAGGGAACTAAAACATCAAATGAAGTGAACTTACACAGTTTCTTTGACCTGTTGCATTGTGCAGCAGAACAAAGAAAACGTCTTCCATTTTAGACAGGCTTCAGGGTTTAGCGATATCAAAGAAAACGTTTTTCTATTGCTCATATTTCGCATACGGCTCATAAAGCAATGCATGTTACTGTCAAAGAGAAAATGAGAGAGGAGGAGAACAAGATTATTGCCATGCTAAACTACTCAAAACCCATTAGAAAAACATTATTAAGCTTGACAGCTCCTGATCACCCCACATTTGCTGTGTGGAATTGATATAGTTTTACTCTTTTGCACACATCCAGTAAGTTATGCAAGAAAGTATATGTATTTGCATATTAAGCTTAAGAGATTACTTACTAATCGTAAGCTATTACAGATTGTAAATTACATAATGAAAATGGTAGTTAATAACGTAATCTATTTTTAGGTAATATAATTGGACTACTTTTTTGATTACTTTTAGCAGTCTAATTTTGTTTAAAAAGAAGTTTGTACTTCTTTGCATTCAAATTGCTCCGGTTGTTCAATTTGGATATAGAAATTCAATGCTTAATGGTCATGTAATAATAAAGTGCTGTAATTTAAAAGCTCTGTCTCAACCCTGACAAATAACTTTCTGCATTTTGAAATGAAAAGGTTTTCTCAAATTTCCCTCACTTCAGCATACAAATTTGTCATTAAAACACGGTTGAGTAGCTACTCACACACTTACATACACGATAAATGTCAAAAATGTGCATTCAATTAATTAGAAACAGTTTCTGTTAGTCTGCTGTACTGCTATACTTTTAAAATGGAAAAAATAGCTTTCAACTGATGCGACTCAAAGCATATAATACTGTACACACACAGATAGAACAAATCCATTTTGAGGACACTTTTGAAAACAAAGTCAGGTCAGAAAGGAGCAAAGTGTTTTTCAAACAAAAGACCTTGTTGAAAGAGAGGCCTATAGCATTCAGTATTTGAGGATCAAAACCTCAGAGGAAGAAGGAGAATCAGTTTTGTTTTTCTTTTTTACCAATGATGCAGCCGGTATGACAGTGTGCCAAGAACATGTCAGGCTGAACAAGTCCCTGAGCTCCCTGATGCTCTGTACACTAACAAGGGCAGTTATTTGACAAATGCCAAAACATTCTATAACTACAGTTCTACCTAAAATCCTCAGATGATCAGCATTGTCAAAAATTTATGACAAAATGAATCTGTGGTGCAATTATTTTAACATTTTCAAATGAGTTCAGGTTTCTATGGTTTTCATCAGAGTATATAAATTCGAAACTGAGAATGCTTTGAGAGGAACCCTCAACAGGATGACACATTACTGACTTCAGCATGCCATTGTTTCAGAACAGATGTGGAATCTCTCACAAATTTCAAATTTATTGACACTTTTGAAGGCAGCCCATTCTTTTTGTGGTTCATAACCTGTCAGAAGTTGTCACTACAAGTAATGCCACCTAATTTCCCTTGTCACAAGCCCAAGTTACACACTTCCATTATGCATAATAAATATTGTCATCACATTGCTTGATATTATAAAAAATTTTGACAGTTACCATGTTTTGCTAGCCAGCTCAGTAAGGTGCAAACTTTAAGGTGAGTGACAAGCTGGTGATTATAAGTTTGAATAATTATACTTTACATATAAAATATAGTTATTCACACATCTATTTGAATAGTTTACAGTGTGTTTTGTATACTTTGTCATATCAATGTCAATAAAAGACAAAAGCTAAGGTCAGCCAGGTGAAAAACGTTTCGCCTTTCATAACAAGAGCAGTTTCTTGCACAGCAGGAAGGAACAAAAATGTGAAACTGCTAGAAAAAACTCTTCTGATTATTTTAAGCAAACAAGTGGATAAAGTATGCCTTAACCATATTATGATCTATGGTGTATTTTTGGGGGCAGGGGGCAGTTGTGGCCTAATGGATAGGGAGTTAGACTTGTAACCCAAAGGTCATGGGTTCGAGTCACAGGTCCGGCAGGAATTGTGGATAACATGTGAATAACCAGCGCTCTCTCCACCTTCAATACCACAACTGAGGTGAGACCCTTGAGTAAGGCACTGTTCCCCCAACTGCTCCCTGGGCGCCACAGCAATGGTTGCCCACTGCTCCAGGTGTGTGTGTGTGTGTGTGTGTACAAATTCCTAGTATGGGAAACCACATGTCACATCCTTTTGGGTATAGAGGCTATTAGTCTATGACTATACTTTCTTAGTTCCCATTGGCTGTTTATCCTGTTTATGTCATTATTTATTTTTAGCACTATGGCTAATTAACCTGTCAGGAAGTAAACAGAAATAACTCCAGAGTAAAGTACTTACTGAATAAATTTAAAATGACTTAAAATTATCCGAACAATTACTCAGCTCAGATATGACCATCACATCAGCTATTGTTTACTGAGGGTTGATTGACTTGTGGTCAAAACAGAAGCTGTATATAAAAGGTGAATGCTGTGACATGGTTTAAAACCTTAAAGAGATTATGATAAATACATTTAGTTTTAATAAATAATGTTAATATAAACATAAAAAAATGTCATAATATTCATTAGATGTTGATTGCAGTTTCATAGTATTCATTAAGTGTTTGTATAGTAGTCATAGTAATTATTTTTTATTTATTTATTTATTTAGTTTTACAAAAACGGTACAAAAATCATGAAATGCAAATATGGCATGAATTTTCTCTAGACTAAGATAAGGCAAAACACAAAAAGAGGAATTTGCCTCTTCATATGAATAATAAAACATATGAATAATAAATCAAAACATAGTGCTGGTGGATGTAGGGTACCCCGTCATACTGATTAGGCTTATTTTCATTGTTATTTCTGGCATACTTGGTGGATTCTATATCTAAGACATGCTAAACAAGCTGGGAATGTAGCTGCCTCACCTCAGTTTTTCAATCTGGAATGTGTTTGGAGTATAATACTTGTTTACTCTCAAGTGAATTCCTTTATTTGATTATTTTTGGTATGATGGGTTTTTTTTCCTTGTACAAGCTTGTGAGGTCCATTTCGATCAATAATAAAATGTAAAATTATGTTTTAAAATTAATTTAAATTTGTTTTTAAAACGTTGTTTTTTTAAAACCATTTTATTTTTATTAAATATAAATTTACAAATGATCTGATGATAGCCAGTTCAAGCATTTATAATAAAATTCTTGCTTGCCTATATATAACACAGAAATAGCACTGAACATGGTTTGGTCCCACTGCCCAGACACAATCCACACCTGAGAGCATCATTCAAAGAAAGAGGAGAAGTGCTCTGTCAACATGAGCTTGGAGGTAATCAATCTGGTAGAGTGATCTGTGAAGCTGCTGTCCTTCGTTCAGAGCTGTGCTGCACTGATGGTTTTGAGTAAAATAATAATGTTTTCAGTGCGTCCTCTGGTTCAGGATGAAATGATCTCTATCACTCTTCTCTCTCATCCTCTCTGTTTGTCTTTGTTGAGTTATCTGTTCCTCTCGACAGAGTACACACACCTATACCCATCAAAGCATACACACACTTTTTTTTATTGTATTATACATACATTTATGAGCCTTTATCTCTAGTTTTAAGTAAAATGTAGGTGTTATCAAAGAAACACACCACTATTTTTGAAAATAGGCTCACTTTCCAATTAAACAATTGAGTTTTACCATTTTCAAATCTATTCATCCAATCTCCAGGTCAGACGGTCACACTTTTAGCACAGCTTAGCATAGATCATTGAATCTGATTAGACCAGTAGCATCTCACGCAAAAATGATCAAAGTGTTTCAATAATTTTCCTATTTAAAACTTGACTCTTCTGTAGTTACGTCATGTACTGATCTTTCGGCTGATATGGCTAGGAACTATACTCACATTCTGTTCACATCTCCAGTCAGAGAGAGACAGGATTGGCTTGCAGAGAAGAGTTAAAGAAAACCAGCATATTTGATGTGCCTCTGGAGCCTTGGCAGGTGAATTATGAGAAAAATGTGACAGAGCAAGATCCTTTACAGCTGCCTCAGACACAAACATTAAATGGTCTGATAAAAACAACAAATGGCAGTAAATGGAGGTATGACAGTGGCATGTGGAAGGAGAAAGGCAGTAAGGAATGAGGAAAAGGAGTAAAAATGAGTAAAAGACAAAACAGATAGCTGTGATGGATGAGAGATAGATCTGTAATCAGAATTTTGTCACTGAGATTGTTTCATGCGCATCACAGTTGAACAGAGAACATATGAGACTGAGAGAGCACATTGACTGCTCCTCCACCCTTACACACACACACACACACAGCTAGATTTGATTGGGTTCCCTTTGCAGATAATGGTGTGAGAGGTTTATGAAGTGATGACACTTAAAGACCACATGATTGAACTGGGGAAAGAAGCATTTATAACCTCACATTTCAAAGTGGACAAGTAAACATTATTAAATGGGAGATTATGTTGCTGTCAAGAATAGCTAGTGGTTCTCTGTGTTATCCAATTGTAAGCCAAATATAAACTTTGAAGGATATAGGAAAATAATATCCCTCATCACGATCACCTACTCTTAAGCACACTTCACAATAATGTTTTCCCATTCAATTTGTCTCTCATTTTTTGCTCTTTAAATCTTTCTCTTGTATGTAACATATACAATGTGATCGATACATTCATCCCTTGACTCACTTTATACAGACTCTATGGGGAAAATATTTTAGGATGAGACACTGTCTGACAGTAGGTGGCGCTTATGTAACAGAAGAAATAGGGTTGGGGCTAAAAAGCTTACAGCTATGGCCGGAAGAGAGGCAAAATCTCACCATTAAATAGTAGTAAAAATCTACACTGCATGTTGCATGAGAAAGTTATTGAATTTGAGTTTTTCAAATCCTTATAATGAAATACGATTATTATTAAAATTTCAAATAGTAATGTTGTTGGGACTTTTTGTCATATTTAAAATTGACGGTAAAAACTGGTAGCTGGTTGCTGGATTTCGACAGTAAAAAGTATGGTAACAACATTTTAGATTTTACAGTTTTAAGTTAATTTTACAGTTAAATACTGTAAATTCAATATAATGTTAATATGCCAATCTATTGAAGTACTGAAGTCTGTTTTGTACCTCTAAAATACACTGATAACCTCCTAATGCAGGTGGTGATGCAAAAGTCACGTGATGAAAGTTACATGATGAACCAAAGTCCATCACAAGCATCTTTTATATATGAACATCTATATAAGGCGCTCGGTGACATTCACACAAACACTAAACACCATTATGGTGAGACTCATTAAACTGAAATATGCAATAAACATTAATTTAACAACATTACATGTAACATACAACTCTAATAAACATAACTGATAAAAAAAAACCAAGAAGAAACATAGTTATTTCACAGAAAAAAATATCAAATTCAAACTAAATTGTAATTGTTGAAATGCAATGCAGGGAATTCTGGGAATGTCAGTTTACAGTTTTTCCCTGTAAAATTTACCATTAACCATTTAACAGGTTTTTATCATAGCATTTTCAGAATTTTTTACTGTTAAAATCACAGTCATATTTTACAGTGACAAAATTATTAAAACCTTTAAAAAAAAAAGTTACATACAGCCAAGTTTTAATAAAAGCCCATATTATTTCCCTTTAACATTCAATATTTTCTGTTCAATTGGACAAACTCTTGGTTCTTGGATGTGAATGGTACATATAATTCTTACAATTACCATCTAGTACCCTTTAATGTATAACTGAAAATGTTCCAGTGAAAAGAATGTTAATGCACCTGCTGATCTGAGTATGATTCAGTTGGTGCTGACGGTGTTTGTCTGAATAGGCATTTTGAGTTGATAAGGCAGGAAGGTATGAAAATGATATAATGGAGAAGTAGTGGGTGGATGAAAAGAACACTGTGAGAACAGACGCCAAATAAAAAAGCTCATAGAATGAAATAAAAAGAGATGTCACATACCCTGGTTGTGACATCCAGAAAGAAACATGTGACATACAGTAGGGTGTATGTCATAAGCTGTTTATAAGGTTGTTAGCTAGAGATGGTCACTGTATCTTCATACAGTTTTTACTACACAGCATTACTGGAATGGAAGGTTGGCAATAGATAATCAATAGAGATTATATGCTTAGAGCTTGATAACGGCCTCTGTGAAACCCGGGGGGAAGCTGGGTATGGCAATCTAAAATGTAATATGACAAATGCTGTAGACCCTGAGAAAAGCTCTTACTGCTGCCAAAAAGGTTATTTTAAAATTGTTGTTGGATCCGTCTACCCCAGTTAGATTGACATTGCATGTTTGGAGAGTGCCACCAGAAAGACAATACCATTTTCGTTGGACTTTATTGGCACTTTATCACCTTGAAATTTTGTGATGTACTTGTTATCCTGCTAATATTCTTTATTTATTTATTTATTTTATGTATATGGACAAATCTCTGGCTCTGCTGTAAAAAGTTATAAATCAAAAATGTTCAAGCTTATCCCAGCTTAAAGAGATACTTCTTTTGTGCCTTTATTTCTGAGAGTGTATGTATAAATGTATGATGTTTTTTCATGTTAAACAGAAGAAAGAAAGGCATGCTGGTTTGAATCGATAGATGGTGAGAAGAAATAAACTCATTAAAGTCTACTAACCTCTTACTCACATTGAGTTTTTCCAAAAGAAAGACACGATTGGAGCTCATAACATTCCTGTTAACAAGGTTGTTGGAATCAATGATGTTCAACTGTGATTTTGAGAGGCATGACCAAATCTGTTCTTCATTTCTTAAATTTGTAACAAAAATCTAAATTATGACATCACAATAAAAAAAAAAAAATACAATGCAACCCTATAAAGATCACTTTTAAAATATTTAAAGTATTATGATTTTTTTCAAACAGGCGCTCATTTTCTTATTCTAGTGTGCATGTACGCGCATTAAGAAAATTAAGAATTATGAAAAACTTATGATTGATTTTAGTGGTCATTCAGAACGATGAATCACTGAGAATAATAATGACATGAGCACTATTGAGTGCTGCCATGTAGGATATTTACAAATAGAATTAAAAGGGACTCACAATATAGTAATTTACATATTGTACTGTACATCACAATTGCTTACTGTAAACAGTGTGTATTGTTTCATGTATAGGCACTTTTGAATATTTTAATTCCTTGTTTGTCAGACTTTTATACATGAATGTGTTTGCTTGTTTTACTCTTTAAGCTTATTTTACTTGAGTCATGACTCATGCAAATAACTTCATTTTACAGTCAGGTGATATAAAATGATTCAAGAAATCATTATTAAACTTCTTGACTTATTTTCGTATGTGTATTTGCTTCAGTCATCTTCTAACCACCCACTCTTAAGCCACATATAATACACTGCTTTTTATGGAAGACACAATCTGCTATCTTAAAATTTTATTGATGGTGTGTGGTGAACTGGCAATTTCAGTTGCAATTTTGCATAAAGCAAGATAAATAAAATGAAAGAATTTGGACATCATCTTTTACTTAGCAAGTTTGGCCAATTGCAGTGAATACAAAGTTTTAATCACTAGCAAGTCCTAATTATACTATAGGCCTATCTAAAGATTAGAACTTATGTTTGTGGTTTTGAGATGTTTAAAGAAGCTGTCAGCTAAAGACAGCATTAAGTCAGCAATTTAGTTTTTCCAATGCAGGCACAATCTACAGCCTTGTTTCAGTCTACAGAGACCGTAATTGATATCTTGCTGGCAATTTGACAGTAATTAAGGGTGTCTTTCAGCCAACTGCTCACCCACAAGCCTCCGACATGTTCGTCACATTGACATCTTCATCAAGAACCTAGACACGACTCCTTTATTAAACCTGCAATGATAAGTAACACCTCATACAACATAATTGATTCTCTTCTGACTTTCAGTAGCCTTGAAGTAAGAACAAAAAAAGCAAGACAAACCACTGAGTGACATGACAAGATCAAAGTTGTTAAGGATAACCAAACCTCAACAGTTTTTTAACTGATACTGGTAAGCAACATGGCCTGGGAAATTATACCATCCTTCTTTTTTTCTCTAATTAAATTATGTTTGGATTATTAAATTAAATTATCCCTTTAAGCACATCAAATACAAAAAGCCATCTCATTACCCTTAAAGGGTTAGCTCACCCAAAATGAAAATTCTGTTATTAATTACTCACCCTCGTGTTGTCCAAAACCTATAAGACCTTCGTTCATCTTCGGAACACAAATTAAGATATTTTTGATGATATCAGAGAGCCACCCGACCCTCCATAGACAATAATACAACTGAAATTGTATTGCATTTAATGAAGAGTTAAGTCTTCTGTCATTTTAGAGAGTATCACAATGCATACAACGAAGGTCTTACAGGTGTGGAACGATATGAGGGTGAGTAATAAATAACAGAATTTTCATTTTTATATCTCACCAATTTTCTTTTACAGCATTTCAATCCAACAACACAGAACTTTGACAACTTGATATACTGTTCTTACAACCTATGGGAAACTACATTGCAGTCACACAAAGCAAATTCTCAGGCTCCACACTCCACCAAGATGGATTCCACTGAAATCCACTACAAAGGGTGCAGTAAAATCTAGAAGTAAAGATTTAGTACAAGACAATCCCACAAATCCCACCAAATCCCCTGCTGATCACACCAGTGAAGAAGTTCCTGTGATTATCATCATGGGATCAGAGAAGCTAGAGAGGAAAAGCAAACAAAAGGTCATTTAATTGTCCACAGCATCTGTAATAACTACACTGTGAATTGCAATTGTGTCCAAACCAACTGTTATTGTTCAGTGAGTCATGTGAAATACAAATATAGGGCCTAACTTCAAGTGCCTTGTGAAGAACAAACTACTGTATATAACTTTAATGGGTTATGAAACAGTTACAAATGAATACAATGTGCTAATTTCCGTAAATGTGACTATTGGTATTTGCCAGTGTGGGACAGGACTAGAAATTTTACAAAACATTAATATTTTTAGATTCTTTCTTAACAAAAACATTTTAACTGAAAAACAACACATCAAGCTCCAAGCACAAGGCTCTTTTTTATTGAATTATCAGCAGCTAAAAAAGGCATATGTGCAAATTTTGACAGCTGTTTTGGGGTAATTAAAAAAGAAAATATATTAAATTTATCGATTTATTTACAAGAATCTTAACAGAATGTAATGAATTTCGTGGATTAGTTCATTGTGTTTGCAGATTAGTCTGTCAAAGTATTCGCTCATGCTTTTTTGCTGGGTACTGAGCATTAAAATGAGGTTATAACTTGTTATTATAATGGTTCACATACTTCATCAGTTAACTTGTTTTTTATACAACTATTAAAAATGTTGTATGTGTTGTTTGTCAACTGGTATATGTCTAGGTGTCATATGTGTTGTATGTGGTTTTGTTTCACTTGAGAGCAAGAGAATTTTACACTCGTTCACTAGCATATGTGTAAGTTCACTTGTGATGATGCTGTATCTTTTGCTGTTTTGTTTTTTGTTATCTATACTCCATGTAGATGTTTTTACACCACATGCTGAAAACTGATAAAAATCCAAGCTGTCAAAATAATTTTTGTCTTTAGAATTTCCAAAAGAGAAGCTCTTTGCATCTTGATGCAGCCATGATATGTTGGATCAAAATAGTCTCTGTGATATTTTCTTATGTAATACGTATTTATTATGCCTGTGAATGTATTGCTGTATTTTGACTTCAGACAATTAGTTTCTTCTTAAAGTCCCATAAGAGTTTGCGGTTTCTGCTTCTATTCCATTGATTTCTTCTTTTTTATGGCTCATTTCAAGACTCAAGTGAGACTAATCTACTCACTGTAAGTCTTGTTTGATAGACAGATGATGCCTCTAAGTAGCTACATCTGATGTTTTTCTTTAAAAATAGCATTTTTTCTGGCTACAATGTATAAGTTTCTTATTTATGACAAAACCGCACTGGAAAACACCTTTATACGACATGTTCTGGACACATGTTTGAACATCAAGTGCCAGTGTAGCAAGATGGAATAAAACAAAAACCATAAACAAACAACTCTAGGTCTGTTAAACCGAGAGATTTGCAACAGATATTGGTCTGTTCTCCTTCCATATTTCCATCCCTTTCTCTTCACTCTCTGTCTCAGCTGTTTTTTTGTCAATTATTTTCCCAGCCATAACTGAATCAGAATTTCTGTGGTTCTATTCCCTCTTGCTGTTAGTGATAATGAGCTGAAGTGCTGTCTGTGCAGTTGGTCAGAGGTGTGTATCTTTATCTATCTATCTATCTATCTATCTATATATATATATATATATATATATATATATATATATAGTGTATTCTGATAAAAAATAATCATAATTGAAAAGAACATAATTTAGGATGGATTTGGGGACGAGAGAAGTCACTTGTGACTGCCTTCTCCAGTTCTGGGATTGATATAAATAAATACATAAATACATAATAAATAAATAAATAAAGCATAAAAACTGCACAGCATGTTTTCTAAAAAAATGAAATAAAATGTCAAAAATACAGATAATTAGTCTGTGTGATTTTGACTCATTCTCTCTATATGTGCTTTATATTCTCACTTAAACAGGATTCTAGTGTAGGATTACAAATGTAAGAATCTGTCTTAGATCTGCTGATCCTACATCCTGACATAACATCATATAAGAAACTAAGGTGAAGTACATTTTATTTAGGATTTAAAGTAAGGATGATAATATTAACAGTTTGCAGCCAGAGGTTCCTGCCAGTTCCTGTCCTCTTATTGTAAGTCAAATGAGGCTGATTACTGAGACTTTTGCTTTGTCACCTTTCGTTTGTAACAGCTCTTGGTGTCTTTTACTCCAGTATTTGATTGGCTATGCTGATTGGATCAGAACTGGTGTAATGGGGGAAGGAACCAAGAATTTTTAACACTAGCATCACTTGTCTTTATGACACCTTTATGACCTGTAATTGAAAGTAATTCACACTTTGTATTGATTGATTGATTGATTGATTTAACACAAGAATGTCTACATAGCATGTTTCTAGTATATGGTAATTTATGTTGTATGAGTGTGTTTATATATAGTTATCACAGATCCGTAAAATACATTTGTGGGATAGTATACTGTGTATGGTGCATACTTGATTTGTTTTTTATTTAATTTTAAGTGAAAAAAACATAATTTCTTTCCCAAAGGTTTCTTTCAATCACTTGGTTGTCTAGCAATAGATTGGTAGCCATGTAGCTAATCACATGCATTTTGGTGAGTCAGACAGTCATCTAATAGCCAATGAATCATTGCTTAATGGAGATGGAGGTTTCAATTGAAACCCTCACATGCAACAGAAACTGAATTTCTGTAATTACAGTTCAAGTTTAGGATAAGTAACATTTTGTGGTCCAAGGTGTCCTTGTTACATGTTAGTTGTACCTAATTAAATTAAATTAAATGTATTAATTATGCATATTACATGAAAGTAACCCTAAGACAAACCTTAATCCTAACCCAAATCATATAGTAAGTAGATGTAGTTAATTTAATTAATATTACTCAGTACTTAAATGTACTGTATCTACACTGCAACAACGACACCTTAAAATAAGAAAACCAAGGAGTGGCTCCGTTAGAAGCATATCAAGGTTCTGGAGTGGCCTAGCCAGTCTCCAGACCTAAAGCCAATAGAAAATCTTTGGAGGGAGCTGAAACGCTGTGTTGCTCAGCGACAGCCCCGAAACCTGACAGATCTAGAGAAGATCTGTATGGAGGAGTGGGCCAAAATCCCTC
>JAUMHE010000048.1:7702457-7716967 GCA_032359235.1 Enteromius mattozi | reverse complement strand
GATTTCCGGATTTTTCTTTTTAGATTCTGTCTCTCACAGTGGAAATGCACCTATGCTGAAAATTGTAGACCCCTCCAAGATTTCTAAGTAAGAGAACTTGCAAAATCACAGGGTGATCAAATACTTACTGACCTCACTATATATATATATATATATATATATACACACACACACAGTGTATGTATGTGTAAAATTGTGGATATTTTATCTGTGTCCAACACATATGAACATATTGTTTAAACATGCCAGAGTAAAAAATGAGTAAAAATATGATAACTAGCCCCAGCCTCCTCCACACATGCATTCACATTTATACATAATTCATGGCCCCGATTTTTATTAAAGACTTCAGCACAAGAAATAACATTTTGTACAAGAAAAGTATAAATATAAAGAAAACAACACGTATGTCATACATCATTTATTAGAGAAATATTACAAAGGAGATCTCATTGGACATACAATGCTTTTGAAGCCCTAAGTTTTTCTAATAAAAATGGTCACAGATCAAACAAATCCAATTATAAATATAGCTGCAAGCAGCAATTACCGGGGGTTCGAGCATTTTTAAGGTCTTTGAGGTTAAATAGGGACACCTGGGTGTATGACTGACACATCGAAAGCACATCGAAAATGGGCAATAGGCTCATAGACACACACACACAGACAAACAGAAATGAAATGGTTAAACTATTATATTAGTACAAACATGGACACACACACAGAAATTAAATGGTTAATACCCACACACACACACACACACACACACACAGACACACACATGCACTGGCATACATTCACACATATTATGTTGCAATTTTAGATATTTGAAATAAATAATAGGTAGCAGTTATTCCAAGTCTTCTCTTTTAAAGACTTTATATGTTATTTTCAGGTTTCACTGTAATGATTATCTGGCAAAATTGTAAAAAATTTATGAGCAAAATGGTACACTACAACTAAATGTGATTTTAAATGTTAAAATTGATTTAATTATGTCTCCATCAGCAAACATGAAAAGCACTGTTTGTGTGCTCATTAGTGGTCTTCCGCTGCCATCTAGTGGTTATCAATTGCAATTTCTAACAGAACACTGTGTTTAAGTGTTATAACTATTATAGTGTTTTTTGTTAAAACTGTTTGATTGACATCATTAATTCCAGAGGCAAAGTTGTTCAGAACAAGGAGATCTATGGTATTACATAAAGGTAAGTCTATAAGTGAATATATGAGGGAGTTAAGATCATTTACTCTGGAAAAATTGTGTTTTTGAGGCCATGGTTATAGTGCTACCTATAGTGTCAGCTCTATGACACTTTGCATGCTTGCTAAGACTCATCTGTCACATGTTTTAACCACGTTTCATAAAGCTTTGTGTTTTTGTTTAGGTTTTATAAATGACCCTGTGATAGCTAACCGAAGTACAAAATTCAAGATTTTTTGATAAATATTAATCTAGAGAATCCAGAAAATTGTTCTGTATTGGTTTGATCCAGATTGAGTGACAAACCTGAGACTAGTTTAAAATAGTAGTTCTTTTTTTAATTTTTGTGAATAATTAATGAACAGTTTGATTGACAGCATTAGTCCCAGAGACAAAGTTGTTCAGAATGAGGAGATCTATGATATGATATAAATATTCAATGTTTGTGTGAATATATGTACATGTTCTAAAATTTGAGGTCATTTTCTATAGAAAAACTGTTTTTGAGCCATTTTTAGCTGTTGTAGCGCCACCTATGTTCCGATCTCCATGAATCTTAGCGCCAACTAGTGGCCAATTTCTTTCAAAATTCTTACAGACCTTTAGGGCCATGAGTTGAACGTGTCCACCGAGTTTCGTTCCGATCGACCTGCGTTAACCTTGTCTAATAAGTGCTCAAAATTCATTGGCTGATGGCGGCCATGTTTTTTGAGATACACCAATGTCTTCATAAAGACTTGTGCCAGTTTGGACTAAGTTGCTGCATACCAAATTTTAAGCCGATTGGACCAACGGTTGCCTAGTTATAGCTGAAAATATGTTTTTTCTGCCTCATAGCGCCACCAAGTGCTTTTGTCCGGGCTAATGCAAGGATTGCAACGATGTGAAATTTTTGAGTCTACGACAAACGGTTTACGAGCTATGGCCAAAAATGACAGAATTTTTAGTTTTTTGCCGATTGGGCCGGTTCTTTGTGCCTGAGTAGCGAGGAGGAGTACTACCATCTGACCAAGTTTCAGCTTTCTAGGCCTTACGGTTTGGGCTGCACAATCAGTTTTAGGGTAGAATAATAATAATAATAAAAAAATCCTAACAATTAAAATAGGGTTTCAGTGTTACGCGCTCGAACCCCTAATAATTAATCCCATTTTAGGTTTCAAATGTTTAGAGTCTTCATCTATAAAACAGAAAAAATAGACATCCCCCTTGATAACTCAACACTGACAAACATAGAGAGACAGATTACTGAGCCAGGAGCAGTGACACATTAATGACCCAGAAATAAATTAAGTTCAAACGCCTCCCTCAAGGGTTAAAAAAGAACTTGTGTAGAACAATGTCTCATTAAATTAAAATGGTCCTAACTTATCTAAAAGCAAGGTCAGCTGCTACAGTGAATTCTAATCAATAGTTTTAGGTTACCTTGTGATTTTTGACTCAATGTTGATCTGGAATAGGCACCATACATGTAGGATGTTTGGAACACAACTGCTGTTGATACTTATTTAATAGTTGACATAGCAATAACAAAAATGTAGATCTTGTCTGTTTATTATTGTAATTTGTAGAGAGAGTTCTTATGGTGTCTGCAGCAACATTGTTTTATTCTCTAAAGCTGTGAGCGTGTTAAATGTGTTGACTGACAGATTTGTGGCGGATGATTGCTTTGATCACAGTGAGACCCTCAATGTCACAGATGACAGAACACACTCAGAGAAAATGCAAGTGAGCACGTCTCAAGATCACAGTTTGTTTGTTTTTTCAATGTTGCCCCAAAAGGTTGAGTTTGAAGTGGCTATAGCACTTTCATGTGCTTTCCACTTTACCTAATAATGTTTGTGTGTTACTTCTAGTAGACATTCATTGTTCTAAGTTGCTTTTAGCATAGATAAAGGATGAGACGAGATAAAGCAAAACCACTATAGATTCAGCAGAACAGTCCTTACAGCTCCCATAAATAATAGGTAATAAGGGTTACCAGTCAAGAATAAAGCAAAGCTGGACATCTGCTTAAATTATTAATAGATGCCCATGCTCTAATGAACATTAAAAAAAAAAGTGCCTTCCTTATAATAATTCTTCTGGGAAATGTCTGCAAGTTAATGTGCATTGCAGGGCATGCCTATTTAATGCAAATCATTTTCTTAAAGCAAGCATGTTGAAGCTCTAAAAAAACTTCTTGTCTCACTCTCAGCTATACACAAACACACACACATGTTATTTCTGTGAATTTTGGGGACTTTCCATAGACTTCTATTACTTTTACACTGACCAAATCATATTGTCTCTTCCCTAACCCAATCCTAAACCTACCCCAAAACCTGCTTGCAGATAAACATTATTTACTAATTTTAATCATTTTTTGCCCTCGTGGGGGCTGTAGGCCAGTTCCCACAATGTCAAAAAATTCAGGTTTTACTATCTTTGTGGGGACATTTGGTCCCCATAATGTGGCAGAAACAAACACACATTCTGGCATAAAAAAGTGAATTGCTTCAGCTCACTCATGCACTAGTTTAGCATCTCATTGTAACCGTCTAAATAATTCTAATTAGCTCTTCAAGTTGTAAAGCATGAAAAGGCACTGTTTTACTCTCACCCTCTTGTAGAAGTGTGGTGCATTTAATGTGCAGTTGTGAAGTGGTTTTTTTTTCTTCAAATAAAGGACTGTTGGAATGTCTATTGTTTGAATGTTGTTTGTTTTCTACATTGTTATGCTGCATAAAAACTACTTTGTTTCAAGTAGTTGAGTCATTAACATCGTTTCATTTGGTTACTCCCCAGCACTTTACACAACTGCCCACATTTACAAAATACTGGTGTTTGGCCACTCTCTCTACAAACCCAGTCATGGTAAATTGTTAAAGAGAAATCTTAGAGATACTTTTTGATAGAAGAAAACAATATGTAATTCTGGTCTGCATATTCAAATGATGTGAAACAAGTGGCTGAAGTTTGCTGGTTTCTCATTTCTTTAACTCAACCATTATAGTTTGCATGGCACATTTCATTGTAGATTGTTTTGTGAACCCCCATCTGTGACTGATGGGACATGATCAAGTAGGCTATAGGCTATTGGACTCGACAGTGAAGCTGCAACTGGGGTTTAAATGACTAAAGGAGTAAATGGCTGTTTTAGTGCAAAAAAGATGGTGTAAGAAACCTTGACTAACATTGTAGGAGGACCTGTCTCACAGAGCTGTTTTATGTAGGTGCTGCAGTTCCATTAATATTTCCAGTTATTAAAATGATGACTGAGTTTACAGTAAATTACAACAAGGCATTTTACATGCTCGCCTCTGCGTTGAGTATTAATGCCATAATGAATGTCATGGGTTACCCGAGAGAGGCAGCTTAGAAAGACCTGAAAGCACCTGTATGGAATGAGACTTTATTTAATCATGGAGATATGAAGACGGCATGTCTTTTTGTTGTTTATACTCAGAGATGTACATAAAAGCATATAGGATTTGTCAATTATACATGAAGATCATGCATTCACAATCATGGCAGAATTCTAAATTGGTTTTAACAACAAATCATCATTCGTGTTACATTACATTACAGAGCAGTGTGTGTGTGTGTGTTTACAAGCACTACAAAACCTTTTACAAAATATATCAAAATCACATGATTGGGAAGAAGAGACTCAGAGCACAGCTGGCACAGTATTATAAGAGACAGCTGTGGCCATTTGGAGTGAATCCATGAGGATGTCTACGTAAGTATGAGGAAGGAAAAGACAAATAAACTACATAGCAGTACCCTTCAACATCTTCCTCACCATTGTTAAAATCCTTTCCATTCAATACCACTAGTTTGGGTTTGAGATGTGAGATAAGCATATGCCACCAGCCCTTCTCCTCTAGCAACTGGTGAGAAAATATGCATTTTTTCCAACCTAATACTCTAATTCTCTCTCTCTCTCTCTCTCTCACTCTCTTTACAGTGAATCCCAATTTACCTCAGCACCCTGGAGATAGTTCCTTGAAGCAGAAACATCAGACGTTGTACCAGGAATATGTGACATTAATTCTCCTGAAAGGCTTTTAATGGCCCCTTATGCAGCTTGCTTGAATGCTAGTGTTTCAGCGTATGAACTTTAGTCTGTAATCTCTGTCCAACACCTTCTTCTGTGAACTCCAACTTTATATCTCTCTTTCTATTTTTTAAACTCAAAAAGAGTTCAATCTCTGCTTGTATTGTCAGTTTTAACATGCACTTTAATGCCAGTTACTCTGTATGTTCGAATAACATGTGGAATAACATTTTAGCAGTTTTTGTGGACAGTTAAATAAAGCATTTCACTAGATGTATACTGAGATATGTTTTTATAAGCCCACAACAACAACAACAAAAAAATCCAGCACAATTAAAGGGTTAAACATGTGCAAAAAAAAAAAGATGGCAAGCATTTTTACTGCAAAAATAATATATACACATATGATTATAAAAAAAACAATATCATGGGGAACCGCTGTATGACTGTATGGAGGGTATGGAGACATCACACTAGTACTAGAGAAACAAAAGTGCCACAGGGGAAGAAGGTCAAAATAGATGAAGTGTTGTGAATAAAAGAAGACATGAGCGCTGCAGAGGCATGATGACTGCAGCGGGAGACACTAAGTGTGTTTACAAGCAGTCTTATACCAGCTTCCTGATTTCACTCTAGATGTAAACATTGTACCTGTGATCAGTATCTGTTTATATCAGTTTCTTATATTTCTAGGATTTTATGAGCTGTTTTAAATTACTTTCTGTTGTACGTATACGCACACTTTTAAATGCAAAGGAATGCAATCAAGATTAGTTAATTCAATCACAAGCAGTACATCAGTATTTAATATACAGCCCAAATTCAATCAAGTTATTTTATTTCATATAATATGCTTTCTATTTCACTGTGAGATTGCATTAGTTACATTCATATCATTTGTCAAAACAACACATTGCTTATGAAGTTAAAACACCTCAGTCAGCAACCACCAGAGTGAAGCTGTCATTAATTTTCCACGAACATGAACAGTAGCAAAATATTCTCTCTTTAAGGATCAGCAGAAGTTAAGTCTCTCTCTCTTTCTAATTAATTGCACTTACAATAATCCTCTAATGGACAACTACCATCTCTCTCCCTTATCGAAAGACTTTTAGAGATAATCTAATAATGGATGATTTGTAGCTCTTTTCAAGCCCTCCCTCAGGAAGTCCTTGTCATAAATGTTGAAGTGCTATTTTTAATTTTTGCTTGATGCATGGCATTGTCACGAGAAGGCTTAAAGACACCGTTTACCTCTTCCTCTGTCTAACCTCTCAGTCAAGCAGCTCAGTCTTTGTGAATAAATATGTCATTTATTCTAACAGAAATACAGTGAAAACGGGTAAAGTAGGATATTTTTTGTCATTGAAATGAATAGCAGAGTGTCACACTTTATCTTCCTTTGCTGGATTAGAATACAAAATCTCCTTGCAGCAAGGAGGTGCAATCAAAGATAATCATTGGAGATATAGTGCTTTCTCAGGGGTGCTGTGTGGAGGGAATCTCTGCAATTTTGTGTCCACTTAATGAAGAAATGGTTGTTTTTTTTAGGACATATCAAAACACCCATCTTATTATATCTCATTAGCCAATGGTTCCTTTTAGTAGTAATTGACTTTCAGTGGATGAGAAAACACTTTTCAGGTTTCATATTTACAGAACATATTCACAAAATGACTTCTGTATTCTGTGATGATGAACTCATGTGCTTTACATTCTATTGTAGGTGGTTGTGAACTTCCTCCTTACCAAATAATGTGTAATTCATGGTTTGCCTATTCATTAATCTGAAATCACAACGTTCAGAAAATCACAATAGCAACTAAGTTCATGTTAATAAGATTTATGTGAATTTAAAGTAATATATGCATTAATATATGAAAAGTTTGAACATTGTACTGCAAAAGCGGCGCACACAGAAGAAAACAACCACAGGTATTCTAAAATCAGCCTCCGAAGTTAAATGTCTCAGACACAATCAACGCATTTAATTGACAATATTTTATTTATTAGTTTTACTTAATATATAGGCTACTAAGGCAAAAACAATATATTTACAGTCACATATTCTACTATGTTTAAACAACAACAGAGATGAGCAGTCCTTTTTCTTGTAATGTTTTTAGTGTTTGTATAAATATGCAAATGAGGAGTGTTCAGTAAACTGTAGACTCTGATCTGAGGTTTGTACATGCAAACGGTCACACAAAGGCGGACATCTGTGAAACAGTTACAAAAATACGTATGCCCAGGAAACCGTCAAATGTGACATCATGTGGTCCTATAGATTTGGCATTGCAAGTAAATACAAACACCATTCCCAAACACAGTGATTATTACCATACCACACAAAATTTACATATTTTGGCATATTTTACCTCTGCAACCAACCTGGTTTCATTATCTGTGTTTTTATTATCGTTAAATAAATGTTAAAAAAGGAAAACAGGAATGT
Source organism: Enteromius mattozi (assembly GCA_032359235.1). NCBI lineage: Eukaryota > Metazoa > Chordata > Actinopteri > Cypriniformes > Cyprinidae > Enteromius > Enteromius mattozi. Next base: position 7,709,269 of record JAUMHE010000048.1, on the reverse strand, counting down.
TAAATTAATGTTATGCAAAAACACAAGGGGGTGTGTTTGGAGACTACAGTCTTAAATAATATACAAACCAAATCAAAATAACCCACACAGTACAAGAAATGATTGAGGGTATAAGGATGTTAAATGACGCAAATATATCTGTGTAATACTCATTATTCCCTTTGCTTTCTTGCAGACATGTCGCAAGTCTGCTATTCCAAATAATTAAAGAAACAGAACTGGTTTCAGATCAGAGGCCATGGGCTGTTGACATTATCAAGATATTTGTGCACATTTGTGCTCTTATATATGCTGTGCTGCAACTGGAGTCAGATACTGAGTGAAGCCCTTTTTCCCAAACACACAAATATATTTTACATTGCCAGCACATACTTGAGATTATGTTGTCATGGCTTGCCAAGAGAACACAGAGTGGATTAAAATAACAAGCATATTATTGAGCTCTAGTATTAACATAAACATAAGGGCAGAACATAAATGCATAACATCTTTAAAGGGATAGTGCACCCATTTTTTTTTATTTCATCATTTACCAAACCTGTATTGTGTTGTCAACTGTCGTTCTTCTGAGAAAATAGATACTGTGAAAAACATCAAAGGAAATACAATCTATGGAAGTCAGAGGTAACCAAAATGGCTGGTTCTTATAAATACTTTTTCTAAGCACCTTTGAAGAAAGAAACTTTAATTTGGTGGAAAACTATCCAAATTGTAATTCTTTTTACTTATTTCTTAAAAGATGTTAGTTAAGTTAAGTTACTATTAGTTAAGTCTTAGAATACAATTTTAGGCTTCATATTTTCATGTATAAACTGTATGTTTTCTAGAATTTAATGTAGCAGTTTTTGAATTTAAAGAAGTGTTGAAAAGGCTGAACAGTAAAAAGACAGCAGGGTAAAAAAAAAAATCCTACGATTTTTAACATGGTATGTAAAGATACTGGGCCAGTTCTAATACCCACACTTGTGCTCTTGGCTGCTTGAGAGTGTGCACATGACAGGAAGTAAGCGTCCAAGACTCATTGTAAATAATGCTTATAAAAAAGCACACACTAAACCAAAGGTGCAAAGCTGTCACTGGGGTAGTACCCTAAGGTACAAAAGCTTGTATGTCCCACTAAATAGTACATAGTAGTACACATCAGCGGTTCTTAATCCCAGTCCTCGTGCCCCAGCGCTCTGCATATTTTGTATGTCTCTCTTTGTTAACGCACCTGATTCTGATAATCAACTCGTTAGAAGAGAGCTCCGTCCATGAACTGTGTTCCGATCGACATGCGGTGATGTCCACTTCGCAACATACAAAATATGCAGAGAGGTGGGGCGCGAGGACTGGTCGCTGGTACACATTAAAAACTTTTATACTTTTATATCAGAACTGTATTCGAGGCTAAGCTAATCACATAATTCATTATGTTCAGGAATTCACATCTAATCAATGTCACATGTCAGTTACACTAGTTAGATACTACATATAATTAACAATTTTCCCAATAATTTTATACCAATGTTATTGGTGCAGAGATTATTTATTTTTGTTTTATTGTAAAACGTAGTAAAACCAGTGCTGGAGACATTTAACAACTTTGACATATAGAGCAACTAAAATGTATTGTTTTTCCTACCTGTATAACTTCACAGTCTGCTGTGCTTTGTGCAGTATGTTAAAATAATGATCTTTGTATGTTATCCTGTAGCATCCGTCTTACTCATGATAACAGTAGCAGTGTCAACATCCAACAAACAGCCTACGCTGTCAGGAATGTCACTTTAAAGACATGATTATACTGTCATGACACACTGACATGACAAGTGATATGCCACACTGCTCTTCCATCATCCAGTAAGACAGTTCAACAAGGTCCTGTTTCTCTCTCTACCATTTCCTCTCTGTCTCACACACATGCAGTAAGTAGTGGTGAAATTATACCAATTATTCCTTACAAAATTTGACCATTTGATTATGTAACCAATGATTATGAATATGTAATAATGTAATAGTTGCTGGTGTAGCTGTAATCTACCATATTTCATTATGCGTGCTCTTTGCTCTCAGAGAAACACAACATGGAACATTTGTAGTCAAACCACATTTCCAGACCAACCTGTATTAATGACTGTTTTCTGAACAGATTGTTCACTTGATTAGCCACTTTATACACATCATTGGGAGCATGTTGAATTGCAGCCAAAAAGATGTATCACCAAACTGAAAATTAATTAAAAAAAAGGTTCACAGAGGACACTGTAGCAGCAAAACATTGAATACCCAAAGTATACCATTTTAGAATTTAACACATGCCAGGTTTACATTAGCAACACAGACAACAAAATAACATTTTAAAGTGAGCCTGTTTTTTTTTTTACACATACAAAATAGCCGGTGTCAATTCTCGGTGTCAAAAGAGAAACTGTGAGAGATGCACAGTCTGGGCATTTGCCATTTTCCTTGTGGATTTGTTTCTTGACTCATTCCATGTAGGAGACATTCAAGTTCCCATTGTTTCTGACCGCTAATGCCCTGTTTTTAAGGCACAGCTCTTTTGTTCAGCAGTTCATCTACAGTGAATCCAAGAGTCTGAAAAGGTCCTCAGGCACTGTCCCCCATGTCAGGGGGTCAACTGTTGAGTGTTTCTGAAAATCTCTGGCAAAATGCCCTTCCTGTTACAGTGTGCTATTTTATGCTAATACAGACTCATAGTCCTGATGATCCTCATTTAAATAGGCAGAGGTGAAGACCTACTACATTAACCCTGTAAACCAGCAAGTTTTGCTGCTGACATTCATTCAGTGTTGGTTAACGAACAAATCGAAAATGGTAGTCACTGCACAACAGGAGAAACTGAACAGATCATTTGAACAAAATGCAGTCATTTTACCATCCAGATAGAGAGTAGATGAAATAGAAAGCACTCTCCGATTTCCCCTGTTCAGGCACTTCAGTCAGATTCATGGCCATTTCCATGGAAATATCCATGTTGTTGCCTTCCGGCCAGGTAATTTTCAACAAACCTCAGGGTGCTTTTCTCAGGTCAAATAGGGTGAATGCAATCAGCTAATACATCCAAAAATGACACTGGGCATAATTTGGCAGCTAGTGAGATGTAATTTAATTTCTCATCTTATTAGGTCAAAGCTAAGTCCACAAAATGGCCTTCTTTGTGTTTGTTACACACAACGTCTGATTTTAACCCCTCCAGCACAGTCTGCCTGTCTGGCACAATTATTGTCATAAATTTTGAAATTTCATGAAGGAAAAGGCAGAGCACATCTTTGCCTAGAAGATGAAAAGAGTTGAAAGATGAACTCATGGTGTGCTCCCAGCAGTAAAACAGTCAAAGAGAAAGAAAAATCAGCCTTTCATGAGCATCAAATCATCTGAGCGCACACCTTATCAAATATCTTTGACTGCACACCTATAGATCGTACATTACCTGTGAGGAAAGAAAGACAAACAATAGTTACATTTATACCATTTATAATACTCTGAATGTTCTCTGAAGGTTGAGTTAGACGCAGTGTCACTGAAACCTTCTTTAATAAAAATAGACAAAAAAGGGACTATAAGAAAAAAATGCTCGCGGACATGGAGAGTGAAAATTGAAGAACATTACTGAACAACATCTGTAAAATTGCCTTGGCTGATATATATTATATATATATATAGAGAGAGAGAGAGAGAGAGAGTTTATTTACTAAAGCATCTGTTGCAATGGTAAACTGCTCAGGGTTATTTTTCCCAGTTTAATGATGTGAATCTTGGAATTTGCAATGCAGACATCCTGTTGAATAAGCTTGTTTTATGAGATCAGTATATACCATTTCAAGAGTTCGCGCTTCCTCATAATCAAAAGGGGGAAGTTTAGCGGGTTTGGCGTGCTGTCCGGGGGGGCGAGCCGGGAGGACGGCGGACCCCGAACCCTAGAGGCCTGAACCCTAGCCAGGGCTAGAGCTCGGCGTCCGGCTCGGTCCTCGCATGCCCCCCGGAGGAAGGCGCGAGAGCAGCTAAATGGTGGAGAAGGGGTGGAGGAGGGATGTGCAAAAGGCGAGCTGCGGAAGGAAAGGGGACGGGCTATTTATAGTGGGCGGAAAGGTTTTGATTGGACGGGAGAAATGAGGAGGTTGGTTAGGTAATGTGGTGCCAGCTGTGATTAATCGACCACGCTTCTCTCTAAATAGTTTATTTGCAAAAACTTCACTAAATAAATTCTGTATTTGATGTAAGCTAAGGTTTAGTATTTTTGGTAACACTTTATTTTATGTATCTTAACTAGTTGCTTATTAGCATGCATACTACTAAAATATTAGAGACATATAAGTAGAAATTAAGCACACATTTATGCCTTATTGTACATGACCTTATTTTACATCCCTATGCTATCCAACTCCTAACACCTAACTTACTAACTATTAAGAAGAGAATTAGGAATTATTCAGGGAAAAGTCTTGGTTAATACTGAATAAGTGTTCCTTACTCTAAAGAGTTTAAACAACATTTTTTGAAAGAAGTCTCTTATGCTTTTTAAACCTTCTTTTATATGACTTTACTCAATTAAATACATTAAATACAAAAATCTTACATATGTGTAAAAGTATATCATGTCAAGTATAAAGAATGTTTGTCCAAACCTTCTCCAGATCTTCCATGATTAGATCCTGTTCTTTCACGTTGTCCTTGCCTGATGAGTGGCTTTTTTCACCTAGACCCCTCCCACTGCCGACTGACACCAGCTCTTGGATGAGCACCTGTCCTGGTCTCGGACCTCCGGCCTCCAGTGCAGACTCCTTGGTCAGGGGCAAGTTGGCAGGTAATACAGCGTTCCCCTGCAGACGGTGAGAGTAGCTCCTCCTCTTCCCCGAATGGGCCGAGCAGAGCTGAAGCTTAAAGGCTGCTTTGAAACCTTTGCGAAAGTTCTCATTGAAAAACCCATAGACTATGGGATTGACGCTGCTGTTACAGAACGCCAGCCAGTGGGCCAGAGGATAAAAATAGATGTTAATAATGCGATGCTGACGCTCACTCAGGCTTGCGTAGTCACTTAGCATCATGAGTGCCCACAACGGCAACCACGACAGGATGAAGAGCAGGGCCACGACTAGCAACATTTTAATGACCCGCTTCTTTTTCCGGGACACCAGCTGACGACTTTCATACCTGCCATTTTTCCCAACGCTACACCCAGAGCCTGAGGTCCCAACTTGGCTCACATGGACAGGCATGGATGTTTTGAAGAGCGTGATTCCAATCCAGGCATACATGATGACAATTAGGGTCAGAGGTGCCAAATAAATATTAGCAAAGAGTACTGTGGTGTAAATCTTGCGCATCTCCTGATTTGGCCAATTTTCACGACACCAGTAGAAGGGTTGTGTGGTGTTGCCATCGCTTAGCAAAATGGAGACTCTGTGCTCTTTGGTGACCTGTAGCATGACACCAGACGGACACATGATGGAGATGGCCAGAACCCAGATAATGACGATGATGAGGGTGGAGGTGGAGATAGTGAGCTTCTGTTTGAAGGGATAGACAATGCAGCGGAATCTGACACATTAATATAAAACAAGGAAGAGAGTGTGAGGAAAGACATTAAAATGAGAGAGGAAAAGAAACGGGTGACAGAAAATGGAGCAGGAGAGATTGAGACAGAAACATAAAATATGTTTCAAGAAAGCGTTTTAAGGAAAAATGTACAATAACTACCTGGTCTCATGACAAAAATGTACCAGGGGGACTTTTTGTGAGAAGTGAAATACGTATTACTAAGTATACATATTATTGTAGAAATGAACACAAGAAGCAGTAAAACTCTGACATATTTTATTCCTTTTCACACAAATTTACTGAGTTTTGATTAATAAAATGTAGTTTTCGCACAATTACTGCAAGAATCTTATGTTATTATTTAAAAACAATTTTAATTTGCTTGGAAATTTGAAAACTGATTCAAACAGTTCAAATCTACATAAAACTTAGTTGAAGTGGCACGGTTGCATGAACAAATGCATTTTTATATAAGTTTTGCATTTGTTAACACTATCAGGTAGGTTTAGGGTTGAGTTTGCAGTAGGGCATATTTCCAAAATGAATTAACTTTTATTGCTTTTTACTGAATATTTGAATTCTGAACCACTACAATACGTACCTATATCAACGTAATAAAAATGTGCCAGGGTTCACATGTTGTAGTGCAACTCAGTGGACATTTTTCTATGAAACTTCTATAGTTTACTTTACTTTATTATATAATATATAATATACGTAGTATATTCTATACGATACGTAAAAATTGTGCTGCAGAAAAGCACCCAGAGCTACATATTTTTATGAGACTGGGTTGAATAATCCATTTATTAGATTTAAATTTTAAATGTACAAAAAAACAATAGGGATTTTGATCAAATAAATGCAGCTTTGGTGAGCACAAATATACTTACAGACCTTAAAAATTGAGTGGTAGTGTACATTAAACACAAAAAAAAATAGCAGATACTTTTATACAAAGTGACTTTTTTAAAGTTTTTTACTTTTTACTTTACTTGCTTTCCCTGGGAATCAAACCCATGATCTTGGCGTTGCTATAGCAAAATGCTCTACTATTTGAGCTACAGGGAATATACGTATATTTCGATAACACTATTAAGTACAAATATATATATTGTTTAGCACACCTGTCAACAGCAATGGCCACTAGTGTGAAGACAGAGGCAGACACAGATATTCCCTGCACCATCCCGCTCAGCTTACACACCAAACTACCAAAAGGCCAGCCTGCAGAAGAAAAGTGAAATTAGAACAACAGGGCAGAATTGACA
>JAUMHE010000048.1:7690406-7702357 GCA_032359235.1 Enteromius mattozi | reverse complement strand
TGCTATTTTTGTGGTGAACAATGAATCTGTGCAAGTCAGCCTGCAAAAAAATAAATTAAATAAATATATCTTGTAATCTTTAACCTAAATCTGAAAATGCTCCTCCCCTCTGAAATGACGGGCCTTCTCTGATGACATCAGTTTGATAGCTTGGGCATGAGCGTGACATCATTAACCACGGCCCTTCAACTGTCAGTGTTCATTTCTGAATGAAACGTCTACTTTACTTGATCCAATCAAAGTAGAAAAAACAAGCCACACCCTTTATTTTCCTCCTTCAAAATTCAGTTTATCTCTGCAGTGTGTCAATACAGAAGTGAAACTGGTCCTATACCTACACTGCTTTCTTCCTCAGTTATATTTACAGTTAATGCAATTTGACAGACAGCCTTCACAATCTGGACGTTTTGATCTCTCCTTTCCTCTCTCTCTCCCTTTGGTTTTCTTTCTCATTTACTCTCTACTTCACATATTGACACCACTTTAACACATTCCCTTGACTATTTTGCTTACAAAGTGGAGCTGGCACTTTTTGTGTGTTGAATGGTGTTAGCTGAGGGGATTATAGAGAAGACTGATGAGAAGAACAGAGCTCAGCCACTTGGGGACCTATTGTTTTTGTTCACCTCTTGCGAGAGTAAACCCAGAAGATCCTTTTAAGAGGCAGATTAAATTTGGAGATATTGTGCAGCAGCTGGTCAACGTGTGGGTATGAATAATGATGTGACAGGCGAAGAGATTTTTTACAATACAGATGGTGTAAGAGAAAATGAGTCTGAAGAACAGGAAGTGAGAGAGAGAGAAAGAACTGGGTAGAGAATGTAAGACAGTAGGAGACAGCGAAACAGCTAACGAAAGAATTATTGAGCCAGCAAATATACAGACAGAGAATGGAGCAAAAGCTTTAAAAGGAAGATTTTCTCCATATATTAGTCATAGAGATTGGACATGTGTCACTTATGATTCTTATGAGGATAATAGTCAGTGTAGGAAATATCCCACAGCTATTATTATGTCATGCTGGCATGTTCACGTTACAGGCCAGTTAGGGTAGATTGGAACACAGCCTTGATTCAGTCAGAAACACTTGATTCTTCTGTGGCTTCATTTGGAACAGATTATGTTGAAGCACATCCCGATTTTTCTGAATTCGATGTGTCCCTATAGGTCAACATATTTTTTTCGACCCTGGAACAACATTATATTAATGCAAAAAATATAGTCTTGACCATATCTTTACACCTAAACCTAACCTAACCCATGAGTAATGCCTAAAATCAGAGGAAATGATAGATGACTGACACTGATGTACAAGCACCAAACACTGATTGTAAGCCTAAACTTCACAAAAACTGTAAACTGGTTCTTCAAATCTGATTGGTTAATCACTATGTTGTCCCAGGGTCAACAGAGATGTTGACCCAGGGACGTGTTGCACTTAGTAAAATCAGGTTAGCGTTACATTGACAGATCAAAAACAGACTAAAAAAAAAGTGTCAAAAGTGAGTGGTTTGGTCTTTACTGTGTCGCTCTGCTCCACAACACCAATGAAAATGATATGAAGTCAATTATTCTGTAACCTACATTCTAATGTCAAGTCTAAATGAGATGATCATAATGTAAGCATTTATAAATAAACATCCAACAAGAATTACTGGGAGAAAAAGGCTTTGAAAAAAATACTTTTGCTGGTCGCTGGTAGGATGTTTATTTTCTGAATCTGAGTCTTGGTTGTACTGCAACAGATTGTCACAAAGGATTGTTCCAACATTCACATGGTTAAGGATTTTGATGAGGGGAAATGAAGGGTAATGGGTAAACTTTGTCTGTAAAATATTTATAGCCAACTTTCAGAGTCTGAGATTACTTTTGGTGGCATTCAGCCTCCAGTTTTTTTTTTTTGTAGGTCTGTGTTATACACATCAGACCTTTTCTGTCAGGAAAGTTGGGATTTTTTGTTGTATAACACTAACTCAGCAGGGGATCTTTGTAGCACAGCAAAATGTTCTCTTAGAAACATGCACAGCTGCAGATTTTTTTAGCTCTGTACAGTGCTTTGTCTGAGGTCTACATGAACTTCAGTAGATCCATTTGCCTGCAGCCAGAATCCTGTCATCTTACAGTGGTAAAATCTAAGCTATAGTGCAAACTTACTGAACTGTTTACTGTCAGAAAGTGTCTAAGTAAGCTATACTGTCAGAGTTAATATTTAATAAATTACTTGATGAGCCAGTTATTTATTTATTATTAGTTTGTTTTACTTCCATATTATTGAACATACATGCTGACCAACCAAGGAAATTTATTTTGCAATTACGTCATCTTTTCAACCCCTGTAGTAAATAATTTTATCTCAAAATGAATTTCTTCTTGACTTAAAATGGCTGTAATATAACTGTACACTCTTGCCGCATTGAGTATAATTGGATCTATGAATATTCTCCAGCCTCCACCTTTTCACTCAGTTAGCAGAAAAGCTACACAACGACAGTGGCAATCTTGGATTAATAATTATCACTCTATCATTCATTGCAATTTTGAGAATGAATCTGTCAATGTACATATTTGCAATCAGTCTCTTAATTACATCATGCCTATACCTTGTTTATAATAACAATAATGAGAAGATTCGCAAGAATGCGAAACTCAACACTGGACAAAACTCCAGCATTTTGAGCAGTGAGTGGATTTTGATTGATTTAAATAATTCCGATTGGTCATCACATTCAAGAAATCATCAGATATGTCTGTGATTGGCTATATTACTCGACTCTGTGAAAACACATTGTAAAAAGAAACCTTTTCCCTCACCCTGCAAGTTAACAGGATTGTTTGTGTCATAGGAAACAGGGGCTTTTTCAAACTGCATTTTTGAGGCTTATTTTGCTACAGTACACTGCTATTTTAAAAAGAAAATTCTCAGCACTGGTGTTATCGGAAGAATTTGCACATGGTTTGTCACATTAAAAACACCAGAAAGACACCTAAATAGAATTAAAAACCTGTCTTTGAAGACATCTTTGTGTTTTTCGTGTTCAATTCACATAGTAGAGCTGAACTGAGGGTCTTTCCTTGGAGATCATACAGTAAATCCATTTACTTTATACTTTTGTATTTGCTTCATAATACAGTATATGCTGCAGATTTTCGAGATTGCAAGGGGTATCTTGCAAATGTGTTTCTATCCTAGTCTTTGTCTTTGCAATAGTCTGATGTGATTTATGAGCCAGAAGATTTGTTCATGGCACTTAATGTCAGTCATCAAGATATATGACCTCATGTGATTGAGTGAAAAGGTGAAGGTAAGTTTAGAGCACAATTATCAGCAACAACAGGTCTCAGGTTCAGAACAATTATTGCAAAATAGCATGGGAAATATGAGGCCATACAAAAAATAAAACTAAAGCAAGATAAAAAGATAAAGCATATAACATATAAACACACTACTACGTTGAGAAGAAGTGATTTGTTTTTTTAAGATGTAATGTAAAAGCAGGAAGACTATTCCCAAGCTTTGGGACAACTAATAATCTCTGGTTGGACGACATGAGAGATCTCACCGGATGGTGTTTCATCAAAACCTTGGAGAAAACAGTTCAAGCAAATGACCTGCAACCTGTTTGCAACTGATTGTTCAGATGAGTTTGATGGATTTATGAGTTGTTACAAGTATAAATGGATTGCCACAGATGTAGAGGTGAAAGTGTTTTCACATCTCCACACAATAGCAACCTTCACGCTCTGTCTGAGAGTATAATTTTCCACCACCAATAAGAGCTCTGCTGGCATTGGCTGTAAACAAACTGCAACAATAGGTAAACTATTATAGGAAATAAAAAACAACATACCTGCAAACTCAATAGAGGTAAAAAATGCAAAAGACCAAAATAAGTAATTAATGAATTATTTAAATATTAAATGCATAATAAATCTAATAAACACATTGTTGACATAGAATCTTTGTGATTTTAGATAAAATTAATCTACATAATCATAATATGGTAATTAGCAATGTAAACAGTGTTGCATAGTGTTAGTGAATGTAATAAAGATGAAACATTTTTTCATTTGAAAACATGTTTTGTGAATACATTTTTTTGTACTCAAGCAGACAATCGGCTGGACAGTCATATACATTAAGACTGAAATCCAATCAGTTAGTGGTCAAAACAGTGTTCGTTATGTCTGTAAGACTAGCATTTTACAATGTTTAGCACTGATGTTTTTCACTGTAGCCACCTTTCTGAGGTCAGCAGATACTCTATGCTGTTTGCTGAGGACACAAATCCAAAGATCTCAAATGTGGACTTATTAAAGTTACATTTACTGCGATTAAGGGTCAGGCTATTTTCTTTAATTCTCTGAATAGTGCCGTAAGGCTGCTGTCATGGTCTGCTCATGTTGAACCGCACACCATAGTATTGTTGCTGAGGTTCCTGGAATGCCTTGGAGTGCTTGGTGCATTGCATTTTTTCCAGCAGATCAAATACCAATGTTGAGTAACTAAAGCTCTGACCCTTGCTGGTCTTTTTAAGTGCTGCTGGGATGCAGCATGGCATACAGCTGAGAACACATTCTACTTATCTGTTGTTGTCGGAAGGTGACGTTCACACAAAGCAGGAAAATCTGCCTGCCATATGTCAACACTTATTCTTGCTTTGCCTCAAGTGTGATGTGTGAAGCCAGTTACATAGAAATGTTACATGCAAGGCCTTAGGTGGAAAAGCACCTCTGGTGAGGGTAAAACGTTTATTGTATGTCAAGATTTATGTCATGTTGACCTAAAGCTTCTTTAGGCAGCTCATCTGCTGCAGTCCTGTTGGTGAGGACAGAGCTGAGGGAGTTCAGTGTTTTAATGAGATTCGGCTCCTCGGCTGTTTGGTAGCTCAGCAAAGAGCAGCCGTCACCAGGTATCACATAGAAAGTTTTTTTGGGTTGTGTTGCTATGTGACAGGTAAATGTACCCAGGATAGGAAGTGTGCACTTGGAAAGAGAATATTTGGATGCTAGTTGGCCGTAGACATGCTGGTGCATGGCTGATGCAGGAATTTATAGATGCTGTCACAAGAATGCTCACAAGAGCTCCCAAATGAGATTATGGTTTTACTTTAATTTTATGGTCCCTTTAACACATTCTGTTGGCTATAAGTACCGATGCACCTACATGTAAGTCTCACTACAATGTTAGCAAAGTATTAGTGGTTGGGTTAGGGTTATAGAATAAGTTGACATGTACAGTAGAATGTCTATTGAGACATTATCACAATAAACAGATATTAAGCAGACAGTCCACTAATAAGTGTTTGTTGACAAATAGGTGCAAAGTTACTTATTGTCAACAGAATGCTCAAAAGGGATAAACTGTTCAAAATCAAAATAAACTGTTACCATTATTAATATGCCTGTGTTGTTCATTCCTGTGTCTGTTTGCAGTATCTCAAAAAACAAAACAAACAAACAAAAAAACACATTTCATATTGCTTTATAATATTGTGAAGGATACATGGCATTTAGAACAAATACATTTTAAGTTGTTGGTGTTTTTTATTTAGACAAAATAGCCCTTTATCTGTCATCAGTCATTATATAAAAATCTGTGCACCCCCTTTTAATTGTTTGTGGCCATTTATATCTGCACCTTTCAATATATTGGAGTATTGTTCTATGCTTGATGCTTGCAATTCTGAAATTTCATGGGGTCTACCATGAAATGTCTCTAAGGAGATCTTAGAGACAAATCATGCTATCCCAGAGTAGCTAAAATCTAGAGGACGTGCAGCTCTGAATAATGTGTGCTTTGAACTCATAGTTCTTTGCAAGCATTTGAAGCCTGGTCATTTTTCACTTTGCATTGCATTTCTGTTTCTGAGCGAATCATATTGCATGATTCCTTTTTCCAGTGTTTAGGTTTTGATACATAGATTTCTAAATGTTGCAAATGTCAGTTCCCATGGCTCATCATTCAGACACTGATAATGCTCAGATGATGACTCAATTCTCTCTGTTTCACTATCAATGGAAAAAAAATGCATTTTATTCAGCCATAAGCAGGAGAAAATGCTAGTCTACTATAGATAGTCTACTATATTCAATGCAGTCACATAACTGTTGAATCATCCAATGGGTCTGACAGGATATAGTTCATTCTCTGTATCAAATGCTGGGAAGGATTGTGTATTATATTTCTGTTATAATCACCAATCCTTTTTAACTGATATCTGTTCAGTTTCAAAAATGTGTTTTAATTGCTACAAGTGAATTTCAGAAATCACAACAAATGTACAGTATACACATGTGCATATGCAGCATCAGCATTGATCATTTTCACAATTGTAAAAGGTATTTTAGTTCTCTTAACATTTATGGTTCTTTCTATTGTGCAGAAAACATCAGAGGCTTAACATCCCTTAGATGTTTTCTCATTCTTTTCAAATTAACTACATCAAACTGCTTTGAAAAATCTTTTTGGTACTGTCTTTGCAGCATACAGCATAATTTCTTCTGTTCACTTTTGCATTCATTTGCTTATCACAATGAGATGGTTCTTCCCGTTTACTGATTGGAAGCTTGTTAAGCTCCAGGGGAACACATCCCGCTGGTCAGGATTAGTTAGAAGAACTGCGATTCATGACAGCTCTGTGAGGTCTACAGTGATTGTGATTGTACATTATCTGATGAATAAGCACATGGTAAGATTTCAATTTGTAATGATTGCATGGTAACCAGATAAAAGACAGAAGGATGCAACCAATGAAAAATGCCCTTACTCTCTCAAGAAGCAACTGCACAAAACGTACACATTCAGGGGAAAAGAAATCTGTTCAGTTGAAAAGCCATCACTGTGATGTAGAGAAATGGGCCAATTTCAATGTATTCAGGGGGAGCTTGTTCAGTGAGATTCACTTGATTGCCTACAAATTGCCTACACCTTCTTTTATGATTAGTTCTACAATGCCTGAGCATTCATCCTCTTGTAATACTGATAAATGTGCATCAAGTGACTTTCACAAGCAACTACCCACAGAAACATACGAAACAAGACAAAACTACATTACTCATGTAAACAATTTCTCAAATGTGGCTATTTTAAGCTGAATGATGTTATCATATGTGGTCCCCTTCAATGGAAAGTTAATACTTTTTATGTCACTAGAGGATACGGCCAGGTACCCGACAGGTTAACTACTATTATTTGATGTAATGAATGGAATAATATATGGAATCAACAGGCATGGGTGGACTGTGGGTCCAACAGCCAAGATAACTGTATTTCGCCTGATACCCACTGATAGGCAGCTGTATTCAAACAGTCCCATGCTTATTTGTTTATGCTCTGTAATCTGAAGACTCTCAAAGGTTTCTATTTACAACACGATTTGCAATATTGAGCATTGTAGCCAATCACACTGCAACGGAAATGATTGACAGCTTGATTATAAAAAGGAAGCACTCTTTGCTCACTTTCTGTAGGCCTATATAATCTATTCGCAATTTGTTTAAACATTGTATTTTTTGTGCTGCCAAGAGGACAAGCGGTCACTGAATGTATGCATGCTGCAGATACAAAGCAACGGCATTTAAATGCAGAGTAAATCTGTTGAAAAGGCTTCAAGGCGGCCTGTGGTATGATTTATGCACATTTGTTCAAAAATAGCCTGTATGGGTAGATTTTTCATGTGATGAAGGCACATTCTGTTTTTTCTGTTAAAGGTGCCATTAAATGCATTGATATAGTCTTTTAAATTGTTCTCCCATATCTACTTAGAAGGTATGTGGCTGTGCAGGACTCTGCACTATGCTGCACATATCAACACATACAGTATTTTGCTGATGAAAACTATACTAGTGGATGTTTGGCATAATTTCCCACCTAAGGTAGTTTGAGCTCATGCACCATACAAATAGGCTTGACATAAGTTGCCTTAGGAAATAAATCTGATTTGCTGTTCCCATTGCAAAGTATCATGCTTATAAAAGTTTAGTGCATTTATTCATTGAAAACTCTCTTCTCTTAGTTGAGCTCATATATTCCCTATGGTTTATGTCAGAACGTGGTTGCTAAGTCAATGCTTTTCCTGTTGAATTGGATTACTTTCAAACTGTTGCCGCAGGTAGATTTTTTTCCCTGTGAGCCAAAAGTTTTATACTGTATATTGCATAAATTATATTTGAGTAAAAAGTTTGTATTGAAATATTTTATCTTTTACCCACAATAAAACTGTGAGAGAGTGGCATTTGTATGGAACCTTTCAAGAAAATGAACAAAAACTGACTACTACTATAAAGTGATTTGGGTGTTTTAATATTTGGTTATTGGGCTATAGTTTTTAGCTTTTTACTGGCCTTTGGGCTAGTGACAACCTTGGGGATGATGCAGTTTGACTTTGGCTTTGTTTGTCTTTATTGAGAAATTGCAGTGTGTCAATCAAAGTCATAGCATACCATTTGGTATCACAACACCAGCAATGGATAATGGGATATTACTTCAAACACAAAGATGGCATGATTGTTTGTTTAGAGGTGAGTGTGTGAGATTAGCTTGGGTAGAGGATTGTTATGCAGACATCAACAGTTCAATGTGTGGTGCTGGGGATTGTGGATGACTGCTTGTTAAGAGTGTATATAGGGCATAGTACAATATCCCAGTGTAACTCTGTGAATAGTGATGTGAGAAACAAAGCTTTTTGAAACTCTGCTTTGAAGTATGATTCACTGTTTTAAAGCACTTAAGACACCACAGGCTGTGGAAATGCAGTGGAGGAAATTAGTGGAAATTGTTGAAACAACCTCCAAACCATTGATTTAAAAACAAAAGACCCATAAAGGTTTCAGGTACAGTATCTATATATATGCAAAATAATATTTATTGTATATATATTTATTAACTATAATGAATATTTATAACTATCATTTTTAAGAATGATAAGAACTTTTTTGTATGTTTGACCCAATATAAACATTTAATCACAAAAACAAGAATGCGTTTACCTGTGATGATGTTGTCCACCAATGTTGTAGGCATGCAGAAGATGCCAACCAATAGGTCACTGATGGCCAGGTTGAGAATGAAGAGATTGGTAACTGTACGCATGTTCTTGCTCCTTAACACAATGAAGCACACCACTCCATTTCCCACCATGCACACAATAAAGATGAGGAGGTAGGATACAATGAAGATAGCGGACACCAAGGGCTCATGCAGATAGAAGTCCACGTAGGTGACATCTGGATAAAGATATGGACGAGAGGAGGTATTGTTCACTGAAATGTTGTGGCCGTTCTCCATAGGGGAGAAGAATAGAGGTGATACAGTGGAGTTTGGGTCCAGTAGTTTCAACGCCATCTTTCTGAGGAGAGAGAGAAAATAAAGAATATCTGTCTTGTCTTTGATCGACATCTAAAAGATATACTGTAGCAGCGATTATTCTAGAAAAGACCATCTCTGTGCTATACCTTTAAAAAATATTCAAGTAACTACAGTAACTATCCAGTATATGATGCTGGAAACCTCTTTCACATTACATTGAGAATATTTCCACCACCTCGATACCCTCTGTTATCATCCCACACGGTACAAACAAATGTCATTATTTTTAATGAACTACTGTAAAAGATTTGAACAAGTCCTTTCTCTTGCACATTAACATGCAATGTGCTTTAAATGGTATAAATCCTAATCCAT
Source organism: Enteromius mattozi (assembly GCA_032359235.1). NCBI lineage: Eukaryota > Metazoa > Chordata > Actinopteri > Cypriniformes > Cyprinidae > Enteromius > Enteromius mattozi. The sequence goes on along the minus strand of JAUMHE010000048.1, from coordinate 7,692,675 downwards.
CTACCTAACTAGTTGTTGTGTCCAGTTGTCTGTGCTTTGCGTGACTAAAATGGGGAGGTTATGAATCATTTAAATAGTCACATCTTTTTATTTCATTTACATTATGTATGATGTCACTTAAGAGAACTGGAGAAGAATCTGTGCTTGGTTACCATCTTTAATCTGTGTGGAAAGCAAGCTCTTTTCCTCTGACTAGAAAGCTTAAGGCGAGGTCACATATGCAGATAAACAAGTGTGACATACAGGATATGACATACAAAATGTTAAGGCACATGGATTATTGACCTTTTTTCAGTCCTCCTAATAAACAGTTTAAAAGGAATGCAATTGTTGCTTTGTTTTTCATGATTTACAAACCAGTAGGCCTATACAAAAAAAGAAGAAAAAAAAAAGGATCTGTAGTAAAAGGCGTGAAGAGATGGGAGCAATGAGGTGTAAAAGCTCAAGTAGGGTTAGGATATGACAGCACATTACAGATGTTTTCATTGAATTATTTACTTCAATGTCAGAAATGAAATGTCTTACTGAATCATGTTGACAGAAATTTCTACTCATATTTCACAGCAGTCTGATGAAGTGTTGTTAAATGGCTGATGGCGTATATAATTCATATGGATTTACTGTTATTTCACCTTCACCGTGACTATTTTTTGAGATGAGAGAACTGTGATTTTTCTATGAAGGACACGTACTGTATGACCATATTGGTGGAACAACCAGCAATTTCAGCAAGGATAAATCTGAAAATTTTGAAAATTAAATGACGGTCTACTTAAAATTTAAAAAAAAATATTGCACTTGAACAGATGCTACAGTGCTGCCATTAAAAAATTGGCAAATACATTTATGGCAAACCTTTCTTGTTTGAGGGACATTCAGTCTGTTTTAATAAAAATACAGAGCAGGCTGCACTTATTCATAAGAATTAAGTTGTTCTATAGCTGATTTTTAACTCAAATTGAGGACAAATTTCAAGCAACCACTAAATTTCTTACTTTTCAAAAGGGTTATTAAAAGTAATCAGTATAGGCTTAAAATACTCAGAAAACAATTAAGCTGAAATAGCCTTGAAGTCTGTCCTTCATAACTCTTGATCAACATTTCATATGTACATGTAAATGGCCACGCATCAGTTATTTATAGTGTGTTTTGACAGAACTTAATTTGTATTCAAAGCCATTTTTCATTTTTATATTAGTGCTGTCTTACACAATTGATGTGATCTATGTTACTGTGAATTCTGAAGGACATGACCTCACCAAGAATCAAATCTCAGCTGATGCACTCACTATTGTCCACCCTCATTTGAACTGTCTTGTTTTCTGATTCAGAGAAATGTCTTTGGATCAAATGACCGAACAGCAAATGCAAAAAAGTTGAGTATTAAAAATACTGATATTACAGTATACTGTCAATGTCTTGCCTCATGCTCTGCAGACACATACAGTACCAGAAAATCACAAATTTCAAAACTTTGTATTTTTACTAAGTTTTATTAATTCAGTTAATTTCTGGTTATCACAGCTGGGATTTTTTTCCATATAATTCACAAGTTAATTTTACTGTGTACATTCCTCTTTTCTCTTTTGAAAAAGGCATAGAAACCAGAAAGTATAATGGCACAGAATGTAACTGTAACAGAAAAAACTGAGGTGCTATTGCACTTTAATGGCAGCAGTCTTGAATTAGGCAGCATTACTCCCACATAACCCACCTGCTTTGTGTTCCACTGCTTTATTACCTTAATGCTATTTAATCCCCTTACATCATTTCTTCTATGAGGTTCAGCTACAGTGAAAATGTAGTTTTGTTTTTGAAAAGCAAAACCAGGAAAGACAATGATTTGCAAGTTTATATTACAAAACCAAATGCGGGGACCGAGCCGGACACCGAGCTCTTGCCCTTGCTAGGGTTCAAACCTCTAGGGTTCGGGCTCTGCCGTTCTCCCGGCTCGCCCCCCCCTCCCAGACAGCAAGGTCAATTTGCTTAATTCTTTATTCTTTACGATTATGAGGAAGCGCGAACTCGTGAAATAGCTCTGTGACACTCATCCATTAAGCATGAAGACTTGCACACACCGGAGAGATGGGCCGGAGATTTTGGTATTTTGTGGTATTTTGTCTGTAAGCAATTAGCATGAGCACCTCGATGTCTCTGGGCGTGTCTCTGTATCTGAAGCACCAAGTAGCACGAAGTATTGTGGCCCAGGCCTTTCAGTATTGTTGTCAGGTGAATAGTCACCCTGTGGAGGACCGCGTTGGTAGGGTGA
>JAUMHE010000048.1:7677117-7688795 GCA_032359235.1 Enteromius mattozi | reverse complement strand
TCGACCTAAAACTGCCTTTTGTACCCCATTTGGGTTATTTGAGTATAACCGGATGCCCTTTGGGCTCTGCAACGCCCAAAGAACTCTGACTAGAGTTTGAGGTCAACATAGTGGGCCTATATCATCTATGATGAATTGTGGATGTCAATGTTAAAATCCATCTGCTAAAAGAAAATCTTCTGCATTCACTAACTCTGCTGAGCAGTCATAAGATAAAGTGAACTGTATTAAACAGAGATAAACTGTGCTTCTTTGTTTAGTAACATAGTACACCTGTCCCTGCTACCTAAAACAATACTGCCTTTCCAGAACAGCCTGATAATTTCATTGAGAAGAACTGATTTCGAAGCCAGATGTGTTAAATGTGGTTAATATTAATAAGCTTTCTGATTCAATTTGACATCCCACAGTATAGTTGTCTTAAGCACGAAATGCTAAGCCAAAATACACTTTCATGTTTTCATACATATGTATGTGTTATATTCAATTATATTCAGTCAGCTTATTTCCTACTTCTATCCTATCACTTATATTAGAGAGAGAGAGAGAGAGAGAGAGAGAGAGAGACAAGAAAAAAAAAAACAGATTTCAGACACAATCTGCCACATCTTGTGGAAAGGGTTCTATAACAGCTGGATATCTAAACAAAATATGATTTGTAAATTTAATTTGCTCATCCTAGTCTGCAAGGTTACATCACATTTAATTTACATACAGTATAGTGCTTTATACAATATAGATTTTTTTGAAGCAGCAGCAGTCATGCCAATATAAATCAGCATTTATATCTTTCGCAAGGTCTTTGCTAAGAGCAGATTAAACTCTTTTGTGGATTTAAGTGTACTGCGTTGCTTAAATGATGACATATCCAGCAGTGCACACTGTGCCTCATTAAAAATCTTACCAGCTTTCTGAGAGCTCCCCATCCAAAAACAGCAGCAATTTCACCACAAATATTTGAACTGCCCGTGCACTGTTTGATCAAATGATTGAACGTCCACTTATCTTTGTTACATAACTCTGCATTACCAATAAATAACAATCAATTTATTTGACAAAAAATCTAAATAAAGACTTATGTTGCATTTTAAACTGTCTTATCCTCTCAAACCTCCATGTGGTAAAAGGTAAATTTTTCCCCAAACATGGTTTCATTCATAAAGCACATTCAGCACAACAAACAGGATGTGTTTTTTTGAATGAGTAACAAGTTGTATAAGTCATCACTTGAAACAATGAATTTATAGGCTAAAGAAACTCACTGTTCACTTAATTAGATCCAGTCACTATTTATTATAAACTGCAACTTATACCTTTATAATAATTAAAGTGATTGATTTATTGTTCCGATCTGTTTAATATTGCATTTATGTACCTAGGCTACATGTAAGTTAGTCTATCCTCGTACACTAACATGCTGCTGGCATGAAGAACAATGATCACTGCCACTGAAGGAAAACAACGCAATATCATTTACAATGTAAATGAAGGCAGGAACTTAAATTCCAGATATATAGGTCTACTTTCATCACTTTAAAGAGATAAAAGTGGCGCGAATAATTCATCCGGACAGACAGCTCGATGAAGCAGTCTAAGTAAGCATAAACATAGGCTAGGAAATATCTAAACAATTACAATGAGAAATAATAATGTAGGCTATGCATTTTTAAAAGTGATAGTTGTCCATGCAAAGCTCAATGAGTAAAGCATTTTTTTCTTGATATTTTATTCATTTGTATTGATAGTAACTATGATTGTCAATGGTATTTTTATATTAAAATCTACATCGCCTAAAGTAAATAAATAAGCCTAATGTCAATTTGGCTATCTGAAATATAGCGCTGCTACTCCAGTCACGTCACGTGACCGTTCAAAACAACATTTGGAAATAACAATACAATAAATATATAAATAATACTAATGTCTCACCTTCTTTGAGATAAACGTTTCCACCCTTGATTCAGAAGAAACCCTTGGTTTTCTCTGAGGCAAAATCAGCGCAAAGATAAGAAAACAGATGTGCAGTAAACTTGTGTTCTGAGTAAACTTGTGCTGTTCACCGACTGCTTCTGCGCTCCTATAAGACCTGATGGAGAAATACCCGCCCTGCTGCTGCTGCTTCTGAGAGGAAGAGAGGAGGAGAAACTACACACGAGCTGCGATCTCCCCAAAGGGGAAACTACGCCACCTGAGGGGGGAGGGGGGAGGGGTGGGGAATGCTGTGACATTACAACACATACCACTTTTGTGATGTTCTCATTGAGCCGCTTCCTCGTGCACGTTCATTTTAATGGAAACTGCTTTATTTAAATTATTTATCACCATGGCAAGTTTAATAGACTTACAAAGCTTTTTCCACAAGCAGACCCACCAATTTCAACAAACTACCTTGAGTAAACCATAAGTTGTGGGTTTTCTGAGCACCATCTTAAAAATCAAGTTAGCCTAAATGTTTAATAATAATAATTGCAGATTCAAATATTCTTTTGTGACTATACCCCCTTAAAATAGCTGACTATGTGGGATGGAGTTACATGTGTTTTCTGCATGATTCACTGTTTATTTTTGCCATCAGGTGTTTAAGGGCGTTCAAGCATTTCATCATGGGTATAATTTAAATATTTTAAATAACTATGTGCTTTTACTGTGGTTGCATTTGTCTTTGATGATAATGCCACCTGTTCTTACTCCTACTCGATAGATAGCTAGAAATTTAAATCTGGAATCTAGGCTATTTATTGTTATTAACAAAAGCACAGCTTTAAATGGACTTGCCTCCAAGCAAGGAACAATTTCCCAGATCACTCAACACTTCCTCACTGAATGTAATTAATTATTCTTATTATTTATCCTCAATTAATTAAATATGCTTAATTTTATAAGTCTTATTTTGAATATTGTGACTCCGTGTACCAGGATCAGCTGGAGGCTGTTTTTCTCTGAGAGCGAAAATCTACTGAGTGATGTTTGATGTGCTAGAATAAAAAAAATGTTATGCATGCGCTGACAGGCCATCATACGTCCTTTGTAATTTTTAAGGAATTTTCTGACAAAGTTGACATATCAAAGGACAAATATTCTTGACTTAGCAGACCGTTATTGTGCAGTGCAGAATGTCTCAAATGCACAACTTTTTTTTTTTTTTCCATCTCTGTATAAATCATTCACACAATACCTATCACACAGTCAGAAACACAATAATCCATTTCCATACTAACATGAAACATATGCAAATTCTTTGCAGCAGTCTGGAATCCTACACGTGCCTGAATCAGAAACATCGCCAGTTCCCCGGTTCTGTTTCTGGAATTGCACACTGAAACCAAACTGCTCTTCTGTAAAATGTCAATATACAACAGCACAATCAATTATTTCACTCTTAGTGTTGTTGAGTGAATGTCTTGGTTAACTGGTGGTTGGTCTTTTTTAAGTGTTTCCGCTGCACTGTGTTTGAAACTCTTGTAATAGTGTTTTGCCACAGGTACGGTGATTGAGAACAAAAGATTTTTCAACCTGAGCGGTCACACAAAACTCCAAAACCTGAGCACAGCCTGGATCGATTCGAAGACAGCTTGCAACTCAGTGCCACCCACATGCCTCTATTAACTACATCCATGAGGAATCTAGTAGGCATCTGAAGGGAAAAATGGAAAAAACAAAACACACAGGCATCTTTCAAGATGATGTTATCTCTTCTGCTCATATACCCTTCGGCTGGCCAATTGAGAAAATCTTTTTGAAAGCTCTTTCACATTTCAATGCCAACCATCCTGGTCGAAATAAGGGACATCTATGAAAAGAGTCAATATTTCAGACAGCAACTTGAGGCAACACGTGTTGACAAAGAGGAAGAAGAACACAAAGAGTCATGGTAAGACTGTAGAGGAGGCTAAAACTGGGGAAATGTATCAGTCACTGGAATAGACAGTCCAGCATCTTATAACAGAATGGTTAACAGACTGTGATGCATATATATATATATATATATATATATATATATATATATACAGAATATAGGCCACCCTTTAAATTGACTGGAAGTGGCACACACTTCAAATGAATAGTATCTTCTGGATAGCATGTACACTGTATACTGATTTTCTGTTTGATAGAAAATCAGAATGCAGTCAATAGTGCCAATGTAATATGCCATTTCAAACATAGCCTTGTACTTCCTTATTAATTGTTAATACTGCAAAGAATTCATCCCAGACCTCACCTGACTCATGTCAAATATGTAAAATAAATAATACATAAATGGTGTTACGGAGTGTGTTTGTGAGTGTGTGTGTGGGTGGGCGCACAACCAAGGCATTATGATCAGATACAGATTTTTTTTTTTTTTACCTGTAATGGTGACCAGTGCTTTGACCATAGATACTTTGAAACTCTATACTGTTAAATTGGACTGAAATGGCATTAAGTAGTCAGAGCTTTAAAGCATTCTATTCCTGTGCTGCTGCAACAAGAAACACCGAAAAGTTCAATGGTAAAGTAAAGGTCTTATAACACTGATGCAGAAAAATAGATGACAATGTTTTCTCCAAAGGTTTTTCTGCTATATAAGTGAAAGCTGGTAATAGAAGGCTGTTAAAGTCACATCACAGCAAAAATGAAAATGTTCTAATAGTCTGTGATTTAAAATCTTAGATGCTTTTGATGATTGAGACAGTTTATGGTTTACTCAGCAATATGATTTTGAAAGCTGAAAAAGAATGTTGTTTGTCCAATAACAATAGAAAGCATTACCTTCTAGTCACTTAAGGGGTTTTCACTCCCAAATGTCATGGTCTCCTTACAGAATCTTGTTTAAAGACCAGTTTATATTACATGGGGGGAAAAGCAAGTGTCATAGCTTATTATGTTACAGATAACAAGTTGTTTCCAGAATTAATTGCCTTTTAAATTGTCATTCAGATGTATTAAAATATTGCCTAAAATCTTTTATTTTTCAATAAGCTGAGAGCACACTGGGGATATTCATTAAGTTTGAACTGAGCTGTAATAAGAACAGTATAATCACTTTCTTTCTAACCAGTGTTTTTGGTTTATTTAACATTTAATTTTCACACTTTCTATGGATACTCCAGCAAGATTTCTGTGGACACCCCAGGGGTGGAAAAAAAAAACAATAGTGATGCTCAAATGTGTGCTCAGAGCTCCATTTAAGAGACAATAACATTTCTTTGGATACAAAGTGCAACTGAAAACCGTTTTCTATTATTTCCTGATGCATGTGTATCTGCATTAAGGGAACATTTGCACTGCCCTTCAGAAGTGGAAGAAAAGAGAAGTGATAGATATAAGAAATTTAACAATAACTCAAAACACATCAAGAGATTCAATACATTTTCATCCAAATAGACAAAAAAAAATCCTGTTTATTTCAGTTGATATGTCCTAAATGTGATCTGACAACACTGCAATTATATTATTTCTGTAGTAGTACATTTAAAATGAATGTATGTAATGGCTGGTTCATTTCCAGGTGGTGAAAATACCTACACAAGCTACTTTTGGTCTGGACATCATTGTCTGAAATCAGCTGTTCTTCCAGTGTAGGTTTGAAAAAATAAAAAGTGAATGGCATCTGGTCTTGGCTGCCCATAATTTTAACCCAAATCGGTTTCTATTAGACCTACTGTAGGTTGGTTTTGGCAGTAATAACACATGCTTCTTTTGAAGGGGGTTGGTTGGCTGACAGCAGAACATTAGTCATTACCTGTACGTTTTGTGCAGTGTGTAATGGAAGACTGGACGACTGCACAGGGTACACCAGCAATGGACTGTTTGAAGGTTGTGACTATTGAGAGCTGTCTTAATGAGCAATTCAGTTTTCTCAGCTGGAGTTTTCCGTAAAGCAGCTAGACTGACAAGAGGTAGCTGGAAAACTATCTTCTGGTGCTCACATGCCCACATTCAGGGATTTGTAACTAAAAGGACTGGTGTTGTAGCAAAAGTCCAAAAGACTACTAGGCTGGTGGTCTCTGTTGAAAGGATCCACAGAAAAATGCACTAGTAAAGTTATATAAACAGAATATAACTCAGGATATAAAAGTGCCTTCATGAAATTGATTAAATGAATAATTTCATGAATGATTAAAACACTGTTTTAAGTGGTTTAAATAATACCCCTTGCTGCCAAATATAACATTTGGACTATTTGTGAAAGCAAGGCACATGGATGATACTGCACTGTTTTTGTTTGTTTGTTTTTTGTTCTTTTGGAAGTTAAAATGAAATAGATTATCATGCACTACATTGTCAAATACGAACAGTGTGAAACTTTGGACACAGTTGAGTCACACAAATTATATTTACAAGTTCTCACCTCGCTTAGAACTGCTGATTATTTTACATTTCCAAAGAAACTGAAAGGAGCCCCAGATATATCAGGCACAATTAATGTTATAAGTACAGCACAGCCACTTTACCAGAACATCGAGAAGAACTTTTTACCAATTCTTGAACGAAGTGACACAAAAATAACAGTGTAGCATTCAGTCAAAGCAAGTCAACTTAGACACTAGTTAGTGTATTTCAGCACAATTAAACAGGTTCAATGAAGGCTAAGGCTGTAATTATTTACAGCAGTGCAACAGCTCAAGAACCTACAGTATAGAAGTATATGTAGGCTGTAATTCATATGCTTTTTGTTACCAGCAGGGGCAGTTGTAGACCCTTTTTAGCAGGTCCACTCTACATGAAGGCATACTTCAGAAAATTATTCTGGTTCTATTTTCTTTGAAAATTTGATTTTCTTAATTAAAATGTTTTATTGTGGGTTGTAGTATTAAATTAGCAAGCACTTGTGCGCAGAAATTATTAAAGACACAAGCAGTGATGGAAAGCACTTTAAAACGAAGTGACAGAGACGTCATTAAATATTATGTGCATTTATTTGTAGCAAGTAGCAAGGTATATTTGTAGCAATAGGTCAAAATGATAAATAAATCATTAGGATATTAAGCAGAGATCATGTTGCATGATGATATTTTCTAAATTCCCTACCGTTAATATATGAAATCTTATTTATTGATACTTAGCAGTGAGAACTTCATTTAGACAACTTTAAAGGCATATTTCCCTTTTTTTTATAATTTTTTTTAAATTTTGCATCCTCAGATTCCAGATTTTCAAATTGTCATATCTTGGCCAAATATTGCCCTTACAAACCATGCATTGATGGAAATCTTATATTTCAGATTATTTATAAATCTTAATTAAAAAAAAAACAAATTAGCATTATGACTGGTTTTGTGGTCCATGGTAACATTTTATTCTACTAAATATTGATCCAGCTGACATTTATCAGAGTAAAGGAATTTGTGTTTTTTGATGTCAGTTTGAATTAAAGAAATATAACTCAAATGATACGCTCATTGGCTGCTAAGCACCCCTAAGGTTGAAATCCTATGCCCCTGGTTACCTGTCACATGGAAACATGAATGGCGCTCCATATGTAGCCTGCATATGCCTAGGTATTAAGTCTGTAACGTATTGAATGTTGACAGAAAATAACAAAGTGGACTTCTAATTTACAATTCAGGAGCATGTTCATCACAACAGAGATAGAACAACAAATGGTTGGTGTCCCAAAACATGTTTGCCATATCCCTCACAAGGATGATATAAAATTTAACAATATGCACAATGGGCAAAATATCTCACTTCATGTCAGATTTTTGAAAATGAATAGAATTATTCTCTCATACATTAAAAAAAAACATAAATAAAAACAATCATTCTGGCTTTCAGTAATGCTCTAAGCTGATGGGCATCAGAAAAACTGTTGACAGGTAACGTATAAACGCCATGGATGAGAGAGCTAGATTTTGGCACATGTTCTGAGGAAGCCATTGCCTGAAGAGCAGTGTAATACTGCCAGGGTGATGTTTAATGAAGCAGTCTTGCACTCCACACACTGCCAGTCAATTAGAGTCAAGTCCAAACTCCCATGGGCTTGTTACAGCGATGTGTATTTAATGAATCACATGTGTAGAAGAACATCAAGTATTGACTGATTAGAAGTGCACTTCAAAAACACTAGAAAACTTCTTTTGATTATGTTTAATTTCTCAACATGGGAAAATAAATATTACTGAAATGTGCTTTTTTGGGGTTTATTAAGATTTGCATCTAAATATGATGAAAATGCTTAGGGGAATCTATCAGGTGCCACGCATCATACCACCACCTTGAAGTGAATAAATTGAAGTAGGGACACTTTTTATTTATTTGTAAAGTTTTACCAATTAAGAAAAAACAAATGTAAGTGGATCTAATTTAGAAATTATATAATTTTAATAATCTCCCAATGTGTAGCAGCCTAACAGTTTTAATGAAACCCATAATCAAGTGTTTCATAAAAATATTATCTTAAAGGGAAAAAACAGCTATTGCATTTTGAAACTCCCTAAAAATATAACATTAATAATACATGATCATGCAGTCCAAGCATAAAGGCAGAAAGCATCATAGCGTAGAACAGGGATTGCTAAGAATATGCCTTTTAGTGACAGATTCAGACAGATTCTCAAAACAGAACAAAAAATGCAAGAGAAAGAACTCAATATAAAAAAATTATAATAATAATTCTGAAGTTTATTACAGATGCACAACAACAGAATATAACACTGTGGAAAACAATATTCAAAGAGGTGGGATACATAAAATAAATGCAAGTCTATACTCAATATGTGTGTGAGTGTGTGTGTGTATATATATAGTGCTGTTAAACTATTAATTGTGATTAATCGCATCCAAAATAAAATAGGTTTGAGAAACATTTACAAAAATTAATTGAATTATGGTCATTTTGGTGTAACAAGATTTTGCAAGCAGATCTTTTCTTTCTGTGACATTATTGACAGACATATCTTTCTAATCTAAAGCAATCAAGCTGTTTTGATTTGAAGATGAGGTGTGATGCAGTTATTTATAGGCAGTGCCTTGAAGAAAGAGGAAACTGTCTGTAGCTAATTGACACTACAGAAAGTCAAGGGAACCTCTGGGCTAGTTTTTTTGTGGTGGAGATCTCAGTTCCATGCCACACTAGAGTTTAGGTAGGATGTGCTATGGAGACCAGCGCCCAATTATTCTGCAAGCTGCTATTTTTTTTTTTTTTTTAAGCATTATGACTCTATACTACAACACATCCTGCTACTTACAGTACAATATTCTAAAACATTTTGTCCTCAATTTTAACCATAGTAAACATTACTATAACAGCCATGATTAGGTAATTACTTACAAAATATAAGACAACAACATGTTAAAAAAACATGCATTTATTAATGATAATACCTGCAAGAATTGTTTATTGTAGGTATTATCATTAATAAATGTATGTTTTTTTTTTAACATGTTGTAATTTAGCTTATTAGCATGTGATACTGTGTAAATTTGGCGCCTTAATATAAAATTCAATTACTGTACAGTCACAGATGTGCACGTACCAGCTACTTCACATATAAAGTAGTTTTGACCATGAATGCAAAAAGATATTAAAGGCCTCACTGCTGTTTCTTCATTTGCTAATATGGAAGTAATATGGTTATATCACTCTCCAGAAGTGTAACAAATCTACTGCTATGGAGACAAATGAAACTGCAATTAAATATACAATCACTGCTTGCTATTACCTGAAGTCTGTCAGATTTGTCAGCACACACTCATGAACAGTTTAATTTAGCTCATGCGGTGTGTTTTGACAAATCAGTCTTTTACTTCATCTAAACTGAGAGATTAAAATGTCATACCTTTCATGTAAGCAGTAGAAAAAATTTCAAGTGGATCTGTCCATAAACCATGCTGTTCCTGAGGGAGGTTTACTGTGAGTTCCATCACTTCTCTCTGCAAAAATACAAAGTGATAGCGTTTTCCACTAGATATCTTTTGTTTGCTTTTTCTATTAAAGCGTACAAAAAAAAGGGAGTGAGAATATTTACAAGAAACAAATGATATCCCAATATGTTTTACACCCTAATTAAAATGAAAATGACTATTGGGAAGCAACTGTTTTATGAACCTCATACAAACTGTATTGACATCGTAGCACCACGATCTTCAGTATAAGTTTCAGGAATATCTAATTAGGGTTTCAGCTGTAAATGTTAATTCGGCAAGCTAGCATTTAATACTAATTGGGCTCATTTAAATGACTTGGCCTGTCAGATTCCTGGTCATTTGTGACTTTTTTAGTGCCTCACATCAAATTACCACAATACAAGCCTGGAGAATGTGAAGTTTTTCTCCCATCGGCAGTTAATGCATGACCCTACAGTGACATTCAGCATTCATTAAAGTGTGCGTGCATGAGGGTGAGAGACATGGAAAATGTGCAAGAGAACATACTGAAGGTACAAGGAGGCCCAGAGCAAAAATAAACTTACAATTAATTATTTGGAAGAAGTGTTTTGTATTTGAGGTAAAGATTCAGCCTTTGAAAGCACTATCAACTTCTGTTTGATGGCAATGCTAATTCTTCGACGTTAAACAAAGATGACCTATTTGGCAAATAAGCTAAATTACCCTCTAAAGAAATATATATTTCTGTGCTTTAGATACAAAATATGGAACCACATAGCATCCAGGTGCTAGACTGTTACTAAGAACATTTTTGCATCTGGTCTCAAGGTGATTATTAGTGTCTTGATGCACCTGGATGGGTAAAACGCAGAGGACAAATTCTAAATATGGGTTACCTTGGCCTTTTGACATGGCACTTCAAAACTCAGAGCCTATTAGCTGTACCAGGCATATTCTTGCACAAATTAGGGGCTTTAAACTTTGTTCAGACTTTGTGCAATGCACATATGGGACTAGCTTGGCAAATTCAAAATAAAGCCTAAAATAAAGATGCTACGAAACTGGTTAGAGGTCAGATGAAATCAGTTTCCTGTTCCAACAATATGTTTATTCTGCCCACTAGTGGTCATGATGCCACATCAAACAGAAAGTAAATGTTACATTAATCATTTCTTACATAATATTTTTCATATGTTAAAAACTGATATAAAATATTTTAATCTTTTATGACATTTTATGGTTTAATTTTTTGTTATTAAGTTTTTTATATTACTTTTTTGTTTTTTAATCTGAGTTTATTTAATTGAAATATATTTATACTTAAAATTCTAAATAAAAATTGAATCTGTGTAATTAACTCATATATGCATAAATTTCCAGAACAGAAATCTGAACATTGGTCACTAATTTCCTTCCTAGTCTGAAACAACACATCATGAAAACAGGTTTTTCAAAATAATAGGCAATAGGTCAAACAGAAATGGGACACAACCAAGATTAAAATTTTAAGAAACCAACAACTGCATTAAGGTTATAATGTGGTTATTTATGCCTTTTACTTTAGTGTGCATGCAGGAAGTATCTTTTTCCAAAATCTGTAATAATCCAGAAAATTCTTTGTATGAATAGAGTCCTACAGCAGAATGTATGGTTGAAACAGATATCTGATCTCAACATTATCAAGTCAGAATCAAAATAAGAGACAGGCTCATGAAAAACCTGTTCCTCTGGCACCTTTTTCTCAAAAATTACATTTCAATGATATTACTTTGCTTCTTGCACATTCTGCAGTAGTTACCCTTTCAGTCGAATCACTTCGACGTTACATATGGGAACTCGCCAGAGAGACCAAATGCCTTTGAGCTTTA
>JAUMHE010000048.1:7651948-7674461 GCA_032359235.1 Enteromius mattozi | reverse complement strand
TTCTATTTTATGAAATATCACTGTCTATCTCACTACAGAGGTTCACAAAGTAGACTTCTATTTACTCCATTTAATGATGAACATTTTAAAATATTGAACATTTCAATGTTCTGTAGAAGAGCAACGCTACCATTTCCTGTCTGTTGCTCTTCTTTCCACAGACACAGTGGGAGTGGTTCAGATATTCTGTTGTGACGTTAAATTCTTTGAAAATTATCAGTGTGGTTTTTGTAACTGTCTTGTTAATGTGTTTGTTTTGTAGTCTGTCACATACCTTCATGCATGGCGGGTGAGTCTAAATCTTTTCGCTCCTGGTTTTGCTTCTATTCATGTATTCATGATTTATTTACTTATTTCTTGTGTCTGTTTGCTTGTTTTATTATTATTATATTTTGTAGCATTCATCCCGTTTTAATTTAAGTATTAGTTTTGATATTTAATTGATATAAACTCACCCAAAGCATATACTGAATATCAGGCCACCAAAGAGGAACTGAAATAAACCTTTTTACAATATATAGCTTAATTTTCTAAGTTCATAATTAAACTCTATGCTCTCCTATACCAGGCAACAGCTTTGAAGCCGAGTTCCTGGAGACTCACAATGCTTATCGCAAACAGCATGGAGCGCCGCCCCTCACCGTAAACAAAAACCTGTGCCGCACTGCACAGGCATGGGCGGAGCATCTGCTGTCAATCAGGACCCTCAAACACAGCAACAAGGACTACGGAGAAAATCTGTATTATGCTTGGAGTTCAGCTGCCAAAAAACTCACAGGTTAGCTTTCTGTTTGAAAAACAGTCAATGAAACCAAATTCCTCTAAGAGGCAAAACCAGAAAAAAGGTTATCAGTCATTTGATTTGATCAAAGTTGGATGCATTACAATTAGACGCCATTATGCCGGTGTCAGAACTTTGTAACTTAATAACAAGACATCACACTGGATATGTATACAGTATAAGTATTTAAGTGGGAACAAATCCAGCGTTTTAGAAACAATTGCATACCTTTGTCTCCACTCTCTTCAGGACATGAAGCAGTGGAAAGCTGGTACAATGAAATTAAAGATTACAACTTCAGCAGACCTGGATTTAGCTCCAAAACAGGTGAACCCACCTTTAAACGCTCTGGTGTAGCTAAGAGGTTTTTTTTTTTACAACACTGACTCCTAGTGGTTTGTCCAGGTCATTTCACACAGGTGGTGTGGAAGGACACTAAGGAGTTGGGAGTTGGATTGGCCACTGATGGGAGCACAGTTTTTGTGGTGGGACAGTACCTTCCAGCAGGAAATGTCACAAATGCTGGTTATTTTGAAAAAAATGTCTTACCGGCAGGTGCCAAAGTAGATTTAAAGTCCACTGGCACAAGTGAGTACATTTTCAAACATAAAGTTATTTCATAGCGTTTTCATTACAGTATAGTAAATATCTGATATATCTGGCAACATTCAAATGACAAAGTGGGACTAGTGCATGGTGGCACTCATTCAAACAAAGCACCCACAGTTCCTCGCAGTACTGAAATATCACAAGCAGGGGGCCGAGGAGAGCATCACGTGCAAAGCAAGTTGGGTAAGGTTATTTTGTTTTATGTAAATGCTGTATAAAGATTTCAGCACTTTTTTCTGGTGGAATCATCTTCTATACACAAATACAAACATGGACTGTGGTCAAAACTGACCTTTCATCATATTTATCTAGGCTTAATGTAAATTAAATATGATAGTCCAATCTTTGTACTGATGTTTTATGGCTTCTGAAATTGAGCACGTGCACTTCAATACATAAAAAAAACCAAAAAAAAACACATGACTTAAGATATTAGAATAAAAATTGCCTTTATTCTTTGAGTCAGCATGGGATGTGTTTTGCCCACATCAAATAACTCTTTATGTTTGTCTGTAGCAGACAGTAACTTTGAAGCTGAGTTCCTGCAGACTCACAATGCTTATCGCAAACAGCATGGAGCGCCACCCCTCACCATAAACACAACCCTGTGCCGCACTGCACAGGAGTGGGCCGAACACCTGCTGTCAATCAGGACCCTCATGCATAGTAATGGAGAGTATGGAGAGAATGTGTATTACACTTGGAGCTCAGCAAGCAAAAAACTCACAGGTTGGGTTATAACAGTTATTTCATCGTCAGTCATGTGTCATGATTTTATTTGCGTGTTTTCAGCATTTTATGTTTGCAATTTATACAGGACGTGAAGCAGTGGAAAGCTGGTACAGTGAAATTAAAGACTACAACTTCAGCAGACCTGGATTTAGCTCCAAAACAGGTGAATCCATCTGGAAACACTCAGTGGTGGTTCGAGATTTGCTCTAGTCTTTGTTCTGACATCTGCTGGTTTGTCCAGGTCACTTCACACAGGTGGTGTGGAAAGACACCAAAGAGCTGGGGGTTGGACTGGCCACTGATGGGAACGCAACTTTCGTGGTGGGTCAGTACCTGCCAGCAGGAAACATCAGCAATGCTGGATATTTTGAAAGAAATGTCCTACCAGCAGGCTCCAAAGTAGACTTCAAACCCAACCCGTCTGGTGAGTTTGGTACGATTATGTGCATATGTAGATTGACTACGTACATTTTTGTCATATTCATGTTCTTAATATAGATTATATTGACTAAATAAGACAATTATTGTACAATATTCACAGTTTTAAACATTTATTTGGTGTTCAGCTGACAGAGTTGGACAAGCATTTGCTGCTCTCAGCATCAAGTCAAACCATCTGCCTTCATCGTCTCATAGTTCTGGACCAGCTCCACGTAAGAGTCAGTGTCCACAGAGCAGCAGTTCAGAAGGTAAGCACTCAACCAGAGACTATAGAGGCTAGAAGAAAGCATGCTTTGATCATTCAGAATTATGATGTACAAATTCTAAATTATGACTTAAAGAGGGTAACTTTATATGATGTGGCAGAAATTGGTTTCCGTATGAAACAGAATTACTTTTTTTCACAGAGATCATGGGCATTTTTAATTTCTGTTAGATAAAGAGATTTTAATTGGTCTTTGCCAGTATGTCCTTATTCAAAAACTATTTGGGATTTTAATTAGTAGCTATAGTAGTTACCAGTAATTTGTGGAAAACAGCACTATTTGATGTATTGGCAGTATGTGCACAAAATGATCTGAAATAATGTAAAAAGTGAAGTAAAGAAGCCCAAGCCTATTCCACTCACAGTGGTTCACAGTTCTTTCTTTTCCTGGGATGAAGGTGAGAACTTGTCCCAGTTTCGTCAATCTCTCCTTCAAGCTCAAAATGATTACAGACAGCAACATGGAGCACGGCCTCTGTCACTGTGCTCCGTCCTCAGTAAAGAGGCTCAGGATTGGGCAGCACATCTGATTAGCATTAATGCCCTAAAGAACAGCAGCAAAGGTTATGGAGAGACTATGTCATACAAGTGGACGTCCACCTTGGTGCCTCCAACAGGTAAACTAATTATTGCCCCAAATGGGCCTATTTAAGGGACTGTAGCACATAATAATTACAATGTTCATAGAACAACTGATCATTTTTGAAATTTAGGAAAAGAGGTTGCTGAATCATGGTACAAGGAAAATGTGAAGTACAACTTTGCAAACCCTGGCTTTCAGAGTGGAACTGGTAGGCTTTTTTCACTTGTATCAGCTGAAGAGTTGAAACAGTTAAATCTTTAAAATAAAATGTCAAATATTGAGCACATATTTAAGAAATAGATCAAATTATGGTTAAAGTTATATAACATTACCTTCAATCACAATCCATAAATGAAAGTGTGGGTCAGAAAACCAGATTTATATGTGCATAGGTAACTTCACCCAGATGATCTGGAGGTCTACAGAGCAGGTTGGGGTCGGTCTGGCATCCGATGGAAAGGGCAAATTTATCACTGTGGCCTTTTACAAACCTTCTGGCAACATCACCAACCCTGGCTACTTCGAAGATAATGTCAAACCTGCTGGGAGGTGATCTGCTCAATAAGAAGCATTAAGTAGGTCTTATGCATTTTACTAATGCAATTTTTAAAGAAATCATCCAAGATTATTCCTATGTTAACAGAAAGTCAATTTTCTGAATATATTGCATATACAAAAACTCACAAATGCCCCTTTGACAGTATGCTTGTTTTATTATTCATGCTTTTTATTGCTTGGTTCTTTTTTGAGGTGGTATTCCTTCCTTCACTGTGACTTATAATGTATAAAAAGAGATCTAAATATACTTATAATGTATATAAAGATGATATATCCGACTGTATGAATAAAATCTCAAAATATATTTCTTACTGAATAAGACACGATACGAATGGAAATGATCTGCTTGTGTAGTCTTATATTTCTTTCCCAAACACACATATCCACATATTTTTCATTCCCATATAAATATGCACATTGACATATGCATCTAGATGTGAACACTTGTCTTGCACAGCCCCAGAGAGCTTAGGTGGGAATGCAAAACTGAAAAGACAAGGTGTCAAGTTGCGTGAGCATCTCATCACATTGTGTTGCTGGCGAAACATGAGAAGCTCTTATCTTCATTTTTACATGCCCTCCTTCATGAATACTCACCCTGAATAACATAAAGGTCAAAAACTCCTTTGATAACCTGAAACTGATATGTCTTTACTGGGATTGAGGTTATGTAGAAATATAGTGCCTGTTGGCCAAAAAGAAGCTTCCTTTTTAAAGAAACATGTAAAGGCTGCCTAATCAGTAACATAAATTAAGATAAAAAATTTAAACTATCATATAACATTGCATTTTTAAAATAGGAGTATGCAAAAGAGTGTCAAGTGACAATATACAATGAAGGCACTGAGGATTTTTTTTTTTTTAGACCCATGCGTTTGTTAATAAAATTTTGACTTGAATGTGTTTTAGGTCTGTTCCAGCTTCAATAGAGCAAGGAAATGAACACAGAATGAACAAAGGTTTTTCTTGTATGTGTATGTTGGGGAGCAAACAAAGAAAAATTTGCTTTGTTGTGTGTTTCCTTGGTCATGAATATACAGTACATACAGTATGCATGTATCACTGTATGAGTCTAAAAGTAGGCCTCTGTGTGTGAAGAGTTTCTATAGCAGTACTGCTGTTTCTATAGAGCTGTTTTTGTTGTGGCTTTGGATAGTGGAGGATGTTTTCCAGCTATGGTAGGTTGGCTTTCCTCAAAGGGATCACCAGCAAAAAAAAAAAAGAAAAGAAAGAAAGAAAAAAAACAAAAACCTGTAAACCAGAGTGTGTGGAAAACAATATAAAAATGTATATTTATGTGTCAAATTTAACTAAACTGGTGAAGGTGGAGTCATAAAGTTTCAGGTCAAGCTACAGGGACTGTGCATGATATCCCACTTTGCTTATTCAAAGTTCCTGTCCGGCTTTTTTTTTTCCTGGATAAAAGGAGGTGTAGGTGTGTGTGTGTACCTGCTTTTCTATTCTGGTGGGAACTTAACCTGAATACACACTTATGGGGACTTGTGTCACGGTAGGGACCTAAATTGAGGTTCCCATGGGCAAAGAAGCTAATAAATCACACAGAATTAAGTTGTTTGAATCTAGATTTTCAAAGAGCTTCATTCTGTGTAGGGCATAGGTTTAGGAGAAGGGCAATAAAATGTACAGTATAAAAACCATTACTTCTAGATAGCTGACAAGACTACACTACTGTGTGTGTGTGTGCAAAGCAGCTGCTGTCAGTGTTGTTACACCTTGAGTGTTAATCAATAATTCAGTGCATAGTTTTGCCTTACTTACACACACACATACAGTATACGCAGCCTCTCAAGTTCAGACTTTCCCCATCCCTGAGGGAGATCCTCATTCACACATCCGTGTCCTAGTTTCGATGAGTGCTGTTGAATATTGAGCAGAGGACATGCACTAACAAAAAACAAACAAAAAAAACATAGTTAATATCTTGAAAATACACTAAAATCTTGGGGATGAAAAGAATTGTAAATTCTTTTAAATATATTTTGTATACTCATTAAGGTTTCATTTATTTGATCAAAAACATAGTATTATATTGTGAAATATTATTACAATTGAAAACAATTGTTTTCTGTTTTAATATATTTAATTTTTTTTTTTAAATAAATTCCTGTTATGGCAAAGCTGTTTTTTGTTTTCAGCCTTTACTCCAGTCTTCAGTGTCACCTGATCTTTCAAAAATCATTCTAATTAGCTGCTTAATAATTTTTTCATTATTATTATCAAACTTGAATATTGAAAGAAAACCATTTTCTGATGAAAAAGAACAGCTTTCATTTGAAACAGAAATCTTTTGCAGTCTTTTGCATGTCTTCACTGATGCTTTTCATAAATTTAATTTAATGCATGTTTGCTGAAGAAAAGTATTAATTTCATATTTTAAAAAAAATCTTACTGAACCCTAAACTTTTGAACAGTGATGGTATAATTTAATAGATCATATAGCATTAATTGCTCTTTTGTACTTACTTAGTCATGCGACAGCTGAAACAGTATTTAATCAGTGTTATGTATAGTTTAAACTATCATGTTACATGTCATACAATCTTGGATCATTACATTTAAAACATGCTTTTGGCTTTTTGTATGATCTGACAAATTTGATAAGTAGACTTGATTATTATGAAGTTTGTTGAATGTTGTTCATCAACTACAGCAACATGCAACAATCCATCCTGCTGTGGAAATTCATTCTATCTTTGTCATTAATCCTATTTCGTTTTGTGCTTGCTCAGCCTATATGTGCCTCTGTCATAGCATGCATGAACTGAATCCCCTCTAAGGATGTATGACACCTGTGATACTCATAAATAATGAATCGATGCCATGCATCCTACTTGCTCAGCACTACAAATTAGGTCTTCCCAAATACTATTAGAAATTAGCAAGAAATAACTACTTTTGAGTAATGATGTTTTTTTAGCATTTGTGTGTATATTTGTGAATGTGTGTGTGTGTGTGTGTGTGTGTTTCTGTCTGTGCCTGTCTATAATGACAAGTATATGTCAAATTAAATAAAGGTGCTGAAATATAGGGTCAAAGATAATAATTTCAAAGCCACAGGGTACAATAACTTTTTCTTATGCTCTCATTCAGTTATTTTTATCAAAAGCTATAGATCATTATCAGAATAGGTCAACCTTTTCCTGCACATACACATTTTTGTGAGCTCTTTTTGAAAAGACACAAACCTCTTGAACAATGTTGAGCTGAGCCTACAGAAAAAAAAGACCTGAAAAGGTGACTGTCAAGAAGATAACCCTGACTTATTTTCAGACGGCAACATACTCTCATGACATATTTGTTACTATTTTACATTTTTGCAAATCTGTGGGTAACATAGGGTTTCTGTGGCTGTTTTAGAGGTGGACATTCAGGCTTTGTTGTTTTCTCCCAAAAATCTTGCATTTCCATTGTTTGAAATCATCGCCACTTTGTAAAAAAAAATATTTTCTCATGAAATAGAGAGACATGAGGCAAACAAAAATTGGAAATAAAGAGGTATTTAGAGTCATGCATGATTCTCAACTGTATTACTGCTTAATTTACACAGGATATCACACAAAATGACAAAAATAAATCCATAAAATCAAGCATGGAAATAGTTACAATTTCTATGAACAAGCCCAACAATATGTTACATAACAGTTTGAAAAGGAAAATGGACTCTAAATGTCAGCCATGAATGTTTAAAAAATAATTGATTTTTCATATTTGAGTTTTCCAAGTGCATGTCTTTACAAGCAACTCCCCCAGCCATGACATATCAGTAATGCTTTACATGTAGATTTCAAATACCAGCAAATGCAACTCTCTCTGATTAATAACCTTTTTTATCATTACCATTTGAGCTGGCATGCCTGAACTTAAAAATAAGCAAATGTAAAACTGATTACAGTTTTTAATATTATTTTTAATCATTAATACTATTTAGAACAGCAGTGCAAAAATACCCAGAATAAAGTAAAAAAAACTGATAAAAGAATATCTGCCATACGACCTAGTATGCATGCAAATTTAATCAGTGTTCATGTGTTTATTTGAAAAGTAAACACTGTCAAGTGCTAGAAACTCCTGTGCAGAACTTCAGCAAACGCAGTCAGTGTAATGTACTACCGATGCAATTATACTCAAGTCCAAACATGCCATGTACTGTTTGCTGAAGGTGGTGCTTGGTAACATGATTCTCAGTGACAAAATAGTCAGGTCTATTCAATGCTAAAAGCGGTTCTATATGAGTATCTGGTTTCCAATACAAAACGGTTTCTGGGTGATAGCTCGGCGCTGTAACCATTGACAACAGATTAAAACATCTCTAATCCAATAAAAAACAAAAGCGTCATGAGAACGCGTGCACCTCAACCAATCAAACGCGGACAGAGAATGACCGACGTCTGTTTCATCCACTTGTCTTTGAATGCCAAGGCTGGCATTATTTAAAACTGGAAACCGTTCCTGCGCGCTGCAGAGTGTAGTCGACGCGAGGTGGCAGAGAGTTCAAGTTTGTTTTTGAACAAAAAGAGCTTTTTTTCCCCCGTAACAATTCAACATGAGGGAAATTGTTCACCTGCAAGCCGGTCAATGCGGAAACCAAATCGGTGCCAAAGTGAGTAATAAGGGTATTGATTACGATATCAGCACAAAAAAAGCCTAGTCGCGAGGGGCATGCTGTGTAGTTGTTTTATTTAACTTAATTAAATAACCAATTTCAGTTGACTAGTTATATTTACATTCACTTTTTCTTGAGGAAAATGACATATTAGTTATTAATTAACGATATGACTCGTTGTAGATGTCCATAGTTTGGTTAACGTTATTTCTCTGTAAACTTCTGTGTGTACTTTAACTCAGCTGGTTGCCATGACAACAGCGCAAAAGAGGACGTTATTTCAGCGTATTTTTGAAGACTTGCAGACAGTATTACTTCTACACAAAGTATTGATTTTAAGTATTGACTTATTTTCTTAAGTTTTGGGAGGTGATTAGTGATGAGCACGGAATTGACCCGACGGGAACTTACCATGGAGACAGTGATCTGCAGTTGGAGCGGATTAATGTGTACTACAACGAAGCCACTGGTCAGTTTATTTGCAGTATGATAAAACACACATAACGTTACCTTTGCAAATAAGTTATATTTTTAAGATTGAAAGCGTCTGTTTTGTGTGACAGGTGGAAAGTATGTACCCCGTGCTGTTCTTGTGGACCTGGAGCCTGGAACCATGGATTCAGTGAGATCTGGACCATTTGGGCAGGTATTCCGACCAGATAACTTTGTCTTCGGTAAGTCTAGTTTATTATATCATTCAACTGAATAAATTCTAGAGCCTGGTATGATCTGGACTTCTTCAATCATAGGTCAGAGTGGTGCTGGAAACAACTGGGCCAAGGGTCACTACACAGAAGGCGCTGAGCTTGTAGACTCGGTTCTTGATGTGGTGCGTAAGGAAGCGGAAAGCTGCGATTGTCTGCAAGGCTTCCAGCTCACGCACTCCCTTGGAGGTGGCACAGGGTCAGGCATGGGCACGCTCCTCATCAGCAAAATCCGTGAGGAGTACCCAGACCGCATCATGAACACCTTCAGCGTGGTGCCCTCACCCAAAGTCTCAGACACTGTTGTGGAGCCTTACAATGCCACGTTGTCTGTCCATCAGCTTGTGGAGAACACAGATGAAACTTATTGCATCGACAACGAGGCCCTGTATGACATTTGCTTCCGTACGCTCAAACTCACTACACCCACCTACGGTGATCTCAACCACCTCGTGTCTGCCACAATGAGCGGGGTCACCACCTGTCTGCGCTTCCCCGGTCAGCTCAACGCTGATCTGCGTAAACTGGCTGTCAACATGGTGCCTTTCCCCCGCCTGCACTTCTTCATGCCGGGTTTTGCCCCTCTCACCAGCAGGGGGAGCCAGCAATACCGGGCTCTTACTGTGCCCGAGCTCACCCAGCAGATGTTCGATGCCAAGAACATGATGGCTGCTTGTGACCCTCGCCACGGCCGCTATCTCACCGTTGCTGCTGTTTTCCGAGGCCGCATGTCCATGAAGGAAGTGGATGAGCAGATGCTGAATGTCCAGAACAAGAACAGCAGCTATTTCGTGGAGTGGATCCCCAACAACGTCAAGACCGCTGTGTGTGACATCCCGCCTCGAGGTCTCAAAATGGCAGCCACTTTCATCGGCAACAGCACTGCCATCCAGGAGCTGTTCAAGCGTATCTCTGAGCAGTTCACTGCTATGTTCAGGCGCAAGGCCTTCTTGCATTGGTACACAGGTGAGGGGATGGATGAGATGGAGTTCACGGAGGCCGAGAGCAACATGAATGACTTGGTGTCGGAGTACCAGCAGTACCAAGATGCCACTGCGGAAGAGGAGGGCGAATTTGAAGAAGAGGGAGAGGAGGAGCTAGCGTAAAGAGTTGAAGGCTGAAGTTCTTGTTCCCTGTCATTCTGTTCAGTTTCCTTGTTCTTTGTTTTGTCTTTTTTTTGTTCTGTTCTTTCTTTCACAAGCAGCTAAAAGCTATCAATGTAAACAAATGTCTATTAAAGTTCTAAATTTGACTGCATTCTGTTGGGTGCCTTGTCTTTTGGCTTTTTTTTTTTTTTGTATTATACCATTTGTTCTTTGTATAGCAATATAGAAAAAATGTGACTCCAAAAGTGCACAATTATTTTTCCTGAAATTTATCAAATTTAGCCTTGATAATTTAGGCTTGTTTATGAAGTCTATAAAATGTATAATAATTCTACATAATATATTATCTATAGAACTGAAGCTAGTTAAATATTTAGAGAAGTATTTTTATTTAAAAAAAAAGGTCAATATATATAAACATATTATAGCTCTACAGCCTGTTTTTGTTTAATTTACATTCAATATTTTTTTGGCAGATGCTTCTTTTTTTTTTTTTTTTTTATCCTACGTGAATTATATTGCATTCAAAAAGTTTTCACCGCTGGAGCTACAAATATGAATATAAGAAGTTTAGGCCTGCAAATATTATAAATAGTTAATGCAAGAAATTTTAATGTTTTGATTACTGCTGGTATTTTACATTTCAATTATTACAACCAACAACACAACGTTTAAATGTAAATTGCCACTGCTGTTATATTGTGTCGACCTTCTGTTCTCACCAGCAGATGGCGATAGAAAGTTACTAAAAAGGTCGCTCATGAGGTTGAGGTGTAGCCTATAACTAGTTCCCAGATCAAATCCTGTTATGTTTTAACCATGGTTTGTGGCGAGATGTTCAGTGCTGGCTTTAAACTGGAAAGGTATGTGAACCAGATATACACAACTTATTTAATTTAGTAGGTTACACATGTACAAGAGATAATAACGTATAAAAACATACAATTTTAGTGTTGTCACTGCTGAGTCGCTTCCACGCCTTTCTTAATCTCAGATAAGATTTATTGAGTTTTGCTTAAATATACAGTCTTGTCATCAAAGCAGATCTAATTATTAACTTGAAGCTCTTTCAATGCAACGAGGATTACATTAATTAACGTGACACAACAATCTGGTCCAATTTCATGGAACATTGAAGGAAGGAAGCTCCTAGTTGAATTGCTTTCAGTCGACACCAGAGGAGAGGGGGAAGGAACATTAATTGAGTCAACTAGCTGTGTTGTGAGTTGAAAATCGCAGATGAGGGCTTCATTTATTGAGTAATGGTGTTTGCAGTGTTTAGGAGCTTCCAGTGACCATTGACATTGCCTTTCTACATCATCATATGAATATCAGATCAATACATCAGTAGGCTACCATATCAATTATTGGCCACTATTGGATATTTCATTTTGTATGCTCTTTTGTTTTTCATATTTTACATTTGCATTGCATTTTCTGTAATTGAACACAAAATTGAATACATTTAAGAACAGTAATGTAATGAATATAAGTTTTTCATACTGAACATTATAATGTTTTGATGCCACAAATTTTGTTAAATTGATTGAACAGTTTCATCATTTATTTATTTGTCTATCAATCACACAAAATACTTTATCAGTACTAAGCCATAAGCATAGTCATAATTTTAACAATGGGGCATCACTTTTTTGGGGGCAAATGTTTGACTTGTTTTTTTTTTCTAACTCGTATTGAATAGTGAAATCCAGCATGTGTTTCTGTACATTTATTAAATAGTAAAAAGAAATGATTACAAAATATATGATTTCTGAACATGATAGAATACTGTCGTTTTCTCCTGGAGTATTTGCACATAGAAGTACCATGGTAAAGTACCACAGCAGTTTCTTGTAAGGGCTCAGTTCTATTTTAGAGTCTCGGTAATCCATATCTTGCTAGAAAGAGGTAATACAAGTAAAATACAATAAAATGAAAAAATAGCATATAGCAAAAGATTTTCATGCCATGAAAAAAAAAATGAAGAATTGGTTTTGTAAAAGGTTTGAAACAGATTGTAGTCTGATACTGTGAGCACCAGCTCTAATGTGATCTTTTGTTGTCTCAGCTTTCACAACCTAATGCATGCATGTTATTCCTTTTAATTGGTTTTTGTGATTTTATACCTCATCCATATGGCACTGGAAAAAGCTTCTGTCTGAGCAACATAAATCCTCTCTGTTTTAGCACTGCTATGTACACAATGTTGATGAAGCTCTCTAAACAGATGATGGATTGCTCTTTAACAGCCAAAGCAACTTCACTGTCACTGCCACTGAAAAGAGAGAGAGAGAGATAGTATGTGCTATGAGATGAAAAGTGTGGCTGCAGCAAGAGGTGTGAAACATAAATTAGGATGGTTTTAGGCTGCACAGATGGGCCTCTGCCACTCTATATACTGCATACAAATGCTTAGAGCCTGAGGAGCACCTCTTCGTACAAACAGCTTGAATGGGCCACCCGTATAAGCCAGTCCACAATGGGACACAGACAGGATAGATTTAAAGAATACGTGTTTTATGAATCTCACAAATTTAATTAAGTTTTTAGCATAGTCCTTTTTTTACCTTCTGAAATTTGTCTTTTTTGGCTTTTGACAAGGGCCTTTTAGAAACCAATCCGAAAGCTATTAGAGCCATATGTGCTAAGTTTATCAAGTAAAATTGATCTGGCAAAGAATAAATATGAATAATGGAATCTAGGAATGACAAATAAGAAACAGGATGAACTGCAGACTTCTCAAAAATAAAGGTATAAAAGCTGTCACCGGGGTTAGTACCTGTTAGGTACTAATATATACTTTTGAAGTACTAATATGTGGCTTCAAGGTACCAATATTGACCCCTTAGGTACAAAGGTGAAGCTTTTGAAAAGATACTGCCTCAGTGACAGTTTTTTGTTTTGGTAGCATTTGTTAACTATTAACTATGACTTTTCCCTTACTAAATTCATAATTTGCTGTGTATTAATAGTAAGGTAGTTGTTATTGGGTATGGGTGTAGAATAAGGCATTAATATGTGCTTAATTAGTACTAAAAATTATTTTTTACTAAATTAATTATTTTACCTCATGTACATATATACTATGTACGTATTGTAGTAATTACAATAACTAGGTATTAACCCTGAACCTAAACCTAACCTTATATTAGCACTTTCTTGAGTAAGTACACTGTAAGTAAATTGTAAATACATGTACTTAAAATAAAGTGCTGTTTAACTACAGTAGTCAACATTTGAAGTGGATCAAAAATGTTCGTCGGAAGACAAGAACGCATTTTTTGTTTTAGGACAACTTTGATGAAAGGTTTTGATCCACTTTAAATGTTAACTAGTATAAATTTTGTTTATACTGTAAGTTTGGGGTCGGTGAGATTTTTAAAATCATGTGTAGTGTAGTCACATTTACCAGTGTTTGGTGAAACAAAATAAAGTGATTTCAATATAATCTCTTTTATAGATTGCTCTTGTGTTGGTTGGTTTACTGTGTCGGCCATCAGATATCCGCCTGTTTTAAAAGTGACATCTGTGTTCTGCTACAGAAATCATTCTAATATGCTGATTTAAAAAAAAAATAATAATAATTAGCAGACAAAAACACAAAAATACAAAAGGATAAACCATACTGAGGTACAATAATCAAAACAAAACAATAAGACTAATTCTAAAAATAAATAAAAAGCAAAAATAATAAATAAATAATAGAAAAATACAATGAAAATATATAATATTCTCAGTCTATCATGAACCTCTTGACCTAGCTATTTGCCCCTTTTGTCTCATTTTGTCTAATACAGTATAAGTAAACCATATAATCTCTTGTAAACTGGTTAGAAGATGTTTCAAAACAGGCCCCCACCTCAAACATCCACAGCAGTTCGTCTCTCCATAAGCAATATTCTGAAGATTTCTTGATACCTAATATGCTTATTTGGTGCTCAAGAAAAATCCTTATTATTAGCAATGCAGAAAACAGCCCATAAGGCCTATAAACTGTCAAGCTTCAATGCCCTTTGAAACTTTTTAAAACTTTTAAGACAATATTTAAAGTTTGCTTTGAAAGGCTTTGCTTTTTGACCTAAAAATGGTTATATAGTTATATGCAATATAGTATGAGTTGTTGCGTATTTTGATTCATTTTAAATCTACTTCCTTACATTCAAATATGAAATGCAATTCTGCGTCCCGTTAGCTCCCTCATTTCCAATACAATTCAAGTTCATGAATGGAAGCCGAACTTAAAAAGACGTTCTGAATTCAATTCTGAATGTCGCACAACCCTGCGTCACAGGCCTCCAAATGGTCCCCATCCCAAGCTGCTTTGAAAAATATCACATTGCCCTACTTGCTTTGTTCTTGACAGTTCACTTTGACGTGAGAAGATTGGCCAAGCGGCACTTCTCCCCTATTTCCTCCCTCTCTCCTCCTCGCCCGAGGCGCGTGTGTGTGGTTGTCAGAACGCGTGTCTATGTGCGGAGCTGATGGCTTCCGTCGCACGGGGTGCCACACACGCAAAAGGGGTCCTGTCACTCACTCAGAGCGGCCATATGTGTGCCTGCGTGAGCTCAATGCCAGCGGCAGAGGCTCCCGCCAGAAGACATTAGGGGAGCAGTGGGGCGTCATTACCCAGGCACCATGATTGATTAACCGTGAATCAGGAGCACCAGGGCCCCTTGAAACCCCATGCCGATGGGAGGAGGGAGCCCCCTGCAGATGTGGGGGTGTAATTGCATCAAGGCTTGGCAGGAGGAAAAGTAGGCAGGGGAGACAAACACACAGTTGAGTGCCCTCATTAGTGAGGGAATGAGATCAGTGTTTCTCCTGATGGAGCCGGTCGGGTATGTGGCAGGGATCGTTTAAATATAGCTATTAGATGGGTGAGCTGAATCTTGGGGGTCTCTGCGCTGCAAAAACATGAAATTAAATAAGCAAATAGCAACTGAGGCCTTTGGGAAAAAATATAATTATTTCATGTGTATCTACATTTTGGTTCAGATTCATGAGGTGTCGCAGTGAGCAGCAGAGCTGATCAGGAAACTACTGAAGAATAAGGACATTTTGTCTTTTTTTTTTTTCTCCCTCTTTTAACACTCTGATCTTTAGCGGTAGGGAAGCTCGGATGAGATGATGATCCCTTAATGGCCCCCTGCCCTTCCTCTCCCTCTCTGCCTCTCTCTCTTCTCCATGTCCCGGAGCCATGCGGCGCATTTGTGTGCTGTGGAGGGGTGACTAATGAAATCCAGCGAGAGGCAGCCAGCCCTGGGAATCCGACGCTAATGTTTTGTTTGGTATTAAGATGCGCAAAGGCAACTCAAACTCCCACTGACTTGGACGCGAAAACATTTGGAATGGGCTCATCAATCAAGCCCCTCCACGCTGGAACTGTCTAATCCTGGGGTGCGTCACGCGCCGTGGCGACACATCGTACACGGCGCACACACATTAGATGTCATTCACACATGTATGAATTCAAAGTTGAAAAAGTGACTTACAAACTGACATTAGTGGAAAAGTCTTTTAGTGCTTGGATTTTCCTTCTGGAGTTTGTGCTCTCCTGAGACGCCGGGATTAGATTCAGTTTATTTGTAAAACATTGTCATTTTATCAGATGATAGTATGTGGTTCTCCAGTAGACAGTAGCCTATGTGAAGTGAAGTGCATATATATATATATTTCTTTGTCTCTCATGACAAAGCATTGGCACACCGTAGGGAAGGTTTCCTAATACAGGAGCCATACAGAACAAATGAAAAATCTATTTACAAAACAGCAGCGAGTTAGAAATGTAGGTTTTAGCTATGATTCAACTTCATTTTTGTGAATATTACATATTTGTATTTGTTTCAGCGGTCAAATGCAAAAATATAGGCCTACACTAGCAAAAAAAATGTTTTAAATATCAAAATATCACTTTAGCTTTTCAATTTGAACACTTTAAGTAAGGACTATATCACCCTACCACAGAAATTACTATATAAAATATGATTTATTAATTATTATGTAATTATTTTATGTCTTTATTATTAATGGTTATTATTGGTATCTACTCTTGCTTTCAGTATAATGCATAATTATTATTAATATTTTTTTCATGAAAGACAGGATAAAATATGCATGTTGCATAAAAATGTGGAACTGAATTGTACATTTTAAATAAATTAACTGCATTTTACCTATTTTAAATTCATTGGTTAGGAACCTTTCTTATTATTTGGCTGTAAAATCTTTACTTAATGCAAAAGCCAATAGTGCAAAGTAGACTGATTAGGATATGAAGGAAAAATAAAATTTAAAATTTAAATATAGCAGTTAAAATTTGAGAAAGAAACACATTTATATATTTGTAGACAACTACCTATGAACATTACCAATATTGTACTGTATAGAATTACATTGTATTGCAAACTGGCTTGTATATGGAGTATGATACTCTAAATTGTACACTGAATATTATGTTGTGTAAAAAGAAAAAAGTGACTCTTTCTTTGCATCTTTACAGTTTTCCTGTTTGTGAATGCATTAATGTTTGTGGAATTCCTCAAGCAATCAGTCTCTCAACGGTTAGTGAGCCAGGGCTGGTGCTTCAGTCAGCTGAGATTAGGCCCGTGATGACAGAGATTTAGGTAGACTGGAGCACACACTGTCACACCTCTCTGTGGTGGGCTTTAATCAGAACAGTACACATCACTAATGCCATACATTGATTGATGAGTGAACGTTCTCTGGGGGCTTTTCCTCCTGATTGTGACTCGCAACACAAAACCGACTTTGTTTTTCGCAATCTAGTCCACTTTCTTTCACAATATGGAGTAACGAGGACATGATTACAGTGAAATTCCTGTTCACTTTTTTTTTTAAAGCAAACTGGTAGTGGACTTCTTTGGGAGATTTGCTGGTGTTTCTTGCTTAAGACACGTATATGAAGGTCTAAACAGGCCTAAGTGGAGCACGACTCTGTTTCTGCTGAATTTTATGTTTGTAGGTCACAGTTGAAGGTAGTCATACTTGCAAGTTAATTATAAGTCAGTGGATCATTTTTTAATACCACAACCTCATCATTGTTTGTTTCTACAGGCCTATTGTTATTTGGAAAAAGTTTGTTAATCCATCTGATTTATTACTGCCTAATAAATTCATTAGAAAAACAAAAGTAGATGCTTAATGGACCTTGATGGCAGATAGGACTTTGAGGTTGCATGATTTTAACCACCAGGAGGCAGCGGCAGGCAACCACTGAAGCGAGTTGAGACACACTCAGCTTTTGTTGTAAATTAGCCGGTACTAAACACACCTGGAAAATGATCTGTTCTGGGTTGTTTCTCTTTAGCATGGCAATTTCATAGCAGGGGAAAATGTATATGTATGTGATGCAAGAATACTCGATTGCAAACAGCACACAAAAGCATACTGCAAATGTTCAGCAAATGTTCAGCAGCTTGTAGAAATTATGTTGGGGAAATCATACTATTTATTGCTTTAGAGATTACATGTTAAGTCAGCATACAAAATTGACCATATTTACTTTTTAAATACACATTTACATCCTCCTTTTTAAGTTGATGTGCATTCAAATGGAATTAGGTGTGTGATCTTTATTTTATTTTTTTTTAATGCTGCAGAGAATTATGGGAAATGTTGTTTGGTCTCACAGGTCAGCTTTGTAGTATTTTTCTGACAGGTTTCATCACTGTTAAATGTTAAGAAAAAATATGACTATGGTGATGTTCATACGCATTTAGCTCATGTTTCCAATATTAAATGCACCATACACTACCGTTCAGATGTTTGGGGTTGGTAGGACATTTAAATATTAACATGGCTGCATTTACTTTGTTTAAAAATACAGTAAAAACATTAATATCATAAAATTATTATCTTTTTTTTAAACAAGGTCTGTTTATTTAAGATTTTATAATATACAGTAAATAACAAAATTACACCAACCTATCCCAACCCAACCCTTTTAAATGTTGACCTATTTGAATATATTTTAAAGTGTAATTTATTCCTGCTGTACTGTAGTCCAGTTTTATTTCATTTGTGCTGCTTAATATTAAAACTATGATGCAGTTTTAATCATTTATCATTAGCAAGCTTATAAGAACAGATATAAATCCTTTGTAGAAACGTAAATGTCTTTACTGGCACTTTTGATTAATTGAATGCACCTTTGCTGAATAAAATAACTACTTTAAAGGGAAAAAAAAATCTTGATCCAAACTTTTTTACTATATAGCATATCCAATGCACTTGTGGTATTTTACAATTATAGGCTTTTTATATGGACAAGTTCTCTTCTAAGTCTGAGGTGTGTGATTTCTCATCTTTACTGTCTTTAGACTGTCCAGGGAGAGTGAGAGCCTCGCTGGCGAAAACAGAATAATGAAAAGGTGGGATTTTGGCCATTTGACTTCAGTGGCAGCCTTTAAGATACTGCACCAAAGAAATGTCAGACCAGATCTTATCAGTTTGGTGATAAGAGGACAGCGCCCCCTAGGTGGCACTTTATACTGAAGGTCAGAATGGGGTCAGGGTGGCGAGGCAAAGGGAGACCAAGGTCCAGGACTGGCCACCCACTGTGTAATATCCAGTTTCCGTTGAGAGATGGGAATAGAGGAGACACAGAAGGGAGAGAAAGAGTCTGAGTGTGAGGGGGAGAGCAGACGAATCTGAAATCATGGAGCATCTCTGTCCTGTATCCATCCACAGTGCTCTATCTCTCTCTCTCTCTCCCACGCTGATTATTTCCTGGTCTGAAGCCCCTGTGGTTTTCCAAATGATTTTAAAATGGATTTCATTTCCTGTTGGGGTGGGGGGGAAGGGGGGGGTTAGCGATAGTAGTAGGACAAACCCGAATGCTAGTTGTGTGGGAGAGAGATGAGGAAGGGAGATGGAGAGGAGAGGATGTGAGAGAAATAAAGAGAGAGGGGGCTTCTTTTTCCTGGATATGAGGTTTTGAGTTGTGCCCTCAGGCCTCAACACCATGCAGCATTCAGTTACAATGCTCATTTCCTCTCACAGACCCTGGAAGACTTCTCTTCTTTGGCACCATTCTTATTTCTTCCTTGCAGTTGCCTTTTTTGAAAAAGACGAAACAAGAATTGCCAGGTTTGATGTTCCTACGCTGCTTTTAGTTTGTAAAATCACTTCACACGGTGCACCCAAAAAAGATAAGCCTGTCATCATTTATTCACCCTCATGTCATTCCAAGCCTGTTACTTGCTTTCTTTTTTGTGTTAAAATAGTTTTTTTTTTCTCCCCTCAAAAATTTGTTTTCATTTGACACTCTTCGTTTGACACACGGGTGAATAATTAATTATTTTCATTTGTTTTGGTGAATTATCCATTTAAGCAGGAAGCTAGAATGAACAATCTGTATTTTGTGGATCGCTATGAAGATGAATGCACTTTTTCCCACTTCTCTCTCTCGATGTATTGCTTTCATTTCTTTCTCCCACAAGGCCCGGGGAATCGGCATGACATAAGCGCCTTCCTCTCGAGGCGGAGGTCGGAAGACAGAAGGAGAGGAGGAAGGAGGAAGAGAGAGAGACGGGGCTCGATAAGCGCTGCTATCAGAACGCACCCAAACACAGCGTCCGGCTGTTCTCCCTTGTGCAGGCGGAGGAAAACAGATACCCTTAGCAGGTTTGGGCACTTTTCCATGCTGTCTCTTCCCTCTTTTGTCACCCATTTCAATAGGTAGGACTCAAAGAGGATGTCTGTTAGGATGTTCGTGACAAAGAGTAAATACAGCAATTGTCTTCTGCACAAGAGGTTTTATCGTGTGTGAAACTCTCCAGAGTAAGCTGAGGGGAAAAAAGGCTTGTCCAGTTAGTATGTTGTTGGCTGTTTTAGACAAGTTTAAATGATTTAAGAAAGTAAGTCACAAATGATAGAGAGCATGTGAGCAAATACAGGTGTCGATACCTATTTCACTCACATGTTTCTTCAGCTTATCCAATATCCGCTCATCCTGTATCCCCCACTGAGCCATCGCTTTCCTGATCTCTCCATCTCTCCTAATGAGCAGACACTCTTCTTAACCTGTGCCGCCATCTACTAACGTCTTACAGCTAATTACCATCGGTTTGTCACAGCTTATGCAGATGGTGCTCACTCATTTCCCTCAGGTTCAATATAGCACCTCTCACAAACTAGTGTGAAACCAGGCAGTGAACCTGTTTGACGGATTTTTGATAGACATTTTCCCAAAAAGTTTACCGGTTTTAAAATGTTCCACCACAGAGCCGATGCAAAACAACGAGTTCTCTTAAGACACATATATTTACACGTTAAAGAGTGAACAAAAGTAAATGTGTTAAAGGTGTTTAAAGGGATAGTTCACCTTCCCTCACGTTTTTCTATATAGAAGAATATAATATATTTCTTCTTTTATCTTTCTTCTATGTAATAACCAGGTTAGTTTTTTTTTTGTTTTATGTGCCAAACAGTTTTGCTTAACATCAGTTTCCACAATATAAAACAAAATTTATAAATTTCTCAAAATATCATCTTTTATGTTCTACAGATAAAAAAAGCCATACAGTTTTGGAACCTAATGAGGGTGAGTAAATGTGACAGAATTTGTGTTTTTGGGTGAACTGTTCCTTTAAGAACAATTATTACCCCTATTATGGGTTATGAAAGGTTCATATTTTGGTTTTGAGAGTCACAAACAACAGGTTGACATGTAGGCAAGGTAAAAAAAACACTTTCAATTTCTCTAAATATGCATTTATTTTTACCTATTTGTTCAACGACTCCTAAATAATTCAAGTATTAAATTTTTTTTTTTACATCTTTTGTCCTACTGTGAGCTTTCAACGTTCCAAAAGCGGCACTTAGTGGCAAAGAATAAATTAGTATTTCATTCAGACCAATGTGAAAAGACCAACAAGTGGGTGGGCAGTATGCTAATGTTTCATGTTGATGTCAACATGAAATGGCTTGGGACTCGTTTTAAAAAACGATTCTTTTCAATGACTCAGAGTTGACTCTTTCTTTTGAAAGACAATAACTTTATATACAGTGCACTTTCAGATTTCAGTTTCCATTCACTTAGAGCAGTGTTACATACTATGTGAAAGGTCATTTTCAAAAATCCATAATAGGGGCATTTTAAGGAAGTGCCTATAGTTGAAGAAAAACACAATAAATATAGCACATAGTAGCAATTGTCCTGCGTTACTCCACATGATGAACTCTGGCATTAATTTTTAGTTTCAGATTTGACAGTGCGACTCTGACTGTGTGTTAGTCAACCTGGGAAATTTCCCTCTGCGATGGCCAAAATCTTGATTTGAAACAGAATGTACAGCATCTAACCCCCATAGCTTTAACACGGGAAGTAAGGCCACCCTAAAAGTGCCTCTCAAACAATAGCCAGGAGAGCTGTGCACTGGCCAGATAATTTTATATGTGAAATTAGGACTTCTGTTGGTGGAGGGAACCCAACTGGGCATCATACAGAAGTATACAGACATACAGCAAGATCTAGAGAGAGAGAGAGAGAGAGCTCATGTGTGACCTTGACCACCAGCATAAACAGTAGCATCCTGAGAAACCGGATTGTATTCACAAACCGGATTGCATCAGTGGTCAGCAGGTAACCAACAGGAGGTTCTTAGGTTCAGCTTTGTTTATGAAAAATTAAGGGAAAGCAACACCTTTGCTCTCTGGTGATCTATGCCGTATGTCCACTCCTTATCAACAGAGATAATGAACAAGTGAGCGTGTGAGTGAGAGGAACACAAGCTGTTTGTCATTAATTAAAGGAATATTCTGGGTTCAGTCAACAGCACTCATTTACATTTGGCCCTCCTTTTCCTTTTATAGAAAGTCAAAATCTGGGTTACAAAGGATTCAAAGGGGCCAAATTATATGTGTGTGTGTACTCTGTATATTTGTTATGTATATATAAATACACACACATACATGTATATATTACAAGTGTGTTTGTGTATAAATAAATTATATACAAGTGTGTGTGTGTATATATGTATGTATATACACACTGCCCAAAAAAATAAAGGGAAACAACACAATGTAACTCCAAGTCAATCACACTTCTGTGAAATCAAACTGCTCACTTAGGAAGCAACACTGATTGA
>JAUMHE010000048.1:7623061-7645771 GCA_032359235.1 Enteromius mattozi | reverse complement strand
TTTTCAGGGTTGGGGCTAAACTCTACAGGACATCGGCACTCCAGGACCGACGTTGCCTACCTCTGATATAAAGGAAAACTTTAGTTTTTAATTTTTTTTTTAATGTGATCTAAACTCGCACTTGTAAGATTACACAAACACACAGAGTTCTTCAATGTGAAAAATCACAGCTGGCTTTTACACCCCCTTCCCAACACACACACCAACACCCATAATGAAGGATGCTTGGCTTCCATTTTTCTCATAAGAAACGCAAGGGAAAGGAACATTTTTTATTAATCGTAAAAGTAAATTGGAAAGAAACACCTTGTGATTGCAGGCCAAAGGTAGTTGAAAAAAAAAAAGATGGGTTTAATTAGCTAATTAAATAAACAAGATATGGGGGAGTTTAATGCCAAAAAGCAATTACCAGAAATGCCATAATGAGAAAACTTCTCAAACCTCAGCAAATCAGATCAGAAAAAGGCAGATTTTGGAGAAGTAAATTAAATCTTGAGAGAATAGCCGGATGAAAGAAAAGGGCGGAAATATATGATTTCTTTCTATAGTGAAGTTCACAAAGATGCACAGGACCTCCCTTTAGCAAGAACCCGCAGATTGAAATCATGGCAGGAGAAAGAAAAAGTGCCCGCTCAAATGCCTTTCATTACTCTCTATAATGATTCAGACGCAAGAGTTTGTGTTGAAATCTAGAGGTAATGAACCATGTTTTTGGCTGAGGACTATTGGAGAGCCGTCTCGACTTCCAATGAGTGTCCAACACACCAAGCCAAAACCATTAAATGTTGATGTACACGGAGCAGAGATGTCAAGACTGTATTTGTGATGATTATAGTTATTTAAGTACTTTTTTTTTTTTTTTTTTTTTTAACAGATATCTTATTTTTTTAAACGCTCCTCAGTTTAAACAGAGGACACAAGGAAACAGGTCAACCATTGAACACGATACAACAGCACATGGAATATGTACAATTTTACTCTCCATCTCCCTCACTCTCCCAAAAGTCTTGGCAGACATTGAATAGCAGTCTCTATTAGAGAATATGCATACAGACATATAATTTATTCTACCAAACCATGGGGAAAAAAACAAAAAAAAACATGCTGTTTCCTCTGGAGACTATGACTCTTTCAAAAAGAGCACTTCATACATCATAAACTCGAATAGACAAAACAATACATCTTCACATGTCTGTACTGTGCATGTGTATATTTACTTGCTAATAAGAAGTAAATGACCAAGGAGAAAAAAAACTGGACATGAAAATGTTTTTTAGGCACCAAAGATGACAGAATGTTTTCAAAAAAGATAAAATTACACTTAAAGTGAAAAGGGCCTGTAAGCAAAAGGGAACCACCACTGAAATAAAACTTTTTAACAGTTTTAACAGTCTTTTGATCTATAGATGTTTTTTTGTGGGCAAGGAAGTGATATCATTCAAAATCCATAGACCCACACAGTCCAAAATGTCAGGTAGTGTCCACAACATTTCTTGAGAAATTTCTCAAAAGGGAACAAAATCACCCCAGCTTTTTGATAGAGTCTAAGGCTTTCAGGGTCAGGCCATCCCAGCCATAACCCCATGGACCACATACAAGTGATCTTTTTCAGACTTCTTCAATTTGAATGCATTTCCCTCGTCAGGGGTGATTGTCTCGCAAGCGACCCAAAGTACTTGCGTAGTTTTGAAGTCTTCTTCTAAGGTGGCTGGATGCAAGAAAGTAAAGTGGAAGTCTTGGGTGTAGGTGGACATTCACAATGATAGATTGAAGGGAAGATGTGAGGAAAAGTACGAAGAGAAGGCACGCCGCAAATTATAAATCCATGTTTTCTCAGCACACCTGAGTAGAAAGATCAAATAGCCAATCAGTCAATTTTCTAAATAGGAAAAATAATGCAGTATAGCAGTCCCTCTTTGTTTTTATCGTATGTTTTTCTAACATCTTTACAAGTCACAGCTTTAAACGTTGAGGGATATCATTGACACTAATTATGTTTGCACAAAGATTTCTTATCAATTCGCTGTGTTTACATCATACCTTTTGGTCGGGTAGGAGGGTGTTGCTCTGCAGAGGGGTCAGGTGACTACTGAGCAAAGCTCCCCCTGGTCGGTCGTGTTCACAAAAGATGGTGCCGTTGACATAGTGAAATCGATCACCAGGCACCAAGCGATTTCGACATGTAGCACAAGTGAAACACTATGAAGAGAAGAAAAATGGAAGCAAAGAGTTATTTCACTCAACGTCTGGTGTGCTATTTAATAAATGTCTTCAACTAAACTTGAGAGGAAATTGAAGTATTGACATCTTTTGAATTTTTAGATATGAAAAAAGAAAGTACTGTATGTAAATAGTCCTATATGTAAAGTCTTATAGATAAATAGTTTTCCATTATTAGAAATATGAGGGTGGGAGGTAAGAGAAGAAGGAACTACACATATGGCACATTTGCATTGTTTGAAAAAAATCTATTACACTCAAAGCTCACATTTCTTCAGATGCTCACAAATTAGAAATTTTGTCAGGATGTAGTTACCCAATTTTGCAAACTTATGCAAACATGGACCACTGGGAAACCAAACCGATCCACTCAGCTTAATCAGGGAATGGTTTCCTTTTCCAATCAAATATTATTAAGACAGGTTGACACCTACACCACTATAATTAAGAAGGAATATGTGGCGCAGTTGGGAAAACGGTTAGTTGATGAGTTTTGGTAGGCATCTCTTGAGACTATCCTGCTATCAGTGTTCAGTAAATGCAAGACTTCAGCTGACAATTCAAAGAGAAATATATTTCCTCGATAAGAGGCTACTTCCAAGTCTGTGCAGATGTTTCCATTCCAACCAAATAATGAGAAGCATAATCACATATATACATTAATATGTAAATCCCTTTAATTCTCACTCTGGAGATATGGGATGTGGGTCCAAGTCATTGTTTTGCAAGGATTATAAATTTCAGTCTTTCAGCTTTTTCCAGTCTTAAGGGAGTTGCAATACAATACTCAAAAAGAAGTCAAATTTCATAAATCTAACGAATGAAGCACTGACTCATGCTTATGTTGAGCAACTTCTGCTGGCTTACATGCCAATGTCAAATGGAATTAGGTAATTGCAATGTACAAAAACAAATTTGCTCATGTTTGGGATTGGTTCAGAAATTGTAACCGTACAAGATTTGATATTGAGTAATATGGTCTGTGACCTGTCCTGTGACAGACCTGTCCACTTTTTTCATTTTCAACAGTGAAAATTCACATCAAATCAAACAGCATTTTTCTTTAAGCTAGTCACGCTACAGTTTTTTGCCAATGTACGGCAGCTCAAAAAAGAAACCTATGGACAGATGTACCGTTCATTAATACTTATACTGACAATGCGTGAGTGTTTGCTATGGCTCACCTTTAGATGGTAGACGTTACCCTGGGCCCTCATGACCATCTCACTGGCAGGGATAGACTGTCCGCATGCACTGCAAGCTCCACTGTGACCAAACAACCTGCACACCGAGGGGAAAAACAATGATGAATTAAATATACAATAATATTTAAACAGTGATAAGGCATCAGTTGAAATTCAACACATTCAGACATCCAAAATACATGTTTCCTTAAGTGTTTTCTCATTAGAGGGATAAAAAAATGGTTTCCCATATTGCAAAATGACACACAAATCACCCGGAAAACATCTTACACCGATCCACTCCTTTTCCTTCCACAACTAGGGAAATTCATTTTTGCGTCCATAGCTTGAGTGCTTTTGCAATGTGCATGTTTGTGAGTGTGTGGCTTGGATGGCAGGGCACCAAAGCCCCTCTAGTCCTAGACTGCAGCCTATCAGCTAATCTGGAGTGGCAGCGTAATTGGTGGCAATGGGTGGGGGGTGGCTATAGGAGCCTCTGATCCACCCTTGGCTCCTAATTAGGGTGCACTTGATTACTCTGCTGCCTGAGCTTGAGGTTGTTATGGGCAATTTTAGGAGAACACTCAAATGAGTTCAAGTCGCGCTCTTGATGAGCTGAAAGAAAAAAATGCATCTACACACACTCGGTCATATAGAGATAAAACCCAGATGCACACAAACAACACGCAACATACACACATTTCACTCGCGCACATGCACACAAACAACTTGTTTTCATTCAGAACACCTGGAGCCACCATGTCACAGTCATGTTTCAGTAGGAAACGTTTCTTCCGCTCCCTCTCTGGGGTCTTTATTGTGACGGTAACCAGACCAGTTTGGCAGCTAATTCTCACCGCCTCACTTTCTCCTCTTCCCCCTGCCCTCTCTCAACCCCTCCTCCGCTATCACTGTCCCAGCTCTGACTGCTCACAGTAATGAATTTTTGATCTTAATCCAAACAGTAATTTAATAAGAGACGGCAGAAAGGAGCCCTGTTCTCCCTAATTAATGCACCCTACTTTTATCAGACCTCAGGCTCCACGCTGTGTCATTTGGTAATGAAGCTCTGCCCTTTTGATTAGCTGTATTATACATATTTAATACTCTGCAGATTGAGTACACCTTAGATGCGCTCTTAAAGGAAATATCCATAAGACCACCCTTGACACGTAGGCCTGTAACATGTTACCTGAATTAAAGTGTTGTAAGAGATATGTCCTTTATTAAAGAGTTTTGCTTTCTCAGTTGAGTTGTTATAGACCCCAATGTTGTCATAAAACAACAACTGATCATAGGTTGCCGAAACTGGTAAAAAAAAAAGGTACTTGAAAACTATGGGTGCTCCAGAGAGGGAACAAAATGTCAAAAAAGTACCATATATAGACACTTGCATAGTTAGCGAAGTAAAAAGCCTTATTCTTATTCTAAGACAGGGCTACATATTAAAAAGACACCAACGCGTAGCATCCCATGCAGGCCTTTGTCACGGTGCTAGATGTGAATTTTTTTTAGTGTTTAGCAATAGGATCTACTTTTCTTTTTTGACAGTATGTAATATTGCATTACAAAGTAACAACAATAAAATATATAAATTTTATTTTAGCAATTTAGCCAACCTTAAATGCTAAACTAGTTTTAATATTATGTAGGTGTAAGGAATAATAATATTAATAATATAATAATTGTATAAACTTTTTAATGATTTTTATAATACAAATTTTATATACTTTTATAAAAAAAAAATATTTATTTTATTTTTATCTTCAAAGTTATATTATAGTTTATATTATTTATTACCAGTTTAGTCAGTTCCACATTCTAAACTATTTTTAACAATGTATAGTTATATTAATAAAGTAATACATAATAATAATAATAATAATAATAATAATATGAATATACACATTAATTATTTAGTAATTTAATTGACATTTAAATTAAAATGTTATTATATTAATATTAATAAACAAACATAACAATCGAAATAATAAATATAGTGTATAATCTTATTTTGTATACATAATATTAATATTATATATTAGTATAATAACATGGAACTGACTGAAAACTGTATATTACCTTTAAATTAACGATAACTCTTCTGCATCTTTATGGCAGGGCTGCACAGTTTCTTTTCGATTTTGGGATCTATGAGATTGTTTGACTTTTCAGCAGGCATCTCTGGCACTTCTACAGCAATCACAGGCAAAAAAAAAAAAAAAAGCACTGTGTGGCAATGCCAAATAGTCAGACATCCTTGGTTGAGGTCCAAACGGACCAGTGTGGGTCTAACAGGCAACAATGCCGTGCCGTCATGGACCAATGCATCACTGCACACATCCAAACACACAGAGGTCAATTTCAAAGCCTCAGCGATTATAAACAAATCTAATCTCCGCACCTCTGGAGCCTTCAGCTCAAAATATACAAGGGAATAGAGGCCAAATTCAATCAAAGAGCTATGTAATCATCATACAGACATACGAGCAATCATAGACCCCAGCGAAAACCGCCAGAAAAATAAACGAACGATTTTTAGGGTTTGCAAAACAAGGTTACGGCTGTTTTGTAGACTGGTCAAACTTTATAACAAAATGACAATTCTGAGTTGGTTTCTAATTTGATCACAGACCATGTGGTTAAACAGGACGGCTTGAGTCTAAAGTGGTGTACAGAACATGAAAAGCATGTGGGGAGTCTTTGAGTAATATAGCTGCTCCAGATGCCATGTTAAATGCACCCACACACTTCCAGTCAGAACTTTTCTTGTCCCTTTCTTGCACAATTTATGCAGTAACATGAGTTCCAAAATTTGCTTAATATCAGTATGACAGACATCGCTCTACAGTCATCCCTACAAAATATGCTAATTTCAGATAAAAAAATAAAATTAAAAAAAATTCACAAATGGACAAATTAACATTTAGTAAACTTATTTAAATGAACAAATTAACATTTGGT
Organism: Enteromius mattozi; assembly: GCA_032359235.1. Lineage (NCBI taxonomy): Eukaryota > Metazoa > Chordata > Actinopteri > Cypriniformes > Cyprinidae > Enteromius > Enteromius mattozi. The sequence continues at coordinate 7,639,403 of JAUMHE010000048.1, read as the reverse complement.
TTACTCCTTTAAATGTGTGGTGAACTCAAAATGATAGTTTTGTTCGAAATAAATATTAAATAATAAATAGAAAACCCTTGCACAACCAAACGGCGTGCAAGATAACCAACATAATAAACTAAAAGAATAAGGCTGTTAATGCAAGATTTCGTGGTGTGTAGACTTTTGTCTATTTTCTTCAGTTTAGCTCAAAATAAATAAAACAAACACTCTTCTAAATATCTTGCGTCTGCTAGATCAGGAAGGAGATTAGAAAGAACGATTAAGTTCTCAAATCAATGACATTTTATTGACTTGTCCAAGTAAAATCCAGATTTCCTATCCTTCTTGTGTAACACACTACGACTCATGCTGTGATCAGAAATTATTTATTTGCTCTTATTCAGCATTTCTGCATCAGTCCAGCCAAATCCCAGACTGCCCGATTCTTTTAGTACCTGATGTAATCGTTCTTGCAGAGGATCATCCCTCCTTTGCTGAAGCAGGTGCTGCCGATCTCTCCCAGCTGAGCCTGGCAGCAGGAGCACTTGAGGCAGCGCGTGTGCCAGTACCGATCCATGGAGAAGAGCAGGAAGCGATCAGAGATCCGACCTCCACAGCCTGCACAGGAGCGCACTGCTCCGCCACTGCCGCCCGTTACAGCAACGGCGGCCGTTTCCACGCGGCTGTTCACCATCGCCTGCCTGCGGGATAGAGTGGAGAAGCTTGTAAATCAGCACATGTGGCCTGTGTTATCCAGAGGCATCGTTCTGCCACTATCAGACGATCAGTCATTAGAGATGTTCCTCCAAACCTCTTCAAACATATCGCCGTAATACATTCTCATCATCCTGAGGAAATGTCATTGCAGAATAATGGGACAGATATTGTTTTTGCCCTGTTGTTGATTGGATTTTCAATGTCCCCATACAAGAGACAAGAAAGACAAGGATAAAACTGACAGACCAATTGGAATTATAAAAAAACAGCAACTCTTTGTAGAAAACTACTTTAAATTTAAATTTATTATAAAAAATAACAGTGACTAGGAAAATAGAAAATGACTGTGGTACATAAGGAACTGTAATAAGGATGCAGTACTATGCTAGTGCTTAGGTTCCCAGAATTCACAGCAACTTGAACACATACTGTGGTTACATAATTTTTTACTATTTGTAATTATTTCTTTCTATTGTGGCTGTGGTCACCTTTAGGTTCTTGTTTTGTAATGTTCAAGGTTTTATTACATCTAAAATTATGTCTGTTGTTTACCACCATTTTTAGTATTATAAATATTTTTTGAGTGTGGAATATTCACGCTTCTAAAAGATTGGCATTAAGTTATGATTACACGTAAGAGTCAGTTCTAACATTTAATTTATTTTCTTCATGTAAGATGTTGCAACCAAATGTATTCTATAACATTTTAATACCGGCTAGAAGAAAAGGTAAAGGTTCCCACTCAAAGGGAACAATAATCAGCATAACAAAATATTTTTATCCCACAATGCTGTGCAACAAGAAAGGAGAGCATTAGGGGTTTATATCATAAACGGTTAATGAAGCTGAGAACATGTCATCACCAGAGCAGAGGTACACAAAACCTGACCAGAAAACAACAAGCCTGTGGTGCTACTGAAATCAATGAATAACAGATAAAGTCATTTCTTTAAGGCACCGCTAAACAACCTGTGACCTCCATAACACTTTTAAATATGGTATTTCATTAACAATAGTTTGTAAAATAATTAAACACTTTAAATCTGTATTAATATCAAATGCATTCAAAATATGTTTGTACAAACATCATGGTGTTGAAGTACCTCAAAAAAAAAGTCACAGTTGAAAAAAATAAAATAAAATAAAAATTCTTAAAGTGCAATGTTATTGCCACAGAACTACAATAAAACTAATGCCGCAGGCAATTCTATGAAAATGATGTAGTCCACAGATTTTTATATCTGCCTTAACATTATCAGTTTATATCTACAGCTCATTTCCAGAACTTTCATTGCAAATATGAGTGGAGATCAAGCCCAGCTGGAGGCAGTGCAGCTCTCAAATGGCAGTAACTGGAACCATAAGTACAAACTAAAGTCTGTTTCTTTTCAGAATACACAATCTCAGAGTGTGAATGCTGATCCGAGAACAAGGTTTATATCTATATGGTGTTTCTAAATAAGAATGCTAATCTAAATCATGATTTTCACTTTTCCTTTTTTAATAAGTCCTAGTTTGTAGTCAGTATGCCTTGCGGTAAACAGCCTTCAACCAACACCAGAACTCAATCACAACACCAACCACTGTTAATGATGTTTTGCAAATGAAAGTGCAGCTGATTTGTCATTCCCTGTCTGAAGATTTTAGTTTGAGTGTGTTTTCACTTATGTCAAGTGTATTCCCTTGATGAGTTATTGTTCACCAGCCGTTTCCCTGCAAGCGAACAAACTATTCCCGCTCTCAATAAACAGCCTTATGTAGTTCCAGAAGGATGAATTCAGACTAACCACCAACCATCTTCACCACACACACAAGTACAGTTTTAGTACATTTAGCTTCAGACCAACATACTACCTTTTCTAACTTTATCTAAAATAAGCAAGAAGACTGTGATTGGAGAAGGTTAGATCGTCCAACTAAGCAAAAGACATTCAGGCTCGAGGCACAATACATTTGCTCGAACGCATGAGGAAATGCTTGCACATTTTATTTCTAAAAATAACTTCGTATCTCTCTGCATTGTTTTTTGAAGAGACACAAAGCGAGCTTCACTGCTGCATTTGGAGAACCTCAGCAAAATCCAGTGAGGACCAGACGGTGCAGTTTGCTCTTTTTGGAAGGCAGCAGCAATGTGAGGAAGGGATTTTGGACATCTGGTAGAGGCTATATCACTTGTTATTTCCTCCCTCTGTTGTTCTGAAGGAGAGGTCATTCGGCAGCAGACTGGAGATGGAGGCCAGGTTAGAGTTCACAACTGAGCCCTGTTGATTGGTAGGGTCGACCAAGGGTCAAAAGAGGAGAGGAAAGCAACAGGAAAGGTCTTTGTGCTTCGCTCTACAGGATTGGAAATGCTTTCCTTCAGTCCTATCTGTCTTCTTAGCCTTGTGCCGGACATAAGATATCAGCTGCCATGCGTTTTCCCACCAATAAAAGCATTAACATCAGGTATGGTAGGGTCATCCCAAAAATTTCAATTCTGTCTTCATTTACTCACCCTCATGTTGTCTATGAGAAACAAAAAAGATATTATGAATAGATCTTTTTTGCCTGTAGATTTTAAAATATCTTTTGTGTTACACTGAAGAAAGTAAAGGCTGGATTTCACTCTACAACTTTTGCCCAGATTTTTGCCCTAATTTATCGTCTGGACAAGCTGACGCTGGTTGCAGAAAGTCAAATAGTTGAAAGATTTCACAGAAAAATCTCATGGTGTATGACGGCCACCAAATATTTTATCTTCAGACTATTAGATTGTATCCATTCTAAGGAAATCAATGAAATTGTGAGCCGATTTTTGTTTTCATTTGTCAAGCATCTCCTAGCATTGAGGTGAGTGTTTTAAGAGTCATGTAGTGTATTCCATCCTCAAGCCATACAGTTTTGGAACAACATACTAGCAGTATTCATTTTTAGGGGGAACTGTTCCTTTGAATTTTGAATGAAACACGATTTAGGTGAAAAACCTCACAGTTTATGCAGTTAAGAGAAAAAAGTGGAAATTCTTAATACAAGCATTAGCAATCTGCAGAAAAAGAACCAGAAAAGAGAGATCTTGTGCGCTTACATGGTTTACATTCCCTCACCTTACCTGATAAAACTGACCAAGCAGGTCTAATCCAACGCTCAGAGAGCTGCGTAAGCATTTCCTCCACAAACACAAGTACACTGAAACTGACATGAACTTACATGCCTGAATTCTTATTGAAGAATTTGCCAGGCAATGGTTTAAACCAATTTCTGACATTCTCAGCCCTAATCTTTTCATTGTCATGTCAGAGTAGGGCATATTTGTAAGTCGTACACAAACTATGAGCCTGATATCTTATTAAATGCATTGGGACCAGCTGTACAAGATTATAAAACTGAACCAAAAGTAGAATTTATTCAGCGCTCCTAGACAAACAGATTTTGCCTCAGGACCTTTTCTCCATAACTGACACCGTTAACAAGCACCATACATTGTCATTCCCACACACCTGCAGAAGTGCCATTCCAAAGCAGGTTGCCAAATAACTTTGCAACAGCTAATTTCATGAAAATGCAAATCCCCCATTTTTTAATCATCCCTTTCCTGCAGACCTGAGAGCGAGAGAGACAATGCTGCCGAATGGGACCCTGGGGGAATATCACACGCTTTGAGGCTTGGCTGTTTCAATACAGAACAATTACATTATCCCTCTAATAACTTAGGTAAGTTAATCCTTCACTGGAAACGCTTGGCGACAACCTTTTTTAAGCTATGAGGCTTAATGTAGTGTGTTATCACAGAGAAGCAGGAGTTTGTGACGCTATAGGCCTACATCTTTGGCAGTCTGCATTATGTTATGACCAATTCCTGACTTAAAAGGCAAGCCAGAATATGGCATACAGTACTTAAACGGAGTGCAAAGTTTGTTTAAAGGTCACTGCTAACTTAAAACAGGCAAATCTAAGCAAATGGGTATGAGCACAGTTGTACATAAATGGGCAGATTTATCAAAGAATTTTTAGATATGACCAGTAGAGAATGTCATAAAGGATTTTTAGTAATTAATATCTTATGTGAGTGTAATTTAAAAACCGTTCAGAATCATAAACAGGCATCAAAAACAGAGTATCTAAAAGCTGGTGTTTAAGTCGATTATTCGTCGTGTTTTCCCAGACGTATGAACTGCACTGGTAGTTTCGAAACGAGGAGCTACTCTGGAAATAGACCAAACTCTTTCTTTCTCTCGTTATTTCAACGCTGTCATCAGAAAGGTCAGAGAGGGGGAGGCTCGTTCAGTTCCACTTGACTAACGGGCTGATTGATGAAATAAGAGGCAAAAACAGAAGCTAATGAAGAGAAACACAATACCGTCGCTGTCCGAGCGCAGACTGATGGATTGGTGTCGGCTTGACGGAGCAAATGATGGGTCTCCGCCACGAGACAAATCACATATCATCAATTACTAGCCTAATGGTGTAGGAGACTTAAGAACACACTATTATGTTTTATGGTTGCGCTTCAACTTTTCCTTTTGTTGGGCGGAACGTCTGTTGAGAACTAACCACACGGTCACCATAGAAACTCGGTAACGCGAGAAAGCGACCGTATAATTTCACTATTTCAATATAAACTGACTAACGCTGTAACTGTGAATTTTAGTGTCATAACACGTCGCTTAGGACAACATATAACTGCGCAAAAACCCAGTGTGAGTCGCTGATGATTAAAATAAATGAGCATAACACCACGGTTCCCAGCCTCTAAAAATAGTAGCGAGTCCAGTGAGCAAATGACCAAACCCTGGTTGGCACCACCGCAGATTAGCAGTATATCCTTCTCTTTTAATAATGCGCTCTGGGGCCATATAACTACACGCTTCGCCGTTTCATTAAAACGGGTCTCTTTTTAATTAACACTCCGCGCACAACTCCCCATTGTGCACAATTCTCCGCTTCAGTGACAGCATACATCAAGGCGGCGTCTCAAAAAATAGTGTGCTGCCTACCTAGACTGCGTTTTACCTAGACCCCAGCTGAGCCCAGCTGTCTAGGTTGGCAGCTCACTATGATTTGAGACACAGCCTGCGAGTTACTGTACAGGTAAGTTGCAACCAGGACGTAGCAATGTAAAGTTTGGTTAAACAAGGTGGGAAAATAACAAAAATGATACTCACACTCTAAATAAAACTTATATTTTGGTGCACAGTTCAAGTGTGGTACTTGGCAACCCAATGGTCTCTACGATCTAGTTACGTGCAAATGATGATTTGAGAAACGCGCAGCTCTGGTAAATATGGAGTAAACTGCCTTCGATAAAATGTGCTAAATCTCAAAAAACAACACATGTGCGACAAAATACAACAAAATGACATTTTATAGGAGGCGTTATGAGGTACGTGTCTGAACACGCACAGACTTACCGTTAAGTGGAAACTGTTAAAACAGAAAGCCATCGAAAGATCGGGACACTCAAACCCTCTTGAAACGTAACGTTAACTTATCTTTCCCAAATCATCTTGCCTAATGTAACGTTATTCTTTACTAACGTTAGATGTTTTTACTCACCGTTATTTGTACGGAGTCTGGAAAGAAGTCAAAAGGTGGTGGGATCGCTCTCAAAGTTACTGCGCGGTATTAAACAGTTAGAAACGGGCTGTCTTTATGTATGTATTTTGTTTTCGTCCTCCCAAAAATCGTCCCAAAACTGCGTTTCTGATAATCCGAGTGTCGCGTGTTCCAACAAACTTCAAAACCGTCCCTCTCGTTAGAAGCGCTCCGCTGCAACCGTCAAATTCATGTTAATGTTGAGCTTTGCACATGATCTCTCTGGCTCTTTCCTAAAACTAGAACTTATAACTTGCTTTCTTATTCAGTGTCTAGAACCTCCCAAGAGCTGTGAAATCTTGTTTCTGGCACCAGTTTACGATGAAATTACACATGAACGAACAGGGAGAAAATTTTAAAGTCACTCCTCTGATGACGTGCCATAGGTGCAACCCCCACAGCCAATGAGCGGCGAGGGGGCGTGGTGTTTGACAGGATGATGGATGGCTGTTTGGGCAACTTTAAACTATTTGAAACTAATTTAAATTGCCCGTAATCACCACGGCTGAGTTATGCTGAAAGGATTTAAAAGCCGTCTTTATCCACAGCATTTAAGCCTACTGACGACCGGCGTGGCCACGTTTAGGTGTTTTAATTATTCACCTACGTGCTTCCACAAACGGACAGTTTTCTATAGCATCAATCTATAAATAAACCGACAGTAGATGCAAAAACAGACAGCCCAAATAACAGATGTGCTCACGCGAGAGGAAAACAGGCAGCTGTTAAATTGAACACTACCACGTGTCTCACCTTATATTTGCTGCGTCTCTCGGCACGATCGAAGCTGCGAACATCTGGCCAAGATGGAAAGCCAATTACCTCTGGCGCCGTAAATCTTTATTTAACCAATGCAATACTGTCCAATTTGCCTTGATTTACCATTACAGGCTTAAATGAACTAGCCTTGGCCTCTCACTTACAGGCAGTGCTGCCGCAAAGAAATGTTGTGGCGTATGATGTCCACTAAACACACCTGCGAGGCCAAATCAATGCTTAACTGTTAATGGTAATAGCATAATTTGACAACTGTAACAAAGTCTTACGAATGTCTCTGATATTTAGCCTAACTAAATACTATGTTAACAGTTTAGGTTGCATTAAGTGTGTTTTTTTTTTTTGAACCTGGCCTATATTATGCAAAGACATTAGGCTATATAATGATTGAAATATTACATTTTTATTTTCATGCAGGAAGGACAATACCACATTTGTATGTATTCAGATTTTAAAAATGAATACATACAATTCTAACTGTATAAAACAGTAATTGTATGACTCACTTTCTAAAACTAACAAACAATAACATTTCAGTAAGCTGCAAAACTATTACTCAGACAAGAAAGTTTAAAAGTATGTATCAAGGTCCTAGTGTAAGGTTCACAAACATGAATTTTTATAATAAATGGGTCAGAGCGAACAGAGCTTTTTCAAGATGTTCACACAGTAGATGTATATAAGCTAGGTATGCAGACACTGGGGCCTATAAGCTTTCAGAAGTGTTGGCAATGGTGTTATAAATTCATGAATTAAGGGACTAGCGACATCTAGTGGAGGATTCTGTGATCTATTTTGTTTGTATCTGAAGCTAGAACTAGAGGCACAAATAAATACATACATAAATAAGTTTCTTAAAAAGAACTAAGTTTGGACATGTGTTTATTTCTACTTTAGAATGAGAGTTACAATGTAATTCTAATCACTTTTGAATTTGCTCATTGTGCATTTTGCTACACGTTTCCCAACAAAATTTGCAAACCTAGTATTATCCCGTTAGCATCACGATTAAGTGAATATTTAAAGGGTTAAAATGGGTCATAGAAGGATCTACCAGTTCTATTCTGATGTAAGGCAATGTCATTTGTTTTAAAAAAGGGGGAATAGTGTGATTCTATTTAAATCCAGACTCTGCATACAAAGACTTCAAAGCAAGCAGCTCTTAGACACACACACTCTGCTTTGGGGATCACCTGAGCAGACTGGTCTTTGATGAGACACTGTGGAGTCCCCTGCCACTCTTACAAAGGTAAATGTATCCACCCCTCCTTCCCACCAACCCCCTGGTACCAATCTCCCTGGTGGCCCCATTGTTTCATAGAAACTCTACCCTTTGCATGAGATAGAGAAAGGAAATAGATGGAGAAAAGACCATAAGAGATGAACAGTATGGGTGAGAAAATATCTAAGCAAGGGAGGGAAAGAGATAAAGAGGATGAGAGGAAAAAAGGGGAAAAAAATGTGAATACTTGAAAATCAGAGGGTATTAGTTTTCATTGTGGAAATTGCTTTGATGATTCTTACCAAGAATCTCTTTTTTTTTATTCATGGATGACCTCTCTCTCTCTCATGAGCATGCTACAATCAAACAAAAAGGGATTTTATGGTTTAAATTCGAAATTAGACAAGAAGGTTAAATTGAATGGTCGGTAGCTAGAAATAATCTGTCACTGGTATCATTAGTTATTAGTCAGTCTAAACATTTTTCCCCTTTATGGCAGTCTTGCTCAGTTACATGTCCATCCATTAGCAGTACCTTAATTATTTTTTAATTCCTTTGCAAACACTGAATTTTCAGATTTAGTTTTTGGTAACACTTTATTTGAGGGCCTCTTAGAGCTAAATGAACATTAATTCAAAGCAGTTTTATACAATGCAGTGAAAGAATATGATAATAAATACCTGAGTCTCCACTCTCAAATTCTTTATTGTAATTATAGCCAAAAGAGGACGCTAATATTCACGTCAACTAAATCTGAAAACAGATTAACAAGTAGCCTCTCAAAATGAATTCATGTTTTAGTTAACGTTTTTATGCGTATTCAAATAAAGAAGTCACGTACAGAACCTTTAAATACAGAAACGTTTAAAAAGAAGCACTACACATAACATATTAATGGAAAACTGTGACTGTCATAGATTCTGTCACAAGCAGTGGTTGTGTTAGCCCACATGCAGACAAAACATGCTGCTGACTAATCAAAGAATGACAAATGTTCACAGTGTGTGTGGCTCTGTGAGAGTATCTGTGGGATTGTACAGCCATCACCACATGTTTACACCTGCCATCCGGCACATTCTCAGCACCTTCAGACATTTCCTGTTCCCCTGCCATGTCAGGTCTGAAAGTCTCAGATGTCTGTGAGAAAGTGAGAGGCAGAGATAAAGTAGAGAGAAATATTACAGTGGCAACACCAAAGTCATATAGGTCAATAAAATTTACCTGCTGTGTTCTAATGGAGGTATCAGTGAATGTTTAGTAACTCAGAAGACACATATTTTTTTATGATTAATGACATAATTCTATTCTCTTTTTTTCAATATCATAATGAACACAAAGCTAAAACTTAAATTGTAATAATTTTTATTTACAAAATATAACTTTTGTAATTGTACATATGAATGTATTTGCTCCATATTTGTTATTTGCCATTCACATAGAAAACTGACATTTAAATATATCACTTAACAGAACTGAAGTTCTATTCTATTCTGTTCTGTTCTGTTCACTTACAGTATGTGTCAGTATCATACACAAAGAGCACAAAGCCAAAACATAAATTGTAATACATTTTATTCACAAAATGATTTATTGTAAATATACATGCTGTATTTGCTTCATATTTGTTATTTGCCATTCACCTCACAGAATTGAGGTTTGAATATGACACTTCACAAGAATTGAGGTCTGTTAAATATATTATGAAATAGAAACAAACAATAAAATCATATATGTACAGTGGGATTAATACATTTTTACACTATGTACAGCAAATCTGTCTTTTTATGAATACAGCAAAAGGGCATGAGTATTGAATTATTAGTATGTGTGTGTGCACTCTATTTATGGTATGTATTATACTATGGTATGTTTTTCCTCAAACAACTACTTTACAGTCATAATTTTTTCCCTGTGTCATTAAGCATACCTGATAAAACGGCAATAACAAACCTGTTTCTAAGCTTTATATGTATTATTGTTATATTGAGACTGCTGTTGTATTAATGAATCCTGGGCTAAAACATTTCCACAGAAAATTCGGTACAGTAGCTAGAAAAGTGAGAAAATGATTTGAATGTGCTCTTGAGCTAACGTCAGTGTGTGTATGTGTGTATATCATTTGGCAGATTGAAGAACTCTGCTGGTGATGACAGGCCCTGTCTGCTGTTTCTTTGACTGCAGCTGCAGCGCTGTATCCACATGATGCTGCGGGTAAAGTCTTCTCGTTCTGGCTCGGGACAGTGAAAGTGTAGAGGGATTGTACGTGTCACAGACGGAACACAGAGGCGACCATCTGAGCAGGATCCACATGAACGAGGCCGGTAGCGGCGAGTAGTGAAGCATCCTGCAAATACGATCTGCACAGGTTTCGGTGATCGAGTGGTTCTCTGACACTTCTTTCCTTTCTGAGTGAAGGAATAGAGAAAGAGCGAGAAATCTAATTCAATAACAGAGCCGAAGCCGTTGATCAAACATCAAAATGAAAACATAAAAATTATTAATATTATTAAAATCTAAGCAGATGATACGTATACATTTATGTGTTATGATCGGTTTATATTGTTTAAAAATACTGTTTAAATTTTCCAAATATACACATTTATAAGTCATAAATATTATGTCTTTGTTATTTTAGTGTATTTATGTTATTACAGTATTTATTAATATATTATATATAGTTTTTATTTTATCTTAGTTTACATTTTAATAAATTTGTTGTAGTTGTCATTTTATTTGAGTTTAAACTTATATAAGTTTTATATAAGTTTTTCATCAATTTTTTTTTTTCAGATTTATTTAGATAAAACAAATTGTAATAATAATCAGTGATTTTTATATATATACATATATATAACTTTTGTAATTTTATATTGTTTAAATATTATATTTTACAATTCTTAAATGTTAAAGCCTATTACAAAGCTTAATATTGTATATTTTATATATAAATACTAAATATTGTATATCGTATATTTGTATATGTAAGAATAACTTGCCTTGCCTTTATATTATTAGACTATATATTCTTATATATATTATATAATATGATACATATATATATATAAAAAAAATTAAACAAACAAAAAATGTATCTGACTACAGACACCACTTACCATTAGTGAGGGTGCAGAGTTGATGCCACACTCTCGTATCTGACAGAGCCTTGTTTCACTGATGAGTCTACACTCAGAATTACTATTGGTCACACGGCTGGACACGCCCATTCCACAGGTGGCTGAGCATGGGGACCAGTCAGTGACCTGCAGTAAGCAGGTGGATGGAAGGATGGGGTGGGATGAAATCCACTCTAAAGTAAAAAGAAAAAGAATATGGTGAAATAGCTTGTACTGTAATCCCCAAACTGTGAGGAACATAACAAAACCAAATATAATAGCTATTTATATTGCACAAAAGTTAGAAAACACTGTACATACTATTTTTTAATAGAAATTGAAATTACATACTGTTTATATAATTTGATTATTTATCAGTTTGTTTGTTTTTTGTTGGCTACATTACATTTTAATGGCAGTGTTATTCGTCTACCTTGATTAGGGGCTGCTGCACTGCTGTCCCAAGGAGTAGATGAAGCTACAAGTAACTCGTTGCCTGTTAGGTCTGTGTGCTCTTGTGGATGTGCGTCAGGCAACAGCTCAACTTCAGCAATGCGGTTGTCATCATCGCACACCCACTCCTGGCAGCAGCGGCCGGGCAGTTTGGTGAGGTGGGGGCGGGAACAGTCAGGTAGAGAGATCTGGTGCGGGCACAGTGGGACGCAGCCCACTACTCCATCAACACACGTGCACTGATGCTCACAAGTTGGCTGAAAGTCCTCGCCGTGCTGATAGACCCGTCCATCCAGCTCACATGGGCGACCCTGAGCCTCAGCTTTTAAAAGTAATATTGCTTGATTAGCAAGTGTCATGTACCTATAATAAATATTAGACCAGATTAAACTGGCTAAGTCCAGTAAATTACTTTAGACCTTTTAAAAATGTTCTTATTTCAATAAGCCAAAACGATTTTTTATAGTTTAGTTTTAACAGTAACAATAATATGTGACCCTGGACCACAAACCCAGTCATAAAGGTCAATTGTTTGAGAGATCATCTGAATAAATAAGTGTTCCATTGATGTATGGTTTGTTGGGATAGGACAATACTTGGCCGAGATAGGCCCACAACTATTTGAAAATCTGGAATCTGAGGGTGTAAAAAAGGGGAAAATCACCTTTAAAGTTGTCCAAATTAAGTTTTTAACAATTTAAGTTTTGATATATTTACTAAATATTTTCATGGAACACAATCTTTACTTAATGTGTACTAGGCTAATGATTTTGCCATTAAAGACAATAATTTTGACCCATACAATATATTTTTGGCTATTGCTTCAGATATAGCTATCCGTGCTACTTATGAGTGGTTTTGTGGTCCAGGTTCACAAAGCCTATGTCTTTATTCCTCTTACCTCTACACAAGCCCCTGTTAGGGTCTCCACCGGCCTTTAGGTGGCAGTGCAGTCCTTTGATGTGGTCGCAGGGCTCGGCAAGGCTGCAGTCTTGGTTAAACTGCCTGGCACAGACTCGACAGCACCCACATGAGTCCAGAACCGAACTGATACCAGGAGGACACGAGGGGGGCGAGGAAGGACAAGAGCATGTCAGTGGACAGCCTCTCTGCGCCTGAGAAAGCACACGAGGAAACAAGTAAGGGCTGATGTTGAAATATACTAGCCTATATGAAACAATTTTCTTTCTTCCATCCCATAAATCAAGAGGTAATAAACTGCTGTCACTTAAAAATATAAAAAAGTTTAAAACGCAATCGTTTTGCAATTAATCATCTGCTTCATTGCAAAACGGTTGCGTTTTAAACTCTTAATTTATATTTTTAAGTGAAAGCAACTTAATACCTCTTGATTTATCACAGTAACCTCCTTAAGCATTAAGTCGTTATAAATTCATTCTGACTCTATATTAGACTACATACACGAATAGTACTGGTTCTGTAAGTCAAAACCTGACACAAATAAAGCAGAAAAACATGGATTCAATGCCCCATCACTCCCTGTATGCTGTAATATATGCTTAATATAAAGGTTATATTCTGCAACCAAACCTGAAATTGTGAATCTGAATTTTTTATGTAGGAAAAATATAACTGCACACTCCCTTAAACACTGTTTGCTTATTAGTGTAATAAACTAACACTGCTCATTCAAGGGAGTGTAAAGTTTATATTTTTCTTTATTTAGTCTACTCCTTTAACTTGCACCACAAAAAGTGTGCATTTGTTTTACTCCTTCTTTAGGAAATTTTTATACCAGTGCATATTATAACAGACCTTATTCAAATTACTGATCAAGCCTCAAATCATAGTTTACAGAAGAGCAGGAAAACATTTTAATGTGCCCTAAATGATTATGGCAGTTTGCTACATTTATTTATACCTGAATGCACTTTCAAATCCAAACCATCAAACAGAGCACAAAAACTCACCTCCACAGCGGCCCATGACAGCAACACCAGTGTGATGAAATGTCCTTGCCTTAGTATGCTCCTCAGAGGGGACATTTTGGATGAGTTACAAAGTAGTGTTTCAGATGTTCAAAAATTGCCTTCTGATTTACAGCCCCTCTGCGTCTGTCAGTTCAAAAAGATTTTGGCTGGTTGGCAATCCACACTCGCCCCTTTCTCTTGAAGCCTGTTTGGGAATTGGTAAATGCATAAAACTGTAAAGCTCTGCTCTCACTAGATTCCCTTAGAAACTGCCACTTTTATAGACAGCTCTGCACAGCCCCCTCTGACATCACACACACTCTCTCACACACACACACAGATTTGACAGGTCACTTTAGACATAGAAAGAAAAAGATATAAAGTTTATTTTCCTTTCTCCATTTTACTTGTCTCTTTTATTATGAATTAATTTTAATAATAAACATCTTAAGATATATACTTCTAATACTATCTTCTATTACCTTCTATCAAATTAGATAGACAGAAAATGAAAACTAGAGCTGGAGAAACTTTTAGAAATAATGAAAGGTGTTTGTGTCTGATTTCAGGAACGGAACTAGTCTGGGGTTTGTTGTGTAATAAGGTAGTCTAGCACATTTTGGTCAGAGGAGAGTCCAGTGACACACACACACTGAGAAATCCCTCTCACCTCCCCAGCAGACAGCACAGACAGTTCGTCAGACGGCACTTGCTCTCACCGCAGCGGTGGCGAGACTTCACACACACATGGCACATAGCTGCCAGCTCGTTCAGTGACGTTCTGCATCCACTCACAAAATCTGACTGAGAAGGAACGAAAGAGAGGAAGATCACATGTACGAAAGAGTAGGTGGTGTGGAAATGTCACTGTGTGGAGATTTTCATTCATTCCTTTGACAAACGTGTCAGAAGAGCAGCTGGAATGACATTCCCCTGAAGAAGCACTGATGTGACGTCTACAGGGTCAAGGCTGAAGTCTGCAGGAGATGAGTCACTGCATATGCAGAAGATGAATGTAATGACTGGTAATAGAGTCATATGGCAGGAATTTGAACAAGTTCAAGGAGACATGAACAGGTGAATCTTAGTTGGGCCGCATATTGTAAGGATGTTTTAGTGGCACCATGACGCAAATGCTTGAAATTCATGCACAATTTAGGAGATCATCACTGATTAGAAACTGTTTAAGGATGTTAGTGATCTCTTTGAGGTTTTGAAAGTTCCTTTAATAAAATAATAGTTCTGTTAGTGTGTGCATTAAAATCCAGTAATTCTCACTAAAGAATTAATTCCAGTAATTTCTCTTAAAGAGATCATGCATAAACTAAATCTATAGTACTTTACAATAAGGTGTAATTTGTTAACATTAGTTAATGTATTAACTAACATGAGCAAACAATAAACAATGCATTTATTGCAGTTATTTATTCATCTTTGTTAACATTAGTTTATAAAAAAAAATACAGTCACTCATGGTTAGTTTATGTTAGTTCACAGTGCATTAACTAATGTTAACAAACACAACTTGAGATTTTAATAATCCATTAGTAAATGCTAAAATTAGCATTAACTAAGAGATTAATAAATGCTGTAGAAGTATTGTTCATGTTAACTAATGTTGTTAAATAAATTTCACTAATGAACCTTACAGTGGGTACAGAAAGTATTCAGACCCCCTTAAATGTTTTACTCTTTGTTATATTTCAGCCATTTGCTAAAATCATTTAAGGTTTTTTTTCCTCATTAATGTACACACAGCACCCCATATTGACAGAAAAATACAGAATAATTGAGATTTTTGCAGATTTATTAAGAAAGAAAAACTGAAATATCACATGGTCCTAAGTATTCAGACCCTTTGCTTAGTATTTAGTAGAAGCACCCTTTTGATCCACGTTGGTGGACAGCCATTTTTAGGTCTCTCCAGAGATGCTCAATTGGGTTTTGTCAGGGCTCTGGCTGGGCCATTCAAGAACAGTCACGGAGTTGTTGTGAAGCCACTCCTTCGTTATTTTAGCTGTGTGTTTAGGGTCATTGTCTTGTTGGAAGGTAAACCTTCGGCCCAGTCTGAGGTCCTGAGCACTCTGGAGAAGGTTTTCGACCAGGATATCCCTGTACTTGGCCGCATTCATCTCTCCCTCGATTGCAACCAGTCACCCTGTCCCTGCTACTGAAAAACACCCCCACAGCATGATGCTGCCACCACCATGCTTCACTGCTGGGACTGTATTGGACAGGTTATGAGCAGTGCCTGGTTTTCTCCTCACATACCGCTTAGAACTAAGGCCAAAAAGTTCTATCTTGGTCTCATCAGACCAGAGAATCTTATTTCTCACCATCTTTGAGTCCTTCAGAGTCCCACAGTGATCTTTGGGTTCTTCTTTACCTCTCTCAACAAGGCTCTTCTCCCCTGATAGCTCAGTTTGGCTGGACTGCCAGCTCTAGGAAGGGTTCTGGTCATCCTAAACATCTTCCATTTAAGGATTATGGAGGCCACTCTGCTCTTAGGAACCTTAAGTGCAGCAGAAATTTTTTTGTAACCTTGGCCAGATCTGTGCCTTGCCACAATTCTGTCT
>JAUMHE010000048.1:7593594-7622961 GCA_032359235.1 Enteromius mattozi | reverse complement strand
GATTTTAGCAAATGGCTGCAATATAACAAAGAGTGAAAAATTTAAGGGGGTCTGAATACTTTCCATACCCACTGTATTGTAAAGTGTTACCACAAAGTCTTGGCATCATTTACACATAAGTCAGACAAGTTTGGAATAGCATGAGGATGAGTCCAATATTTTTCACTGTGATTAGTTTATTTAACTAGTCTTTAATCTGTGCATACATGCATCACAAAAGTATTCTTCTTCTGAACGCCAAGAACATTTTCACCACAGTGACATCTGTTTTGTGGTTAATTGTTTTTTCTGTGTCTTATTTTTGGGTCCAACGCAAGTCAAAATAAACCACTGATCACACTTTATTTTAAGGTCCAATTCTTGCATTAACAAACCATTAACTACAACTTTTGCCACAATAACGTATTAATTTGCTGCTTGTTAATATGGTAGTTGATGTAAGTTTAGGTTTTGGGTAGGATTATGGGTAGAATACGGTCATGCACATTATGTGCTTTATATGTACTAATAAACAGCCAATGTGTTAATATTAGTCATGCTAAGCAACTTAATAGTGAGAAAGCACTTAACCAAGAGAATAACTAATCTTTACACACTACCATAAACTTATCATTTTATAGAGTATAAATAATAGTAAATCATGCAATTTGCTGTTTTTAAATTATCAGCACAGTACTTCAGACCAACAAGACCTTAATGACATGACAAAAAAATTGTACACATCAAATCTGGGTATTACTCAATATCCTAAGTTACCTTAATTGACTCTTGTTTCTTCACATACTTCTAAGTTTAAGTATGAGTTTGAGTATTTGTCTGACAAAGCAGATTGCCATCCTGAATGCTCAAAGAATGAAAAATTTGAGATAAAACATATACTTGTTGATGTCTGGAACATACTGTGCATTGCTATAAAAACAGTCAAGTGAGGGATCAGCAGCTCTGCACATGAACAAGAGAAGCATGTCAAAACTGCACTGTGGGAAATCGGTGTGTATATATTCGTCTGTCTGCCTGGGGACAGAATAATAAAAGTCTTGCCTAAAAATAGAAGTAAAAAAGCAATAGAGACTGAATCAACTAATAAAGTAATACCATGGCAACACTTAGACTCGCCACACAGAGTCTGCAAAGCAATAGAAACAACATCTGCTGAAACTAAAACAATCTCAAAACAGTATGAATCAAAAAAATAAATTTATACTCGAGGAATACTGACCTAATTCCTTACATTGAAATCTGTCTTTTTAATGTGGAAAAAGAACTGATCTTAAGAAATGTCCAGGTCATATGTCACCCAAAACCAAAAGGAAAACTTACTGTACTCTCATTTTGCATGAAGCAAACAATCTACAGATAATAACCTTAGATTGCCTTTGCAAATGACATTTTATTCAGTTAATTCTATTTTTTACTAATTTTTCTAATGCATTATTTTTTCAGTGATTCTCATAATAAAGTCAGAAAAATGACTGTGATCTTAATTCATATTGTTATTATTTCTGTCAGTGCTTCCCCTGTCTAGTGTTCTGTGGACTTTTATTAAGAACTTTTGTCTCTCACTGCGTCTATGTTCCCTTGTGTTTGTGCCCCCTTGTTAGTTTCCATACATAGTGATTGATCAGCTCCGCCCCCTCTAAACCCTCTTGTCTCACCTTTAAAAAATGTTCATGTTTGTTAGTCTGATCGCTGAGTATTGTGAGTTTACTTCTCTACAAAGCGTTTTCCCCGTGTGTTTCCTTTCCGAGTCTTGTTTTCAGTGTGTTTCTCCTGTGTACCGACCTTGCCTTGTCTTTAGATTATTGTTCTGGTTTTTGCGCTCTGGACTCTGTTAGAAGATCGATCGACCCGGCTAGCCTACTGGACTTTCCTTGAGCTGTGCCTCCGACATACCTGTTTGCTATTGTGTTTAACCCTGCCTGTTTGATCACGCCTTTGAATAAAAGCTTGCAGATGAATCTGCACGTCCCTGTCTCCCTCATTACAGAACACTCAGCCAAAGAAGGATCCAACAGCTCTCCCGTGAGACACCGGTCAGGTATGGACACTAATGGTATGCTATTCGCCTTAAACCAAGGTACCCGAGCTCTAGAATATCATGTCTGGAACTTTTTGATTATTGCCATAACTCAGATCTTCCAGAGATAGTTCTGATGGAGACGGTATCAATCAACCCCTGCGCTCGCATATAAGACAAGAAGGTCCATGCTCATCACTCGAACGATTTCTGGACTATGCTTTATTAACTGTTGGCTCAATATTCACGGTGGGTGTCGCAGAGGAGGAATGAGACATTAGCGTCATGCCCGTGACTAAAATGGCGGACCCGCTGGAGCACAATCGCAAGATGGCAGATGCGCGGGACCACAATCACAAAATGGCGGACATCATGCCGCTCCGTCACATCACAGCTGCCTTTGAGGAGTCAAATCAAGCCGTCACTGATCTCCACAAGCCCTGCCAAGCCACAGTTGATCATCACGGATCAAGTCAAATGACTGCTGAGGTTCACAAGCTGAATCAAAACACAACTGATCACCATAAGTTAAGTACAAGTTTCATTGACTCTTATCATTCAAGACAGTTTTGCACAGGTCCAGTCAAGCTAATGTTGATTTCTGCAAGTCATGTCAAGCCCATGCTGACCGCCACATCTTGTCTGATCACCCTGAACCATCTCACGTCACATGAGTTCAGCCAGAGACATGTCATGTCTGCTCCAATCTGTCAGAGTCACAGAACTTCTCCTTGGTTCATCCTGAGCCACTGCATAAAATGGCTGCCGACCTGGAGCCACAGCCACTGCACACGGTGGCCGCTGACCCCGAGCCACTGCACACGATGGCTGCTGACCCGAGCCACTGCACAAGATGACTGCAACACCTGAGCTTTCAGCCGAAGTGGGACTCAAGCCACGTCTCGCTCTGCCACGGCTATAAGGGATTGACCATTGACCCCTCGCCTTGCCCTGTCATGGCCACGGGGGCCGCTGAACCCTTATTCTGCACCATCACGGCCAGAAGGGCCGCCATAGAACCCTTGTCCTTCCCTGCCATGGCTATGGAAGCCGCCTTGAAGCCGTTGTCATGCCTACTCATGGCAATGGAGGCTGATAACACCTCGGACTGCCCAGTCACGGCCATGGAGGCCATCATTAACCTCTCTGTGCTCTCTATTTCAGTCACGTCTGTTCTGCCCTGGTGTCCTGCGGTCCAGCCCTGGCCTTCTGCTCCCTCTGCTCCGCCCTGGAGGGCGTCTGTCCCGCCTGCTCCACCCTGGAGGGCGTCTGTCCCGCTGGCTCCACCCTAGAGGGCCTCTGAGTCATCTGCTCCGCCCTGGAGGGCGTCTGTCCCGCCGGCTCCACCCTAGAGGGCCTATGAGTCATCTGCATCTTGGCCCTTTTATGAACTCGAAGCAAGTACTGTCTCGGCCACGGAGGCCGTAGTTAACCTCTCTGTGCTCTCTGTTCCAGTCCTGCCAGCTCCGCCCTGGAGGGCTGCTGTCCTGCCAGCGCCGTCTGCCTCGCCATGGAGGACGTCTCTGCCGCCTGCTCCACCCTGGAGGGTTTCTGTCCCACCTGCGCCATCTGCCTCGCCCTGGCTAGGGCGTGTCTCGCTAAGAAGTGCACCCAGGTACGTTTATGCCATGAGGCCAGGTAGCAACCAAGTGTATATATTGGTCAATAATCAAGAGAATTGTGGGGGGGTAAATAAATTAAATGTTCTAAAAATGTACAATACAAACCATCAAAATGTTCTGATTGAAGACTTTTTTTCTTTTAAAGAAATATAACCCTTCGTGATATTGTTGCTGAACATCCTGACGCTTAGATCAAACATGAAATTTCCACTCAGTAAATGACTAAGCGTTGCAGCTGGTAAGTGTGTGAGCGGGAAACTGCTGGGAACCGATTTGTGCCCCTGGAGCTGTTTAACTTTGCTGTTTAATGCAACAACATCTTTAAATGTTCCTGGAAATAATCCCCTAAACACACCAGAGATGGAAAATATTAAGCCACATCTGCCAATATTAACTCCCCAAATATGTATCTTTCTCCTCTATACATCCGTTTTTCAACACAAACTCACCTTGTATCAACAACACCTCTTTTATGATATTGTTCAGAGGGCAGCTGAAATATGCCACTTTCAGCCAACATAATCAAACAGACGGTTGATGAGTCAAAAAACAACAAAAAAACGAAAGGGTTCAAAATACTGGCATGAAATACCATGGATGGTGTGAAACTCTTCTAGCAGATACCAAGGATACCTTTGGGTTATTCATGGAACTGTTTGCAGGATTTTGCTCAAGAATGCACAGCGCTCGTAAATTGCACGGGGGAGGGAAAAAACCTTAGAGAGCTGGATATGAATTATTTTTGCAGTTGAGAATTTTGCAAAGGTTACAGTAGCTATGTTAGGTCTAGGAGGAGTAGACTCAACAGGAAGTCAAACAACCCTTTGTGTTTGCGTACGTTTATGTGTTTGTGTGTGCACATTCTTGTCTGAATATTTAGAGATACTTTCAATTTCCAGAGAGTGAGGGTCAGTTTATTTGAGTGTTTGCATGTTTGAGTGAATGCACATATGCACATATATTGACTGTGTATGCGGTAACCAGCTTGTGATGGATAGAGAAGTTAAGGTTCCATCTGACCCTACACTGCTGGTCTGTATTCAGTGCCGGGTGCTCTCTGACAGGCTCATGCATCATCACAGAGCCGCCTCTGTTTGTTTGCTTCTGATGAGCACTGTGCCCAATGTGTACAGAGCATCCCAACTTTTTCCACTGCCAGTGCTGTGCAAAAAGACATTCCTCAAATGACGTCTGTTCAGAATGCTTCATTTCATTTCAAAACTGCCACATTGATCGGAATCATTTTTGAGCCAAGGTACACTTCTGGAGTCGAGCTGCCTTCAGTAGTCTAAATAAGTTGGATTTTGTACTGTCAATTGTTTATTACATCAAAATATTACAGTAGAAGATATATAATGATATATATATATACTATATATAATACTGAAGATATCTGAAGTAATTTCTCCCAAGGTTTTTTCTCCATTCTGTCATCAATGGATTTTTTCCTTGCCACTGCCGCCTCTGGCTTGCATAGTTGGGGACACCTAATTTCCAGCGATTATCGTCGATTTGATTGCACAGATACTACTTAGAGTGTTTACTCTTGTCATTTTACATTAATGACACTCTATTGATACTGTTAAGTGCTTTAGCACAATCTGTATTGTTAAAAGCGCTATATAAATAAAAGTGACTTGACTTGACTCAGTGTTGCCAGGTCCTGTGTTTTTTCCACAGAATTGGGCTACTTTAACACTGTTGCTGCAGGTTGTTTATCATGTCTGTGGGTTAAAGCGCCCCCAATACTGTGATATTAAGCCCCCGAATGCTACTTTTACCAGAGGAATCCCGTTCATTTTATGCCCCGGAACATGATTAGGCTAGTTTTGCATAGCAATTGAGCGGGTTTTGTTTGTTTGAATACCTGGCCACCCTGTTGTCACTACAGTTGGTAATTGTAGCTGCATTTTTTTTTTTATCTTAACCTTTACTCCCCACATTTCTCGTAGACCATTTGTAAGTGATCTTTGCAGACAGAGACAGAACACCTCACCTTAATTTCTGGACAGAATTTGCACCTTTTCCTTCAGACCTTTAGCTTTCTTTGCTGTGGAATGCCAGTCACAACTCCGTCCACTGGTTATGAACATCAGAATCTTGTTTGTTTGTTCAAGATATTTCCTGCATATTCATAAGTTCAGAATGTGCATTAGCTGTGTCTTCACATTGTGTTATCTATCCCTTGCGTTGCAGCATGTGGCCCCTTATCCTCATAAAAAGGTCAGGAGTTCAAACAGGTGAAGATGGTGTTCTCCACAGGTGTGTTTCAATGAGGTTCATTCAGACACTCGCTTCTCATCACTCACGTGAGCTTGTTATTCATTCAGTTTGAGTTCCTTCACTCTTTCAAAATGGAGGTGTTGACAGCCGTAGGGAGCGCAGAACCACCCTCCTCCACTCCTCCACTGCCCAAACCTTCAACAACACAACTGTCCTCTGTGAAAGACAAGATCTCCAGGTGTGCAGTAGATATGAGGTGTAATAGAGGTGAAGATGAGGATTTGAGCCCAGGCTGAGGTAACTGTTGATGGCAACTTGCAGCCAATGTTTTGGTTCTGCTCTAAGAAGCTAAAATATGTTGTTATGACAACGAGAAACTCAGACTGCATAACAGTTTTTATCTTGCAAAAAACCTGGGTCAATCGCTGTAATTAATAATAGAAAAATGTAAACAGTCCTTAATAGAGCACTTGATAATTTTTTGTTAATGTTGTGCAGGCCACTATGGTAACCGTTTTGGATTGTCACGATAGGTTTATATTGCTCGTGGCAATCATATATTTGGGATGTTAGCAGTCCCCCATATGATTTTTATTCATTTTATTAGGCAGTGATAAGTGCTGTACATTTGTAACTTGATTACAGTTAACTTCAAGCAAGCAGTTGTCTCTTTTATGCTATTTACAGTTTGCATAATAGTATACAAAAGGTCAAATTAGATTCACAAAAAGACTGTTTTCACTCATGAAAATGCTATTTTCTCACATGGAAAGGGTGACTCAGGATGCATGAAAGAAAGCAGATTTTCGTAATATAATAAAGAAAACACAAATGAAATGTTTATGATCTTTTAAAAAGGCTGCATGGATAGAGTTGTCATGTATTTTGATTGATTACAGACTCAATGAAAGCAATTGTGGAGATTAAGTTAAATGTTTTATGCTGTGTTTTTTTTGTCAACTGAAGAACTGTCAAAATAAAATGGAAACAGCTGGCAGAGAAAAAAGAAACACAATAAAATGCAGAGAGTCCAAACAAACGGTAAATCAAGCATTTTAGTTATGCAATACATTACAAACACAAATATATAATACAAATCATTTTCACATGCCCATTCCTAAAACTATTAGAGGTAAATTATGAGATCTGTTCGAATGCATTTATAATGTGATTTTACTAATTAACTTGATTTGCCTACAGGTGTGAAGGCCAATTGGAATGCTGTATTCAGTGTAAAATTCATTTTATATTAAAGTTTGAGGAAAAATATGGCACACCGTAGCTTTCAATTCTGTATGAAGATGCAAAGTACAAAGCACTTATATATTAACATAAAATGTTCAATGTTGAAACTGAGGAAAACCTGTATTGTCTGCAGCAAAAGGACATAAAATTAGACTATTATTGTATGCAATATATTCAAATGCAAATTTCCATCAGAATAAGCCTTTGGGTGAACTCTTCGGAGAGAGGCCTGTCTGACTTAAAGCAGAAGCAGACAAATGTCCAGACAATGATGGCAGTATTTATGTGTTCTTTTGGTTGTGGCCTTTCCTGAGAACATCTATTGGAGTGGGCTGGTCGATGGACTTTCCTGTTTCTGTTAAAACTTCTTTGGTTGAACCTTGAAAGGAAACGAATGAGACTGGGGAACTCAGACTTCCTATCCTTCCTTAGGAACTGTGACCTGTGGAAGCACGTGACTAGGAGTTATAGTCATAATAAGTGATGGCCTTTATAGTGGAAGGTGAAAATTCTTACAAATATTGGTTGTAACAGGCTAAAGTCTAACAAAGACTCTAACAAGAAAATGTTTCAGGACTTCGGTACATGATTGGGCAACAATATTTTTTTAGTTTGGCTGAATTAAGCTTGTCATTAACATTTATTTTCTTGTTGGAAATTTCCATTTCATTAAAACAATACTTTTGCGGCCTTCTGACCAAGCCTATACACTTCCCTATTTTTGTCACTGCAGTCATCTGAATTTGTGGGCCAATGGATTTTATAGTGGAATCCAGATACTAAAGTGGATTTAATTTAGTAATTCATATCAGGAAACTGCTAAAGACTCTTAAATGAAGTCATGATCAACTGTTTATAAGCAACGGCAACAATTACACATTACCCTTTATAAAAAACAATGCTTTAGTCTCTGTTCTTTATGACTTCATCTCACTACAAAAAACACTTTGTTAGAAATTACTGCTGAATAGTTGAGAAACATATTTCAGCTTTGAATTCTTCTTGAAGTCCCATGTTAGCATTATGCTGCTGTCTTAATAAAAATTGATTATAATATATGCTCTAATCATGAAAATAACTGGAAATAAATAAACATGCATCAATATCTGAAGATTGAGAACAGTTATACTTGTGAATATTTAATAGAAATAATATAGAAGTATAAATAGTTTACATGTCACGTGATACAGTTCAGTTGATTACAGAGCATTTTTACAAATTAAAAATGTTGCTGTTGTTTTGTTTAGAAACTTAAAATAAAGGAGACTGTTGCTTTGTAGGTGACACGTGACTGTTTAAATTATTGTGTTTTTAATCAACCAGCATTTTCCTGTTGAATTTCATACACTGAAGGCATATAAGCAGAAAAAAACCCTAATTTTACTAATTAATTAACAAATATTCCCATAATAGAGATGGTCTTAATTATACAAGAGAGAAGTATTATCAGTATTATTAGTGACACCTGGTGTTGCTGTCATACACTACCGCCACAATACCAAAATCACAACCACAATTATCCAAATTTATCAATCCTAAATGTTATTCAGGTGTACAGATGTGTATGAATGTTAGTGTTTATCTAATGGTTTCCCATTAATAAAGAGAATTGTCATAAAGGAAAAGACTTCAGACTCTCTTTCCATATTGTGGAAAATTCAAATATATGATTTGTGGTGTCTGGAAGACTAAACTTTGACCTCATTTGTCAGAATTTGACCTCAATGTCAGAATAACATTGTTAAAAGTGATGCCCTTTGTTAGATTGAATTAGATCCCTCTTAAGTCTGGTTTCTCCTAATTAATCAAAACTCCAAATTAAGCTAGTAATGTAAACTAAGTCATACTCAGAGCTAAAGATGTCATTTAAAACGTGAGCATTTGAATGACATCACTGCCGGAGGGTGAAGAAAAAGAATGAAACAATCTCTATAAAAAGACAACATGGTGTTAAATGTTAACTGCTTTATGAGCTAATATGTGAAGCTAACCTCAACACGGTTGATGAGCATCAAAGAAAGAGGGGGAAAATATCATGGAAAGTCTTTGCCATTTACCACAATTGAGGTTGACACAATTGTATGGCAAACATTAAAGTGTGATAAAGATGTAAAAAAGTCGCGCCCACCGGCAGTTCACTTTTATGTGTCTGTTCATTATGGAAAGATCTACATGCAATACTTTATATAACCTTAACTACTATTTTAAGGGGACCACACATGTGGTATGCTTTATGTACTACTTTATTTATTTATAAATCCATTTAATGTCATAAAGCCTCACCATTAATCATCATTATATAGGCTACTTTAGGCAAATCAGGAAAGTTTAATGCTATGAAATATATATAGACTGTGTGTTTCATTATTTGCTTCTGGTACAGCAAAGCAGTGCGGCATGTTTCTCATTCATTCTCACGCAAGCAATACTCTCAAACATTTGAAACATATGCTATAAATGGAGATGATCTGAGAACATTAACAAACGTACTTGCAAGACCATGAAATTACTACAATATACATTCCGTGTAAATTGAGCAGTTGCACTGCATTGCTACGTGACCACTGCACATGCTTCAGAAAGTCCCACTAAGATCAAAATAAACACATTATTCATGTGGACTTGTCTTGCGATAAAATGAGCAAGAAGGAGAATTGTTCAGTTTGTATAGAGGTCCATTCTGAGTTTATAGCTACTTCACACGATCTGAGATGCAGATAAATAGAATTGCCATCTAAATGGTGCTAAGTGGCCCAAAAACAACAGCTCACAAGCCAATTGAAACCAACAGCCACTGAAACAGAATTTTATTTTATTTTTTACCGTTTTACTTTAATAAACTGGATGCATTTTTTTTTTTTTCATATCGAAACACCAACGCGCAATTCTTCATAATTCACAAAAAAAATAAAACAAGAGAAATCCCAAAAATATAGCATACTAAGTTTTTGGTTGCCCGGGAATTTCCTACGATTTTTAGATTTTTTTTTTTGATTAAAATATAAGTATGACGTTAAACCTTGTGATTTTTTTTTCTGACACGGGACTACAACTGCCACCAGGAATCATGATAGCGGCTTTAAAAAAAAACAAAAAAACAAGGCGACTTCAGTGTCAATTATATTACAGTCTCACGTAATACGCAACCACGCACACAAACCTAGCAGTTAGCCTACAAATTGACGTCATAACTGAACGGCTATTGGTTGGCGGGCAGAGCATTGAGAGGTGAAAGGTTAACGCATGGGTTTGGATGATCAAGCGGGCTGCAAACACTGAAACACACTAGCTTTTGTCCATATTCGAGTGTTTTGTAGGGAATTGACTTGCAGATATTTAATCTAACGCATATTTAAGGTAACGAAATTCGTTATTTAACCATTTTATATTGGTAGTTGGCGTCAGTTCACCCTCAGATAAGTTAGACGGCTAAGCTAAGTTAACACAGTTTTCGCGGTTGTTCAGTTTGACATCTGAACACGTATGTTAATCAACACAAATCGGTAAATATAAAACAAAACGCATTAAATCATCGTGTTGCATCTCTTTTAAGTGTGTATTCAGTGTAATGGCCGAGAGACCAGAGGACCTCAATCTTCCCAATGCTGTCATCACACGGATTATAAAGGAAGCGGTAAGTGTGTTAATTAGCCGAAAAACAGCTTAAGATAAAACAATAGATACGTGTCAATTGTCTTTTTAAGTCACTACAGTCAGTTATATTGTGTTTATTAGTATGCAGTCAACCTGTCTTCTTCGTGTTTAGTTGCCAGACGGAGTTAACGTCTCCAAGGAGGCAAGAAGAGCGATATCTCAAGCAGCCAGTGTTTTCGTTCTCTATGCAACATCTTGGTAAGTCATACGTTATTGTTATACGTTTTGTTACGAGAAGCTATACTCTGGAAACCCACCCAAACCTTCACTGTTTTGTTGACACTAGTGCAAACAATTTTGCTATGAAAGCAAAAAGGAAGACACTGAACGCTGGAGATGTGATGTCAGCTATGGAGGAGATGGAGTTTGAGCGTTTCTTGCAACCCTTACGGGAAGCACTTGAAGGTAAATGCTATATGAAGACCAAAGAGTCCAGGTCCAGAAACGTATGAAATATTTAAAGCATCTGACACGTGTGTAACTGGGTTATGTGCTGTTTTTTTCAGCTTACAAGAAAGGGCAGAAGGGCAAGAAGGAGGCATCTGAGCAAAAACGTAAAGACAAAGAGAAGAAAAACAGCGCAGATGAGAATGACAAAAGTAGAGATGAAGAGGAAGACGAGCACATGGATGATGAGCAGGAGGGAGAGAATGAGGGGGAGGAAGAGGATGTGGAGAACTGACAGCAAGCAGGATTTTTATATTTGTTCAGTCCGTCCTGGTTTCCATCAACCATGGCAAATAATAGTTTCCACATTAATGATGGGACAAGGACAAGCCTATGGTACTGAATACAAATGTTTCACTATGAAATTTGAGCAACCGTTTAAAAAAAAAGTGGCAACTTTCCTGCATAGTGCTCCTTTGAATACATTGAGGTATATTTCAACTGAAATGGCACATTGTCTTCTCAAATTCACTTTAACACAGTGATGCCCAGAGAGTTATGCATGTTAATAACTTTGAAGAAAAGAACAGCTTGATGTGATTCATTCTAACATTTTGTAAACAAGGTTTTGGCTGTTGTGAAACACTTATACTAAGCCAGTTTTTTTTAAAGTCAGGCTTTTCTAGGGCAATTCCACATACCCATGCTTGCATAGTTTTGTACAGAATCTTTATACACCTTAGGAATTTTAGTAAGTTTTCTTTCAAATAAATGTCATTGTAAAAAGGTTATTTCTTTGATCATCAAATGCATCTTACTGCATTAGTTTGTGGTTTCAAAACATGGTAATATTCCACTCATACAATGAAGTTTTTTTTTTCTTTTTTTTAAACCTCAAAAAGGGTCCCCATATCATCTTAAATAAGCTTAAACCGGTAGTGCCCAAGTTAACATGATTATATAAAACTGATGAAAATTAAAAACACAAAACAAAAACAAAAATCTAGGTTCATGTTTTACAGCATTTTAATAAGTCTGTTTTACAACAACTGAAAGAAATCAAAACACTTTGGACTTGTCATTTTAAATGGCTTTTATTTTGTCTTCAATCCTTTTTTTTTTTTTTTACTCCTGCAAGAAAACAAAACATAGTTAAAACCAACAAGATAGAAAGGCACCAAATTTTTTTTTTTTATTTAAAAAAACACAAACATTAAATACTTACAGCTGGGCATTCAACTGTGCCACTGTTGATGTCATCAATGACATCATGGGGAAGACGACCATCAATGGTGCAGCCCACAGACTGAGCTGTGCCAAGTATCTCTTTAATGGTACCTGAGAAACCAAGAACAAGATCAGTTTTGTACGGTTCTTAAAAGTATATAATATAAAAAAATATATAATAATAAAACTAATTAATTTATACATTAATGCATGTTCCAGTCTTTTTGGCACAGGGTTATTCACAGAGATGGATAGTCCTGCTTCCTAAAGCTGGGTTATTATTAGCCTCCTCTGGACAGTAACTCAGTCCCTTTTACAGACTGGCACAGTGGCGGGAGGCTGATCAATAAAAATTGCTATTAAATACATAAATTCTTAAACTACATACCACTAAGTTCCCTGGCAATGGATCGTGGCCTCATGACCCGAGCGATGCCGACGATCTCATCGAAAGTAACACTTCCGGAGTGCTTAACTACAAAAGAAAGTGCAAACATGATACAAACATCAGGCACATATAGAATGCTAATAAACTAATACCAATTGCATTATCTTTCAGAAGTTGAGTCGTTGAGACTATTTTAACGTTTTCTTGTGTAACAAATTTTTTCTTTTTTTTTTTAAATAAATGCCATCTTATTTGGTTTCTAAACAACCATAAAATAAGTGACTTTTATAGTTTTATTAATGAATTTAATGTATCCTGAATTTAAGAACTCAATTCTTACAGACCACAAACTTCTAAAAAGGAAGCGTGCGTCACAACATTTTGGCCATCTCCAATAGAGCTTGTACCAGACCCTTCGGCACAGAGTTACCCATTAAGTTGGGCAGCCCTGTTTCCTAGAGCTGGGTCGCTATTAGCCTTCCTTTGGCAGTACAAAAGTCACTCTTACAGACAAGCACAGTGGCAGGAGGCTTACAGTCAACAACTACAAAAGGCCAGCACCCTTAATATATCCACTAACGCAGTATATGATTGAGGTGGGGTAAAAAGTTACGTACTGTTCTTGACCTTCTTCCTGTCACGGGGAGGTTCCTTCAGCGCCTTGATGATGAGGGCTGAAGCAGATGGCACCACCTCAATCTAGAGAAAGAACAAAACCTGTAAGCATCTAAAGGCTAGATGTCCACAAGAGCCAATGTAGAGGCTGAAACACTTCTTACCGCTGCTTGCCTGTTCTGAATGGTCAGTTTCACAGTGATTCGCAGGCCCTTCCAGTCACTGGTGGCCTTTGCGATGTCATCACCCACCTTTTTAGGGGACTGAGGAAAAGAATAGACAACAAAAGATGAGCATACAGGAATGTACGATGACACAATTGGTTTGTCCCAAGCCTTTCAGCGCAGAGATAGCCATTAGGTTGGGGCCACCCTGCTTCCATAAGCTGGATCACTATAAGCCTCCACTGGATTGTTCAAAGTCACTTTTAAAGACTAGGACGGTGGCGGGGGGCTTACAGAGAACGTAAGCAAAATACAGACTAAACCAAGATAGCTATACTTACAAGACCCAAAGGTCCAATTTTGGGGGCCAGCGAGGAAGTGGCACCAACCTCTCCACCTGTGCATCTCATGTGCACTAGGAGAGAAGAAAAAAAAGTTAGTGTTAATGTGCTTCATTACAAAAACTACACTAATTGGTGTTACGGAGTCATCTTTTTCTATTGGCCTTCTATTTGAGGTCAATATTAAAACCCTATGACATGCTGTTGTGGTTGGCATGCCAAGGCACCACTACACTAACGGACATCTTTCCTTTTCATCACGCCACAGGTGGCAAAAAGGATTACATGGCTCTCAGCCTAACCCTAAGGTATGCAGTGTTACTAGAAACACTTTTTTCGTAGAGATAAGCTTTCAGAAATGTTATCCTTCTAAAGGATAACTGGTTCATATATTTGCATACTCTGAAGGGGTAAAAGCAAGTTACATTGCAAATGCTTCACTATGACGACGACATTAACATGCTGGTCATTTTGTGTGTGTTACGTTATACACACACGAGCATCCTTGTAGCTTCAAAAAATGACTAATGACTAGTGATCTCCTTTCTGGGGCTTGGACGTGGTAGCTGCTTTGCGGTGTATGCCTCCGAGCTCTGGTAACGTCACTAGAAAAAAAAAAGTTTCGAAGATGAACTAAGGTCTTACGGATCTGGAACGATGTGAGGAGGAGTAATCGATGACAATTTTCATTTGAGTGAATTAATCCCACAGGACTTCTAACCATTATAGCATCGGCACGGTTTTGTCAATGTGCTTAGAGCACGTGAAAACGCGTTATCTTTCTATCCTGAGTGCTGTAAAACTAACGTTACAGCGAGAAACAGGTATTTTATGAAAGACCACAGAAGTGTGAATTTGGTTTTTATATATTCACAACGTCAAATCGAATCGTTAACAACGCCACATGCACGGAGAAGCTACAGCTAGTAAAGATGCTATAACGTTAGATAACATTTAAAAACATACGCCTGTAGGATAAACTACATACATACTTTATATTTTACATGCAAGTTAACACTCAGCTTGGCTCAACGAAGCTATACCTTTAGGTACTTTTTTGTAGTTTTACCTTTCTACTCATTTATTAGTCCCAGCACGCGAGAGGCCAAAGCGCAGACATGGCCGCTCAGACCTAATCAGAAATCCGTCAAACGGTTACCGTATTCCAGACATACCAACTTTAATCTCGGTGGGGTCGAATTTAGGAGGCATGGTGTATCAGATGATGTTGAGCTGAGTTCGACTTGAATTGGTGAGGGTGTCGGATGAACCCGGATTCGGGACGACCGAAAAGTGTTGCACCTTCACCACAAAAGCGAAAACGGAAAAGACCGATGAAGTGTGGCGCCACCAATATAAAGGGCACGAAGTATCGCGAGAACTGAACAACCTTTCACACTGCGGCGAAGCATTACGTCATTCACAACATCCGAGAAGTAGTTCCTGGTGTGTGTGTGTGCGTGTGTGTACTGACAGAGGGAGTATACTAGGTAACACGGACGATAAATTAATACTGAAACATTTGAAGAAGCCCATGTTTTAATGCAATTATTTAGTTAATTTAGCGGTTAATCGCGTATATATTCGTTTTTTGCGCGTACGGTAACGTATACACATTTATTAATATCTCGCGCTATTTGGTTTCAAGACTAGGTTTTAGTAACCATCAAAGTCTAGTCAAAAAGTCATATTTGTGTAGTCCTATGAGTATCGAGTGATCATAATTTGTGTCATATTTGCGTGTTTCTTGTCGTAAGTTATTTGATTTTGTTTACACTGTTCTACTGTGGTTTTGTTTCTGTTTCTTTGGAAATGTCAACACCACAGTCAGTCAAGTGTCACACTAACATCCAGTGGCTTTTGTGGATGTTGTGAGGTTTTCACTTGGCAAACAAAATCTCACTTGCCTCAGTATGTTTCTGTTCTCCAAAAAGAAGAAACCAAGTGAGGAATCCATAAAACGCCTGGAATACCAGCTATGCTTGGTGAGTTTTATTTATTCATTTATTGGGGGCAACATCCTACTGTCGCAGTGCACTGATTCAAATCTTAACACTCGTCTGTTTTGTGCAGGCCAAAGAAGCAGGTGCTGATGATATTCTGGACATTTCTGCCTGTGAGCTTACAGAGGTGAATTACACAAAGCCCTAAAATCATTCTTTACACACTGGTGAAATTTCCATCTAAGACAGAGGATGAATCATATCCGAACTTCTATCCATATCACAACGGTTCTTACAAAATGCTTGTCTGCAGGTTCCCTCCAGTGCCTTCTCCATATGTAAAGTCCTCCAGAAGAAAGTGAGTCTTATTTACTGCAGTGTTTTTCTCTGAACCTTTGGCAGGAATCAGATCTTTCACAACTTTCCACTTTAATTGCAGGTGTTGATTCTTCATGGAAATGACCTGAGGTCACTTGTTCCTAAAGGTTGCTGCATTGGTGCCTTAGCAACTCTAAAGGTGAGGGAAATTGATTGGTGACAACAGTGCCAAGCAAATAACTATATTACACATCTGTCCGCTGACAACATCTCTGTGTGTCAATATTTAAGGTGTTGGACCTGCATGAAAATAAGCTCACATCACTTCCTGGTGACATTGGGCAGCTTTTGTCCTTGCAGGTATATTTATTGTGAATTTTTGTTTATTATGTAGCATTTGAAAACAGAATACTGATGTTGCTGATTCGTAAAAGAGCTGTTGGCATTATTGTATGTATCACTTTGTGTAGCATTAGGTAGGCTAGTGTGTGAAAAGTTTGGGGTTAGTAAAAAACAGTAGACCTATATTTTTCTTGCTATTTATCTAAGCATTATGAAAATTTGTATCACGGTTTTACAAGACTATTAACAGTGTATTGAACATTGATAATAATAAAAATGTACCTTGATCACCAAATCAGCATAAGGATATCTGAAGGATCATGCGACACTGAAAAATGAATTGATGGGGAAAAAAAATATTATTATTATTAAAAATGTATTAGAAAAATCTCACCAGTACCAAAGTGAAGTGTGAATCTTCTAGAGCAAAGATCAGTTTTCTTTAAATATATTTTGAAATTAATAATTAGTATCCTTCATATTTGTTGCTTATATACAACCTTGATTTCTTCTCTAAGGTGCTGAATGTAGAGAAGAACCACATTAAACAGCTGCCGGACTCTATAGGGGATCTACGCTATCTACAGACACTTAACGTGAAAGGTGTGTTTTGTGCTTTTTAAAAATAATTTTGGCACAAAAAGGTATTCGTTATTATTCGTTTTTAAGCACTTTCATTAGAGCAATGCCGTATATGTCATAGTTATGAAAGTTTTACTTTTATAGTAATTAAGATCTTCTGTAAGAGTTTTATTATTATTTTAACATCAAATGAAAGCCTACATCATTTAAATGAACAAATATTTTGATGGATACAGGGAACAGCCTTGCTGTCATTCCTGTGTCTGTGGGACGCATGAGTAGCCTACGTACACTAGACATAAGCGAGAACAGCATTAGAGAATTACCTAAAGAACTGGCCAATGTTCGAACTTTGGAAGTGAGTATATTAAATCAAAAGCCTATATTTAAGATGTTGGAGAATATTTGTACGAGCTCAAATTATAATGTGACCTCTGCAAAGACGTCCTCATGTCTTTATGTGTATATGTGGCATGGCAGAGCCTGATTCTGGATGCACAGGATATGAGGTATCCACCTCCGTCAGTGTGCTTGGGTGGCACGGAGGAAGTGCAGCGCTACCTCTGTTCAGGTGCACAGTATGCTTTTATTACTTTCTGATATATGCTGATATGTACATGATGTGCACAATACACATTATGCACAGGATTTGGTTAAGTATTAAAGTGCAACCCCACGTGAAGGCCATTCTGTTCAGCTGGTTTGTTTAATTGGATTTAGAGATGGGTCTGGAGTATTGCCCTCCATCCCAGTATCTGCTGCCTGTGCTGGAGCATGATGGAGGGAAGGAGGAGGTGGATTGTGTTGATGGTGAAGAGATGGCCTGGCAGGTCAGTCATCATTATTTACCAGCCATCTCAAACAGTGCCTAAAAATATAGTATGCCATTTGATCTGTTAATGTAACATGTTATACCTGACATTGCAGAGCAAATTCATGGACTATGAGAAAAGAAAGGTATGTTTGATTTGGTTTCTTTTTGTTAATGTTGGATCGTCCAGTGAAGTACTGTTTACATCCCATTCTCTCTGTTTCTCCACTAGGAGCAGAAACAGCAGGAGAAGTTGATCTTTGAGAAAGATCTTGAAGAGAAACAGAGAGAACACACTCAGCTCCTCCTTCTCAACAACTCCCGCAAAGAGGATGTCCTGCTGTCTGTCAAACTGGTAGCAATTTTTATTGTAGTGTTGAATGGGGTTTACAAACATATGATGCATTTAAGTGCATGACACTCACTGATCTATATAATGATATAGATTATATATTGCATTTATTTACTACAATATTGTAACATATTATTTAAAGCTGCAGTGTGTAACTTTTGGCACTCTAGTAGATAATAAACAGTATTGTGTGCATCTTGCTGAAGAACATTGTAGTTGGAACTACTTCTTTCTTTTTATGTTTGTGATGAATCACGCAGGTACTGAGCTACTCCACAGCGTCTACCTACCCAAACCAGTCTAAATAGTCCAAATAAAAATACTTATTATAGGTGTAGCACAAAAAATGGACTGCAGCTTAAATTTAAAAGAACTCTTTTCTATTTTAATACAATTTCTAAAGTATTGCATGTATTTAGTATAGTAGAAATCTTTTATTACATTATACATTTCTTTACTGCCACATCTGATTGATTTAATTTTGTTCATTCTGAAGAAAATTAAGCAATGCAACAGGTTGTACTGTCACTACACTAGATTATTACAGCTAGATAATCAAAACACATTTCATTTACCATGACCTTATCAGAGAGACATGTCTCTGTGCTTTTCTGTCTCTCAGGAGCAGCAACGGTTGGAGTTAGGTGTGTCTCAGCAGCAGAAGGCCCAGGAAACAGAGAGGCAGAAAATGCTGGATAAAGTACGTCTGGCAGAGAATAATATCATGAGTCGCATCTCTGACCTCCTACTTGATAACAAACGGTGAGGGTACCGTGTTAACAATTTTTAAAATATCTTACGTTTTCTTTGGCTCTCGTAATCACTTTAGTCATGCTAAGTCCTTTAGTATTCTGTAATTGAAGGGTGGTGATTTATTGTGCATTTGTGCTTATTTGATTATAGCCAGGCAAAGAGCGCCGAGTTTCTGCAAGCTCTGGAGGAAGACCGGTGAGTGGAAATTATGCGTGGGTTGAACTCTCTAATGGAATATGGGCTCCTGCCATCAATGCAATTCTTGCTAAGTGAATTTCTTTCTTTCTAATGGCACCACTTAAGAAAAGCTCAGTCCAGATTTAGTGCAAGCACTGAGCTGTTTCTACAGTGCCACTGTTGTGGTGCTTCTACAGCAAACAGATTGAAGTTTAACATTTACTGTTACATTCAGGTATTTTTGGAGATGTCAGAAAAATTTGGATTGCTACTTTAAGTTGTGGTTTTACAAACACTGCAGTGTGTATCAGAATCTATTGTTTGTAACATAACAATGTTAGTCACACACATTGGAAAAATCTGGGACTTGCTTTGTTTTTTTTATTTGAAAAGAGATATAGTTATGTATTTGTTGTGTTTTTAGTATACGAATGGAACACCTTACTGCCATCACACAGGATGAAGCCAACTCTCTCAGGAAGAAGGAAGTGGCAAGTAAGTTTTAGAAATTACAGTTATCATTAAAACTGCCTTATTGTTTTACAGTTATTTCATATATTTGGTTTTTAGATTTATTAAGAAAGTCATTAGAAGCTCTTGACAAAACAAGCTGCTCCAGACATGTTGGTGCTTTGGTAGACATAGTTTGAATTAGACCTCGCAATCTCTCTCCCCTGCTCTTTCTTCCTATTTTTTGTCATATCTACTACCTCCATCAGTAAAAAAAAAAAATTCAAAGAAAGTTAACTGTTTTGCAGTAGTTCTGAAAAGGCTACATGTTTGCAGGTGCCATGCAGAGGATGCTGTCAGAGAGCTACTCTGTAAGGTTACTTCAGGAGGCCAGGGAAGCCAAGACACAGATTCTGGTGTCTGAGACCTGCAGGAGGTGCTTCAGTTCCCACCAATACTCTGCCCAGCAATCTTTTACTCTCTTACACGTGATATTAACATCCATCTCTGTGATCTGATCACTCATTTCAAATGCATTTCAATTGTATGACCACTTGTTTGGATTTCAAACTGACATTCTTTGATTTTGAAATTCCCCCCCAAAAACCCATACAAGCATAAACTATGAAGTAAACTGTCCTATTTTTTTCTTATTATTTAGTTTTTTCTTTTTCCTCCCTTTATTTAGTTTGGACTATATGGATAGGAAGTTTGACCAAGTGTTGTCCCTGCAGCAGCTAGACAAAAGCAAAGCCATTAGTCAGATCCTTCAAGAGGTAACTATTTAAATAACTAACCTACAATGTGCACAAATTGAAAACTGTTGTTAAAAACTAGTTTGCTCTCCATCCATCTATTCATTCCACAGGCAAAAATACATTAATGAACTACTGTAGATATTACAGGTTTTGCATTGTTTTCTGGTAGGTCTAGAATGATTAACCCTAATTGGCTTTTTGTCTGCAGGAGGAAATGCAGAAGGCCGCCTTTGAAGCCCTCCAACTCCAGAAGGACAGTGTGCATGCTTATATCCGTAATCAGGTATGCTGATTAAAGTTTTTTTAGGATAGAAGAGCCAATAAGTTTATACTACAGGTTAATTGAAGGAGTTTTAATTTAATCAGCATTGTCATTTTTTAACGTACAGGACCATTCGGAAGTTTGGGGTTGATCTTTTTTGAAAGAAGTCTCTTATGCTTACCAAGGCTACGTTTATTTGATTAAAAATACACTGAAACAGTAATACAGTTTAAAATCACAGTTTTCTGTTTTTGTGAATTAAAAATGTCATTTATTTCTGTTCATTTATTTCATTCTAATATGCTGATTTGGTGCTCAAGAAACATTTCTTATTATCAAGCCTGAAATTTGTGTTAAGAAACATTTATTTAAAATAGATATGTGTAATAACCTGTGGATTGATACATTTTATATGGCCATGCTGAATACATTGATTAATTTCCTAGAAAATGATCTCAAACTTTTGAATGGTAGTATAATCATTAACAAAAAACACTTGGTGGGTATTTTGTGGTTAGCTTATATAATGTTAACGTAAGTAATGTTTTGGATGGTCTTGTGTAGTCATTCTAGCCATTAAAAGCTTTTTTTGGTTTCAGTCAGCCCATGCTTCTCACATCTCCACCTCTCATTGGATGCAGAACCCAAAAGGTGGCTGTTTTCTCATGTCTCCATGGGGTCATTCACACCCCCACTGTATGCTTGAATCCATAGATTAAACTCATAGAGGCAGAGTTAATGCAGTTGACAAAGCTGGAAGTTAAGAGGAGGAATTTGGACACTGAGAACCTGCAGGTACGTAGCAGCAGTAGAAGATGTGGTGGTTTCCTGTCAGTGCTTCATCATGCTGTGGAGTGTAGAGAGGAGTAATGATGTCTCTGGCATCACACATTGCTTCTCTTCCTTGTTTTTACATTTCTCTTTCACTCTCAGATTTCTTGGCCATTCCATCCCATTCCTGTTTAAATGTCATGCTCACACCACCTCTATGAGTTATCATAGCATTCTGAGTGTATGAATCCTTTGTGTGTGTGTGTATTTACTGTGTGTATTTGTGTGGTAGGAGGTGTTAGCTGACCAGAGGACTGCTCTGACTGATCTACTGCAGCAGTTACTTAAACAGAAAGACCAAAGGGAGGAGGAGCTCAGGATAGTTTTGGTAAGTGATTATGGACCAACTTTACTGATTTCTCTAAAGACATTCAAAATTGGACCAGTTAACTGAAACATTTCCCATGCTTCAGCCACTTTTGCTGAAGTTACGTTTAGGTCATACCAAAGTCTCTTTAAGACAAGTCATGTCACTTGGTGGCCATCTTTGAAACGCCTCTCGGGCAACCAAGTGCATCTCCTATTTCTTTGAATGGGGAAACATTAAATTCTCCAAAACTTTTTACTAAGCTTATGTTGAAATCACCAATGAAATCTGACAACTATGTAATAAATGTTGTTTCTTTTGCTCAAATAGCGTTATAAAAAGCTTATTTGTCAGACGAGATCAGTCAGTGTGCATGCGCAGTCCTAGGCACACGTCTCAAAATGCTGTTTCTATAGCAACTGCAATTTCATGTTGTTTGACAGCATTTAAAACAACATGAAATCCTTTAAGTTTTACCTCTTTATTATTTATTTTAGATATTATTTTGAACTAATTAGTTTTATTTCCATGCATTATAATTTACTGCTTAATATATTCATTTAGTTGAAGCTTTGATATTTATTCAAATAAATATATAAAAGACAGGTAAATTTGAAAACCCCTGCAATATACCTGATTGATGTGGAAAATGTATTTAAAATTTTCTCATGGTAGTAGTCACTGGGTTTAAAAAAAATATACAACACAGTGATACATAGTGTTGAATTTGTGTAGGGCTTGGTTAAAAGTAACCAATGCATATGTATATTGCTTGTAATTCGTAAGCATGGCACTGAGTTTGTTTGTTTTTTCAGATGGAGATGGAGAAGAAAAGTGAATCCAATCAGCAGAACTACTGGATGATCCAGTATCAAAGGCTCCTGGATGCCAAACCGCTGTCTCTGCGGATGCAGGTCAGAGCAGCTCTCCTATAGGCTCATAGACCCTGTGTTTAAATCACAAAATCACGCTCACCTCTCCTTTCTCCTCAGGAGGCAGCTGTAGACGCGGATCTGGGGAGTCTGCTGTGTAAACTCTCTGCTCAACACTACCTGCCAATCATAGCTCACCACCGAATCACTGCTGAGGCCTTGCGACACATGACCACTAAAGACCTTAGAAAGGTCCGCCACATTTTCTTCTGTGCTTTAAATAGTGTGTGCCTCTATGAATTTGTCATCAGAGGTTTAGGTCCATTTAAATCTCTTCTGCTTTACTGCAGTTGGGGATAAATGAGGTTGGAGTGCAGAAAGCTCTTCTCCACTGGGCTAGAGAGCGCACTCTGTCTGACCGTAAGAACATACATTTTCTCTTGAGAGATGCTATTTTTAATTGTCTTTTATGGATTCTGCACAGTAATGTTTTGTTTATAAGTTGCGATAAAGGGTATCATAAAATGTTTGCCCCTCCAGCATTCCCTAAAACAGCAAAAGAGATGCAGGAAGCTGGTCCATCCATCCCAAGCGCCCCACTTCAGCAGCAGCTCACTCCTCCGCTGACCCCTAGCACCCCCCTCACCCCCACTGCCCCAAGTCCTGATAGATGGAGCAGTTCTGAGTGTGTGGTGTGCATGGAACATGAGGTAAGGCTAATAATGCAATTCTCAGTTCTACTTTTTAAAAGAACAAGGTTTGTTTGAAATAGGAATCCTTTGTAGCAATGCAAAAGATTTGCTTTTCAGCAGCTTTGAAAGAAAGAAACTGTAATTTGCTTCTCTGTTCTGTGTCACAGTCACAGGTGATCTTCCTGCCGTGTGGACATGTATGCTGTTGCCAGACCTGCAGCGATGCCCTGGAGTCCTGCCCTTTGTGCCGTGGCTCTTTATCTCAGCGGGTCCGTATTTACCACGGCTGAAGCCGGCGAGCCTCCTTACATGGTCAGGATCATACTTCATGTGTCATTGTTGCTCCTTCCCTTCATTTGCTGCATGGAATCATAGTCTCTGAACCTTCAAGCACTTTAGGAGTTACTGGATTTTTTTCTTCCACTCCCACTACAACTAGCCAGTCAAAGAGTCACAGAACTTATACATTTGTCTAAATGCATAAAGTTTTATTATTGCTAGTAACGTTTAAATAAATTAAAAGCAAGAAAGTATTTGATAATGGTTCATTTAACTCAAACCTAATAGGTATAGATAATAATAAGATGACTTTGAGCTATAGTATCGCCCTTGATGTACCCCCTCTATGCACTTTTGCCTCTTCTGTATTTGATTTCCACTCACCCCACCCCCCAACTACATTTTAAATATCTGCATGTTCTGTACAGTAAAGCATATTACAGAAAAAGCAAATGTAACACCACTCAGGGGGTTTTACACCAAGGGAAGTAACTGTAATGCTAAAGTTTTAGTTATCATTTTAAGTTTATCAGAATTGGGGCATCACACCACAGCTATAATGACAAAAACATATATCGTTGGAATTAGCTGATGAACAGTAAAAACTATTTACAGCCAATCAGAATCTGGTTGACTTAAAAGAACTTGAGCATTTAAAGTAACAGCTGACATAAATATAGTATGCTCTTATAATAAACAGATATGGTTAAATTCGTCTTTATACTTTATACTGTTCTTGGTGTGAAAGAGCCTATAGTCTGTAGTTCCAATGTATTTTAATACTTCAACCAATTAAGTTAAAGTAATTTTTAATTAAATTTTTTTAGATTTTGAACTGACTTGGCAACACAGCAGATTAGACAATTATAGGTTTAAGGTCAACTTTTCTGAAGGCGCTGTACTTCAAACACTTCTGACATTCATTCTAACAACTGCACTGTTAGTCCTTTTTACATTTTCAGCAAATTGAAGTATTGCAAACACATGACAGTGTTTCCTAAATCTGTGTACTTCTGTGAACCTCTCTTTATCCAAGTGCTCTTATATGCAACTCTGCTTCTCTCAGAATGAAAAAAG
The DNA here is from genome assembly GCA_032359235.1 of Enteromius mattozi. Lineage (NCBI taxonomy): Eukaryota > Metazoa > Chordata > Actinopteri > Cypriniformes > Cyprinidae > Enteromius > Enteromius mattozi. Next base: position 7,598,272 of record JAUMHE010000048.1, on the reverse strand, counting down.
AATCTGTCTGTAAATAAATCAATGATCATTTAATTTCTTATTTTAAGGAATAAGCTTTAAGTGTTTATAAGCATGATAAAAACGTTTAATCTGTGTGCTTTGTGTGATACAGTTATGCTGTAAGGATCAGACTGGACAAATATGTTTTTATTTGCTGTGCATCTGCCATTTAAGGAAAAAAAAAAGAAAAAATTTGAATGTTTAGTAGACATTACTGTAGTATAAACTACCCTCTGGTGGCAGGTTATTATTAACTTATGTACACACTGTAGTCCTCCTGCTCTTATTTTATATTATAAGAACTGATACAGTTTGTGTTTATTTTATACAACACAAGTGGCACCTTATCTGTGATGTTATCAGTTTGAATCTCTATGTTACATTCATTTACAATATATGTGCTGCCATTACTTCTTTTCTGTTGTTGTCTACATATTCACAATGTACTTTCTTTTTTATTTAGGTTTTATAATTGTACCCAATGCTGACTATTCATTTTGAAGTGTTAATAAACCTGCTAGACAATATGTTCTAGTGTCCTTCTACAAATAAGTCGTTTATTTTTACGACAGTATATTGCTGTTTAGATACATTTGTTTATATATAAAATATCATATATGTTAATTAGCATTATGTTAAGATTTTACATTTACTTATATTTTGTCTAGTTTTATTTTATTTCTTTACATAACATTCAATAAATCAATATTAGTCCACAAATTGATTAGGTTAGTCTTGATTTTGCAATATTTTAAAATTATAAATAAAACCTAAATACTATATTAAACAATGTTCTCAAAGAAAAAAGTTGAAAAACTGAAGTAAAGATAACATGTATGTGTATCTAGTTAACCTGACTTATAAACTTGGCATATCCAGTTGTATCCAGTCATATGGATCAGTATTCTTCCCTGAAAAACTGCCTGCTTTGAAACACTGGGAAATGATTGGCTGTCCATTGATTGGACGTTTATTAGCCTTCCTAACTGTGATTGGACAGCAGCAATTCCCCATTCAGTATGTGAACCGCTGCTAGGTAGATCAGACTGCAACACCTACAGTTGTTCTGTTAGCATAAATCCTTTCGTTTTAATGTTGACCTTTTCCCGTCATTTCATTGTTTTCCTTCCCCATGTTTTTGATTTGCAAACACTCTTCAGTTGACAAGCACTTTTCCTCTGCTTTATCTTCATCTACGCCTGATTCAAGCTCCCTTGGTTCTGAGAGAAGTTTCACGGTGATACTCTGCAATGGAAGCAGACATCAGCAAAACCACAAATCACTGTATAAATGGACCTGATTGGTTGAACAGTACCTTGTTGGTGTTTTGGAGAATCTCAAGCACCGTGTGTCCACTGTAAGATTCCTGTGAATCAAACTCTGTCCTGAGAGACTCAAACACTCCATTCAGCAATCGCTTCACCTGCACCAAACACACCAGTTCACTTTCATTACACATTACCCTCACCTGAACAGCTAACTGTGTCTCTTAACAGTTTTTTTTATTATTTTGTGATGTTGTACTTAGATTTTCATATTAAAGCGCCCCTATTATGGGTTATGAAAGATTCATATTTTGGTTTTGGGAGTTCCAAACAACAGGTTGACATGCATGCAATGTCATGCATTTTTGTAATATGCATTTATGTTTACCTTATTTGTTCAATGACTCACAAGCGATTCATTCACTGATACATTTTTCCTAACCCCTCTGGTGATAGGTCGATTTCTTTTAAAGTAGTGTTTGTGAGCTTGTTGTAACACTCCAAAAGGGGCATCTAGTGGCAATGTATGAATTTGCATTTTCATTCAGAACCAACGTGAAAGGGCTCGTTTCAATGATACAGTCAACTCTTCCTTTTAAGAGACAATAAATTTATACACCGTGCACTTTCAGATTCAAAACTGGATGTTTTCATTCACTTAGAGCTGTATGAAAGGTAGTTTTCAATATTTAAAAAATCTAAATACAAGATTAAGGGATTCTCTGTCTACCTGCTCTACCTGGCACTTCCTCTTCCTGTCTGACAGGATCTGCCAGAGAAAACTGCTCTTATTGAAGTATTAAAGTAGACAGTTGAAAACCTTTGTATACACTCATATTATGCACACCTGAACCAGATTCTCCTTTTCAGCCCTCAGATCTTGCATCTCCTCATGCATGTTTTGTATGATGTCCTCCATCTGTTTGCACTTCTGCTTCTCTGCCCTCTGCTGGAGATTGAGCACCTCCTGTGGCAGCTGATGTGTTTGTGTGATGGAGGAACCCAATTCTCTAGATAAACGAACCTGAAAGAGAGATCATTTATGTAGTTTAACATACATAAATTATAATATATTGAGCTAATAAACCCACATAGCATAATTTAGCAAGTCCACTTGTCTGTTGTACCTTTTCCTGCTCAGACTGAAGGTGGCAAGTCTGGCCTTGTTGCTGCTCCATATACCTGCACTCACAGAGTAAACCAAGAAGGGTTAGAAGGGTTTTTTAAATCTTTAATCTGGCTTGGAAGCAGGAAATTGGAGTGCAAAGAAAGGGCTAGGACACACCTCTTATTCTCCTCCACCTGAGAACTCTTCTCCAGAGCCTCCTTTTTCAGACACATACTCTCCTAAAACACAGATGGCATTTAAAAGGCTATATTAAAATGATCCTTATAGTAAATAAAAGTATTGTATTCAAACCTGAATAATTCTCTGAATGTTGTGTAGGATCATGTTTGTCTCTAAAGACGTAGAGGACAGTCTGAAAGAGAAGTGACCCTCTTTTTGCAGCTCATCCACCTGAGAACAATGAATCAAATCAGTTTTTTTAACCTAAATAACTATAGGAACTAATAAAAAAATATATAATAATCCATAGTGCACCAATATACCTTGCAGGTCAGCTGGTCCACTCTGCGTGCCAGCTTTTCAATAGCCAGCAGAATTTCTGTGTTGTGTTGGCGAGCATCAGACATCAGGAATGATGTAATATCAGGGGCTATTTAATACATAAAGTTTGCACAAAAAATGGTAAATGGGTAAAATAAAGTGACACATTTCAGCAAGCATTGTGTGTACAAAAGTAATAGGCTTACTTTGGTACGGAATGTGCTGGGATGGGTAGACTGAGGCAAATGAATCTAGCTGTGCTGGAAAATAAGGATTTTGTCTGAAGGAATACTGCTGTTGACCCAAAAAAGAAAGAAAGAAAGAATGTGTATATATATATATATATATGGTTTTTTTTTTACCAACTCACACTACTGTGCAAATAATTGGGGTCAGTAGTTTTTTTTTCTGATGTAGAAAAAAAAAATCAGTAATTATTATTATTTCAATTTTCTAAAAAAATCTATTATTTCTGTAATGCAAAACAGCCTGAAATTCATTCTAAGCAAATAATTTCCTGCTGATCAATGCTGAAAACAGTGCTGCTTCATATTTTTCAGGATTTTTTTATCAATAGAGAGTTCAATAGAACAGTATTTATTTTAAAAACTGATTTTGTTTTGTTACAATGTACAGTTACAGTCTTTACTGTCACTTTTGATCAATTTCATGCATCATCTAGAAGTGTAAATTTCCATTAAGAATTACACTAAATAAAATGAAATCATACTTCTTAAAATGCAACGCTGGATCTCACCTGAAAGCCTTGAGTAGTGTTTATGTCTGCTTCTGGTGGCACTGCATCCTGTTTCTGAGCATCATCAGGCTGATACAACACTACAACAAAAACCAGTACACGAAAGCAAAGATCCAGTCAGTTCTAATATTATTGGAAGAGTTAACTAATATTAAACAAGTGTTTATTTGTAATTTTTTTTGTCCACATACAAGATGTAGAACTGCAAGGCATTGGTGCAGGTTTTGGGGAGGGGGAGTGTGAAGGAGAGGGATCACAAATCAATCCACTGGTCTCCTGCACACAGAGACATAAAAGGGTTTATTTTTGCACTTCACAGGCCATTCAGAAATTAAATCTTTAAATAGCATTACATTCATATAAAATATGTGTAATGTAAACAACCTCTTCAGTCCTCCTGACCTCTGTTTCTGAGTCGCTGGGGTCAGGCTGAGCCGGAATGGCTCCAGTGAGAAAGGGAAGAATGGGTTGACCCATCTTGGCTATACGTGAGATTAGCTTGGAATTGGAAGCACCTGAACTCTGCAGGAAAGAAATATATTTGGAGCTTCAGCATTTTAGCCACTTCAGGCATGTCTAAATGTTATGGTAAATGCTACTCACTGTCAGAGATACAGATGCCACCTTCCCCTTAGGTGCTTGGACTCTGAATACAAATGATCAATAACTTATATAAATTCATACAAATTAGCTTATTGACATGCGTCAAGATAATTAAAATACCCAAAATCATTATAGGCTATTTAACTAGTGCTGTCAAGCGATTAATCACATTTACATGTATATTTAAGAAAAATATGTTACATTTATATATTAAATTTATTTATGTGATATAAATTATACAAATATAAATATATACATGTAAATATCTGTATATGTGTGTATTTTTATATACATAACAAATATACACAGTACACACATACAGTGCCCTCCACTAATATTGGCACCCTTGGTAAATCTGAGCAATGTGGCTGTGAAAATAAATCTGCATTGTTTATCCTTTTGATCTTTCATTCAAAAAATTCACAAAATTCTAACCTACCATTG
>JAUMHE010000048.1:7566185-7587874 GCA_032359235.1 Enteromius mattozi | reverse complement strand
AATTTCTGTCCTTTGAATGCTGTTGTAAACTCAAATGCATTGACTGAATTGCTCAAAGATCAAGTCTAAAATAATTATCTTTAAAGCTTGGCTTTGGGCGTCTGCTCCAGCAGGGTCTTCATGTCTAACAGCGCGTCCTCTAGTGCTTGGGCCAGACGTGCTGCGTTAGTGTCCTGGCAGCTGTTGAAAGCGGAGACTGCAAAATTAATGTGGGTATCCATTGGATTGTAGCACACACCATAACCGTCTGGTACCACCGGGCCGAAGCACATCACACAGTCAGTTTTTGCTGGCACCTAGGAGACCACAAAAAATAAAAAACAAAATTCTAACTTTTGTAAGATCATGAATTTTACATTATCTGATGATTTTAGGCTTACAGTAATATGATTTTAGCAGATTTTGAAGAGTCATTGTTGGCAGCTGATCATCACAAACAATGTGTAGTGTTATTGGCACAGCACATGCGTTTGTTCTGCAAATAAGGGTTTATTAACATGCACCTGGCACCTGTTTGACAGTACCTGGCTGGTGGAAAGGTTGTAGTGCAGTGCCACAGCATATGATGTATCCATGAATATCTCTGGCAGGGCAGCCAGGTCCTCAATAGCCTGCAATTTCAGTCCGAGCAAATGTCTGTCGATAGCTTGACCTCGGATGGCCTGCACGATGGAGAATGAGGGATATATTTAGTGCAGTCCAATAATGACTCATACACATACTTTCTTTTGATCAGCTGCACATCACCAGCATGCATTTACTCACCATGTCTGTGTAAGCTCTGTGCGCTTTAATTGCTTTGTCTAGCAGAGCCACCTTCTCTGTGTTCTGTCAATCAAATTGAGATTGTTACTTTTACTTTCATGCTTGATCAAATGCAGTTGGAAAATGAAAGGATGATACTGATATTGATAATCCAGCTATACGTTTATATAAATCTAGCAAAATGTTTATAAAGCAGTTTATTTACAGTCATGATGTAAACTACTGTTCAAAAGTTTGGGGTCGGTAAGATTTGTAATGGTTTTGAAAGAAGTCTTTTATGCTCACATAGACTGCACTTGTTTAATAAAAAAGTAAAAATTGCTATTTTTAAATACTCATTTCTATTTTGATGTATAATTTTTTTTTTTTATTTACTCCTGTAATGGCAAAAGCTTAATTGTCAGACGCCATTACACCAGTCTTTAGTGTCACATGATTTGGTACATTTCTTATTGTTGCTATCAGTGCTGAAAACAGGTTTGCCGTTTAATATCTTTGTAGAAAAGAAAAGCATTTACATAGCACTTTTGATCAATTCAATGCATTCTTGCTAAATAAAAATATTAATTTCTTTCCAAAAACAATACCTTACTGACCCATAAACTTTGGAAATGTAGTATAATGTGAATATGGTTACAACCAAAATGTCTAATGGTGACCCATACATGTTTGGCTGGGTCATCCATGGCCTTGACAAAGTTAGCAGAGTCAATGGTCGCTGAGCGTATAGTGTCGGTTCGGCCCAGTCTGAACATGCGGAGGGAGGCGCTCTCATAGGTAGGACAACAGCGCTTGTAGGTCCTGAAACAGTGAGTCTGTGAATCACCTGAATAAGCTTAACTGATCATCAGCAACAGAAGCATGTTAGAGTTAAGAAATAAACACAGCAAACACCATTAATAGCAGTGCTGGTGAAGTTTACCTATAGTACGCCAGTTGGAGAGCAACCTGAATAAAGGCGTCGGGGCTCATCTTCTGTGACTTTGGGAAATCTTTTCCAAAATGGGAAAAAACATTGACTTTCATGTCCAAGTCATGTACCATTCTGCAGAAAAGGATAAGAGAAACCTTCAAACTTTTCAACATTGTGTGTCCAATAAAACAACAAATTTAAATGTGGTTAACAGAAAGACTGAGTGAAATTCTTACATGTTCATGTTTTGTTTGGCCTCCTCAATGTCCTTTTTGATCTCTGGCGTGATGTTGAATCGAAGCTTCTGTGGCATACGCAGCGGGACCATTGGGGTACGGACCATCTCTGACGACTTTCTGTACAAAAACGTGGTAAATATTAACTGCGTTAGCTGTACTTAGAATTTAGCCATGGGAAAACAGCTTTTAATCACTGTTAATCTTACATGTATTCCACCACATGGTCGATAAGTGACACGATGGGAGGGCCCTCAGCAGGGGCGTGTTCATAGATCAGCCCACATGTCCCGTCCTCTCCAATAATAAACTAGAAACCATATTAATCACAATGACTGCATCAGGATCATGTGTCAACATCAGTGAATTAGGTTTAATTTGTCAGTGAGAGTTCACATACATCCACTCATGGGTCTCTAACCTGCAAGGTTTTGTCAAACCAGCGATTTCCGCTGTTCCACCTGCTTCCCCCTCCATGCAGCATCTGAACTCCAGCACGGGTGCGATACATGTCATCAGACGCACGTGGCAAGGGAGCATCCAGACAGACTGTAAAGATGCTCTTCTGAATGGCTCTCACAGACTCTTTGTTTGTTTTATCTGAAAGTGACACAAAATAAATTAAGAATCATCTAAAGTTTAACCCTACATTTATTTTCTTTTAATGAACTGAAAGCCTGTAGAACAGGCTTTATTTAAAATATAAAGAGTGCTGTTTATTCACTCCCCTTCCTACAATCCCTGCCAGACAATTATGTCTATAAAATTATAATCTACTGAATAAATGTGTCCTGGCTAAATATATGTATTAATTTCTTTAAAAAAGGATCCCAAATAGTATAGTTAATTCTGTAATCCAAAACCTTTTAACTCTGGTGTGTATTATTTAGTTCCTAGCATTGAAGACACTGTATGTCTAGCTATGTTTTGGCAGTGCCCACCCTTAATAAGGTTGTTGTAAGCTTTGCCCCAGCTGTTGCGGTGGTGGGAGGTGAGGATGCCTATAGGCTCTTTGTTGGTCTGTAAAGAGGAGTTCCAGATCTTCTCCAGCTGGATGTAGATCTGGTCTACAGTCAGTGGCGTGCCGTCACTGTTATATAGATCCAGCACAAAGAACTGCATAACGAGAAAAAAACCCCCAGGTAATTGTATGGTAGTAACATGGCATTAACAGATCACAGCACTTGATGCAAGAAAATGTATTTAAAGCACCCAAATGGTCTCAAACTCAATTTCTGGAGGGCCACAGCTCTGTCAAGTCAAGTCAGAGCTGTGGCCCTCTAGGAATTGAGTTTGAGACCAGTGATTTATTACATTAAACGTCTATTTAATAAAAAAAAAAAAAAAGCAAAACATATTTTAATAGATTTATTTTTTGTACATTGTCCCCAATTTACCTACCATTGGCTACATTTAGAACAGGGACTGTTATATTTTGGAACATGGGCTGACCTGAAAGTTGTGCACTACAGTGATGTGTGTGGGGGGTCTCTTGTTCAAGGCGTAGTTGACCACACTGTCCCTCTTTGTTCCAGGGATCCGGCAAGATGAGAGCACCTGATAATACTGGTTCATACAGATTGGCTTTCCACCCAGATACTCCACTGGCAATGTTTCACTAATCAAAAAGGAAAGACATTACATATGACTGGACATTTTGAACTTTATACACCATTAGTAATAGTCTTGGTTATCTAAAAAGAGGACTGAATGACTGCACAGGAAAAGTACGAAATTTGTCACTCACTTGTCAATCATGCTCTTGAAATCTAAAACTCCAGCGATTAATTTAGCTGCATATCTGTGTGGAAAAAATACTTATTTTGAACATGTTTAACATCAACATACCACAAATGAATAATTCCACTATAAATACAGGAGAGCCTGCTGTGTTGTATGACTTATGATATTGACAGAACAGAAGACATCTTACTGCTGATCTGTGAGCTGTTTTAGCAGTAATATGTGAAAGCTGTCACTATAGTTAATGTGGTGAGACTGGCTTCAGGCCAGCACTTTTCTGAGAGCAACAGTTTGTACTATCTGAATTGCGAAGCTCAACTTTGCAAGAGAGGGTTAGTCTGTATAAAGGTCACCATAGTGGTAACTGAAAACAACTGCCTCACTCTGAAGTAATGCCACTCTGGGTCACTGCGTGTGGATTTAATTCATGTGAATGACCGTTGAATAATATTTACAATGTGTTAAAGTTCCTGTAACTGGCACTAACAAACACCAAGGTCATGGTTTTGATTCACAGGAAGCACAAATATTAAATATAAAATGAACATGCAAAAAATAATCTGTATTTTTAACCCCTCTTGTAAACGAACAAACAAACAAAAAACATTAAGAAAAATAAAGTAAATTCATAATGTATGAAACGTATCTAAAAACTATTTTTGTTATAGAGTACTGTGCAAAATTCTTAGGCTACTAGTATTTCCACCAACAAAAAAAAAACAACAACAAAAAAAAAAAAGGTTTTAAGTCGGTTATTTCTATCTTTTGCGGTAGTGAAATATCAGTTTACATTTCCAAACGTTATTTTTGTCATTAATTGTAATAATGCGGTGAGATTATTGTCTGCACAAGGAGTCTGACAACAGCCAGAGATCTGATCTGATCATCATACAGTCTGTCTGGAATCACATGAAGTAACAGAACAAACTGAGACAGACTAAATCCAGAAGAACTGTGGCAACGTCTCCAAGATGCTTAAAAAAAAAACCTACCTGCAAAGCTACCTGAAAAACTATGGACAAGTGTAACTCGGAACAGAAGCTGTTTTACCAAAAGCTGCAATACCAAATACTTATTTGATTTAGTTAATAGAAGTTAAGTGATAAATTAAATCTATTTATGGCATTATTTTTGAAAGCATTATTACAATTAGTGTTGCATTATTACAATTAAACTGACACGCTACTGTAAAAGATAGAAATAACCCACTTAAAACCATTTATTTTTGTTTTTTATGTTGATAAAAATACTAGCGGCCTAAGACTCTTGCACAGTACTGTATTTATTATCTCAAGTTTGCTTGTTGATTTTTGGATAATATGCATATGAAATATATTGATATGTTAAAATATGAACATTTTAGATTTTTAAATAACCTTTTCAAAAATGAAATACAAAAATAACTTGCATTACTTCAGGGTCATGAACATCTATAAATATATTAATGTAAAAATACATATACATTTTCAAATATATACATAAATACATAAAAGACAAAAAGTACATGCAATCAATTTCATAACCACCTATGTTTGTGTGTGTATATATATATATATATATATATATATATATATATATAATCTAACATTATTTTTAGCATGCAAAATATAACATATTATATTAATATAATATATTTACACCTAAATATAAAGATAAAACTTGTTTTTTAATCTTTGAATGACTTTAATCAGTTTCTATTAAAACTTTGTAGGCACATAGAACACTTTTAGTTCTAAAGAACCATCTAACTAAATGACCTGTGTAAAAATGCATTGACTATTCCTGTATTAATCCACACTGGTCTGACCTCATTTGGCCTTGACGGTCACTGAACTCCATACGGGGAAGGACGACCCCAGGACTTGAATGGACAACAACAGGCATCCGGTAGTCTAGGTAGGCTGTTTGTAACCACCAGTCAGAGAGCTAGCATTGGAAATGACAGAGAGTCAATGAGACATAAGAAGAAGCCCTTTAAAAGAGAGATCAAGCATCACCTAACACGTTTTTACCCAGTTCTCCATCCTCTTGGCTCGCTGCTCCAGGCCCTTCTGTAGTCTCTCTCCTACACCGCCCGACTTCTGAAACTCCTCCAGCAGTTGCCGGGTGTGATTCAGCTCCTCCGGGTCCACGATGGGAGTCAGGGCAGCCAGATAGCGTTCGCATGTTTGTTGCAACAGTGGTACTGGAAGCTTAGGCAGACCTTCCTGGTGGGCCAAGTAACGACCAGCGACCCGTGTCACTGACACTGGCTTTACCAGGCTGGAGGGTTTCACCATGCCAGCCTTGACCTAAAAATATCCAAGATACAGAACCAGCTGCATTAAATCATACATAATAAAGACACATACATAATATAGAACATTTTAATTCCCAGTGACTGACATGTTAATAGTTTAATCATATAATTTTCTACTTAGAAATAGATAATATGATACTTTGGCATTGGTCTAAGTAAGATATTACTATATTAGTATCCGATAGTTAAATTAGTTCTAATAATTAAAACACATTAAAAAGCTAATACAGTCCAAAATTTATACATGTTATCTGTACAACTCATATATGAAACACATGAGTCAGCTCATGACTGGCAGTAATGCAACATTAATAAGTTTCTTGCGCCTTTAAAAAACATTGACACAATGTGTTTGGTACTTGCCTTAAGTATTTAAGCAACTGTCAGTGAACATTGTTTTTATCATTGCCATGAACTGTATCGGCACTTCCTACTGTCCTTAGCACTACCGCTATCTAAACCATAAACAACATGAATGTCAGGCAGCTACTAACTTGTTTATGTCGAATAACAAATTCGACCACGTTTAAAAACCCGGCCATACGTATTAGTTACTCACCATCGTCCTGGCAAGAATGCCCAACATAACTGAAGTTCACTAAAACGCCCCCAAATCAAGGCCTGAGAGGAGGGACAGACAGGATCAGCGCGGTCAGAGTCCACTGTGAAAGAGCAGTAAAAACAACACGAGCGCCATCACTGCTGCACTGCTCCGCTTCCGCGCGAGACGGCGCTCGAGACACAAAAACACAACAAGCCCAGCCCTTATTGCGTCACGCCGTCATACGACTTCTCAGTGCTAATCTGAATCTTTTTCATCTTTTTCAGTTTGTAAAAATAGATAAATAAATAAAAATTAAATGTACTTATGGAAACAACGTCTTTAGAACGGAATATCCCAATACCATTTCTCCCAACTGAATATTGTACTAAAGTTTCCACTACTTTTACTTTTATATAAATCCTTACGACAGCGCAACACAATGCAATTACTTCATAATAATACATCACAAATAATAATTCCTAAAGAAGAAATCAACTAATAATAATTAATTGAAATCTTGCAATAAAACACTATATTTACATATTACGCATGTTACAAATCAATGCAGTAACATTTTCACAGCGGTTAAAATTTCTTTATATATATATATATATATATATATATATATATATATGTATATTTTACGCGAAACTGCGGGTGAGAGTTGAAGGGTCGTGTTTTCATGTTCACACAGTAAACATGGCGGAGACTGAGCAGCCGTCAGGTAACTCACATCAACCAAACCTTCATTTATACACGGATAATTCAGAAGCGAGGATACCAGTGATATGTGCAGATTATATATGCTGTTGTTCAACACTTGAAGAAGTGAAAGGGGTGTACATATGTGCAGGAAAAACGCTTAATTGTGGGCTCACCGCGCCTCATGTAATGAATCGATGAGTCTGACAGCTCTGCGCCGTGGCGCATATAAAGCTTATTACGACTTTTCTGCGAAAAAATGACCCAGTATTATTAGTTATTTGCAATATGAATGTACTCACAATTTTGTTTAAATTATGTTTTAGTGAGAGTGATGGACGGTTGAGCACATTTAGTTTTAAACTTAGTTGAGTAACGTAAACCTACTTTTTAGCACATGAAGTTGTCAGTTCTAGTGTAAGTTAGCATAGTGATGTTTTCTGATATGGTTATGTAAAATGGGATGTTAGAATGTTTTTATTATTATTATTATTTTAAAGAAGAAAAGAACAATATTCGGATAATTTACCATTCACAGTATATTCTGGAAACTAACTTTGCATATAAATGGGACGTGTTATTTTTGTTAAGAGAAGTAGGAAAATTGTCTCTTTAGGAAAGTGTTATAGGTTCATATTTCATTTTTTTCTGTTTTGGGTAAACCCTTAGACTACCATTCATATTATCCTTTGTGTAAATGAATATTTATACGGGTGATTTGTTGCAACTGGCCCCTTATTCTTCCCACTATTCATAGAAATATATGTATGAAAATAAATTACAATTAAATTCAGTTTGTTGACTGAATTCAGAAGGTTTGTGTTCATTAACACACTAAGTCATAAAATGCATTTATCAGCCTGTGTAATTAACATTAATAGTTAATACGTTAGATAGGATGTGTGAAAGTCCTTTCTGTCAGATGGCCATTTAAGTGAAGTGACTTGTGGCCAGGTATGGTGACCCATAATGCTGGGAATTGATGACTGGTATTGGTATTTTGGGGGGTCTGGAATGGATAAAACATTACTTTTGGACCTGACATGTCCTTTGAAAGTTTTTACAAATAAATTATAACCAGTTTATTAAGTTACATGAAAAAAAAAGAATTACAGAAACCAATGTTAACAAGTTGTTATCAGTTCATATTAGTTTCATTATTAGTATTAATATCATTTGAATTTGTTATGTGTCCATCATATTTTTTGTTTTTTGCATAGGCTCCTCTCACGAGGATGACAAGCCTCCCAATCCTGTCAGTTTCAACTTTATGGTGCCTAAGAAGGAGATCAGCATGGTGCCTGATATGGGCAAATGGAAAAGATCACAGGTATGTTGTTAAACCCACTTAAGAGCAGTTTATCTGTTACTTTTTTGAGATGGAAAAATAGCTCATTATCAGTCTCTTTTCTCAGTATCTCTGGAGTTTAAAGATAAAAATAGGAATATCTATTGTTTGACACTTTTTTAGCGCCATTACATTTTAAAGAGACAGTTCTAACAATTAATGAGAACCTCTGAATATATTTCTCCTGTAAAAGGGGCACTCTGTGTTTTCCCTCATTAGAAATGTGTAAATGCAGAAATGAACATGTGTAAATGGCCTGTAAAGAACTGTTTTATTCTAGATTGAGGGCAGACTTGTTAAAATCACACAACCGAATGACTTAAAATGTCAGTCAAAAAAATCACAACTTTTTTTTGCAAAGGCATAATAATAAATACATACATTTATTGGTTATTTTTAAATAAATATATATTACGTGCTAACGTTTCCCTTAAAAGTTTTTAAACCCTCTTTTTGCTTGCATTTGAGCATGTTCCTGTTTTGCGTAAGTAGGCATATGCAGACTACATGGGATTCATTCTGACCCTGAATGAGGGTGTGAAGGGAAAGAAACTTTCCTGTGAATACCAGGTGTCTGAGGTGGGTCACTGTCCTGCTTTTCTCTATGCTGCTGTTAGACTGTATTTAACAGATTAAGTGATTGGTGCATTTGTTTTGTTTACAATAATGCATGTTCATGGATCAGCTCATAGAAAAGTGTTTGCATGCTTTTCTTTGCTATTAGACAGTGGAGAAGTTGCTTGCCATGTTAGCAACATTAGATCGCTGGATCGATGAGACACCACCAGTCGACCAGCCTTCTCGCTTCGGCAATAAAGCTTACCGTTCATGGTATGCTAAACTAGACCAGGTGAGTACATGTATATGACCATTGTTTTCAATTTATAATGTTTTAATTTGCTTTGGTATCAATTCTTGATCAAGCATTGCTAGTAAGTTTAAACATACAGTGCCTTCAGAAGATACTCACCATCCATTTGATTTTTTTCTTTCTCTGTTGTTTTTCTTCAGATTAAAACAGATTTTTTTAGTGGAGTTATTGGATGAGAATTGGTTAGGGTGAATATTTTTTACTGGAAATGTGTCATTTCTGTGCTGTTCATATGAGATGTGATGCTTTAACAGTGTTGTGTATGTGCAGGAAGCAGAGGCTCTGGTCACAGCCATTCTGCCATCAGAGCGTCATGATGCTGCTCCAGAGATTGCTGTCTACCTGAAAGAGTCTGTGGGCAACTCCACCAGGATTGACTATGGCACAGGTCTGTGTGGGGATACACAAATATAAGTGTTCATTGTATTTCTTATATGTTTCTGTATGTGTTTTTCCGTAGTTTTCTTTGAAGAGAAATTTTTCACACTTTTATCAGTCACTATTAATGAATTCAAATGTCACATCAAAGAGAATAATAAAGACAAAACATGAACTAGTCATTTAGATTTTTATTTTTAAAACATCAGCTATATGGACTCTTTGTATAGACTGATTTTTTTTTTTTTTTATTCGCATTTTAAAAAAATTGTGTGCATCTATAACACTATAATTTCAACTATACTACTTAACACAGCTGCATGAGTGTTTCTAATACCGCGGCTGAGTGAGTGATGGCAAATTTGACACATTTCTCTCTTCTGACCAATGTAATCAATCTCTTAATATTTTTTTCCCTATTTTGTTAAAGTCATTGAGGCACTGTAATGGATTTTTTCTTTCTTTTGCTATTAGAGCAAATAGTAAAAATTATATTAACTGTTTCTGTTTACCACTGTAGAAGTTTACCAAACTATAATGTTAAGGGAACTATGAAAATGTGAAATTGGTCCATTATATACAAAAATCCAAGTATGTATTTAATGTTGTTCTTCTGGATAATCACTAGAGGGTGCTGTTGAAACACAAAACATTTGGATGCATTGGGCGCTTGACATGATTCAGATACTTAAATTAAGGATTACAAACCTTAAGGTACGCTTAAAAAGTTCACGTTTCGTATAAAGTCTGACATGTTTCACACTGAAAACGTTCATTAGAGTCTATTGCTCATGCTTTAAATTTTGTTTTTGAGTGTAGCCATCAGTTACAATGCAAATAGAAATGCCTTGCCATTATTTTGTGGTACAGTGCCATTTTATCTCATCACATCCAATTCAGACTATAAGCTCACCGATAAGGTAAAATGCTGTGGTGCTGTAGAACCGCTTCAGCCATGTAGTTGAATGGTTGAATTATTTAGCATAAGTAATAACATGTTTCTGTGTGCAGGTCATGAGGCGGCATTTGCTGCATTCCTCTGCTGTCTTTGTAAGGTGGGAGCTCTGCGCATGGAGGACCAGCTGGCCATCATATTTAAAGTTTTTGACAGGTTAGTGCATCTTATTGCTTGACTTCTTACATTGAATACTTTAAATCTGTAACTCCTAGCAAGTCTGCACTTAACTGCACACTAATGCATGGTCGTTGATGGTGTAAAACTGTGAAGAACTCATTTGCATTAAACATTATGATCTTATTGGCGTAGGTATTTGCGAGTGATGCGCAAACTGCAGAAGACGTATAGGATGGAGCCAGCAGGAAGTCAGGGAGTGTGGGGACTTGACGACTTTCAGTTCCTTCCCTTCTTATGGGGGAGCTCACAGCTTATAGGTAATGACTCCTTCTTTGTTGCCCATTTTATTAATAATGTGTCCTGGCCTGGAGATGTCTCTGTTTTTAATCTTTAACAACACCAAGTTCTAACTTTTTGATCAATCTAGACAGACTGTTATTTCTGTATTATTTCTATGCTATTATATTTAGTTTACATTTTAGTTATTTATGTGCTTTTGTCGTTTTTATGATTTTTGTTTGTATTTCTATTTAGCTGTAATGTTTCAATTTTAGTCATTTTAATACTTAGACTTCAGTTACTGTAAATTTCCATTTAAGTTTCGGTCTAATATTTACATTTAATTTCAGCTTTATTACAGTTTTTAATAGTTTTAGTATACGATTTAAAAACACTGTACCTAAAACTAGCTAAATTCAGGTCCATTGTTGTTGACAATTTGTTGTGGACTTACATGGAGACACCTAGTGGTCACACTGTGTAACTGAAGTGTGTTGTTTGTGTGTTGTGTGTAGACCACCCAACCCTGGAGCCCAGACACTTTGTGGAGGAGAAGGTTGTAAACGAGTACCACCAAGACTACATGTTTCTGGAGTGCATTAAATTTATCAATGAGGTGTGTCATCTCATGGCATCTGCTCGTGGAAAGACCTTTTTTCCTTTCGTTTTCATTTTGTTGGGATGATGAAATTTAGATCACACACAAACAAAAACTCAGAGGTTCCATTCATGTAAATACTTACAATATATAGTTTAAAACTCTCTCTCTCTCAGGGAGGTTGTATTTGGACTCCACTCACATGAGTCATTTCCTTCCTTCCCTGCACGTTGTTGTGAATCACTCCTAAGGCCCCTAGGGCCCACCCCCTCCTTTCTCTTTCTCTTTCCTCTGTGTGTGTCTCTCTCTCTCTCTCTCTCCTCCCTTTCCTTCTCTCCATTCCTCTTTGTGGGGCTAGTAGGTCTCTGGAAAGTCTGGCTCGATGAGAGCTGTGTGTGTGTGTGGAGTAAAGCCACACAGCACTGCCATTCATAAAGTGCTCTTTCCCAAGGGCAGCCCACGAGCCCCTCTCTCTCTCTCATAAACTCTCATGAATAGACTTCATAGTACAGTGAATTGATAATGACTGCCAAATTACCAATACTACAGAAGAGTTAATAATCTTCTGATAATGTTCATATAATTGTATTATTTTTATTTACTTCACACACACATATACTACCAATCAGAAGTGTTTTAAAAGAGTTGAATACCTTTATTCAGATATTATGCAATAGATGCAAAACTGTCAGTTAAGACATCCACCACAAACGTGTATAAACTCTATAAACTTTTATTTTTAGTAGCTTGGCAATAAGTTTTAGTTTTTAGTAGTGTTTCTACTATTTTGCTTTACTTTTCCGTTTGTTTGTTTTCTAATAACTTTTTTTTCTACAATAAATTTGAAGAACAACTTTTAAAATGATTGATTGTTAAATTGGTATTTATTTATTGTTTTGCAGCTTATTTGTCTTTTTTTCTTGTCTGTGGTCAGCACAAACATTAGAATGTATACTTTTTCTTCTCCAAATAAAATAAATTTTTATCTTAGCAACTTTCCACCACAGTTAAAAGTGAAATATCCTATTCAAAGTAGAATTGTTAGGTTTCAAATAGCTCTATTAAATCCAGCTTGAATTCTAATTGCACTGAATATCTTGCGTTTACTATCATCTTCTTAATCACAACGTATTTGTTCTCTTTTAGATGAAAACAGGCCCTTTTGCTGAACACTCGAATCAGCTTTGGAACATCAGCGCAGTTCCTTCTTGGTCCAAAGTCAATCAAGGCCTCATACGAATGTATAAAGCGGAAGTAAGTATCATGGTATTGTAAACACTTTTAAATGTCAGGAGTAAACTTGGTGGGACAGGGACTCCTTATATAGAGTGCGTAAATGGCGCATTAGTAGTTAGTACACTAAACCCTGTTTTATCACAACTAAAAAGAATTATTCAAATAAACATTCTTTTCAGGCAGCAGAACTGCAGGCTGCCCACTTACGCAGTCTACATGTGACATTTATATATGCGTCATTACAAATGCCAAGTGGTGGATTCACAGTTTGTGAAGTTTGAAGCCCAGAGCTGAAAGAGTTAATTGAGCAAGCATGTGTGTTCGAGGGGAAGAACCGAGTGCCCCACCCCCTCCTCCAAAGCCCACATCCTGTGTTGTTGAGAAGACGGCTGTGCTCCCTCCCCCTTCTCTCCGCTCTGCGCTGAGGGGCCAGTCTGTCTGCAAATTCCCCTCCTCCTTCCCTCTCTCTCTCTCACCCTGTCTGTCTTTCCCCACCCCCGTATATATCACACTCTCGTTCTCTCTTTGACTCTATCAGCCAGGGACTCATGACTGTTACTGATGTCTTTCAAGTTAAATACAAGTTAAAGAGATGTTTTAATGAGTATGAAAGCTATTCATATGGACGTTATATATATGAAAGGTTTTAATTCTGTATCTGAGCGACATTTCAGTGTGCTTTTGTCCTGATTTTACTTTTTTCTACATTGAAATACATACTGAGAGACCCTTGCTTCTCGTCTTCACTGGCCTTGTGTGTAGTTTGAGAATCCTATACACTTTAAGAGCTTTCCACAGACTGTTATTCAGCATGGATTAATTAAATAGTTTAGAAGTGACAGTCAAGATTTCTGTTTCAAATAAATGCTGTTCTTTTGAATGTTGTATAAAAAAGGTAAAAGAGAAAAAAAAAAAGGTTTCTGTGAAATATTAAGCAGCGCATTTTTATTTTTTACCATTTATAATAATATGAAATATTTCTTAAAACACCAGATAACCAGATAAACACCAGTAACTACACACACAGCGACACACAATAAAACGTATCTTTTCAAAGCGGTTTTTCTAAACCGGTTTTTGTCCTAATCAGCCGCAGTGGTAATACTTAAAGTTTCTATTTCTGCGACGTCACAGCTGAAGCAATAATATACAAACTATGACATTGATAATTTCAGGTACTCATTATGTGCTTTATTCAGTATTCAGTATGTGAATATCGTTTGAATATCAGTCTGTGTGATGTTTATAGCCATACTGAAAGCAAGATGTAGGCTGTTAAACTGTGAACTAACAAGCATATTCCATAATATATTCCATGGTAAAAGTCACTCATTATGTATTGTCATAATGTTAAAAAGGTTTAAATGTTCATGAATTAGATTATAAACTTTTCCATTTAGTTGCGAGCGCAGTGTGCTTACAGAGAGAGCCCACCCATACACGCTTTTGATTGGATGTGACAAATTGTTTGTCGCTGGAATCTTGTGACGTCGAGTGTATTTAGGACACAGAATAATTTCTGAAAGAGCATGTGAATGAAGACCCATGTAATGGCTGCTAAACAAAAATCAGCTTTGACATCACATGTAATAAATTACATTTGATACATATTTAAAATAAAATATATAAATAAATTTAAAAAATCACAATAATACCGTTTTAGACCAAATAATTGCTTAACTGAGTATAAGAGGCTTCTTTCAGAAACATTTAAAATAATCATTCTAAAACCAAACTTTTGGACAGTGGTATATATGGATATATAATATCTCTGTATAGTCTTTGGAGACAATAGCATTAGACATTCTCTTGCTTTGAAGTTGACCGATACTAGTAAAGTCTTCCTTTGTCATCCTCTCACAGTGTCTAGAAAAATTCCCCGTCATCCAGCATTTCAAGTTTGGCAGCCTGCTCTCCATCCAGCCAGTCAAGCCATGACAAGAGACAAGAAAAAGAATCTGCACCTCATCAGAGAGCGCAACCAAACTTCAACTTCACTTCAGTTCCAGTTAACAAACCTAAATATGCATTCTCATCACCAGAGGTGCTTGGTCTTTCTCCTGAAG
Organism: Enteromius mattozi; assembly: GCA_032359235.1. Taxonomy (NCBI): domain Eukaryota; kingdom Metazoa; phylum Chordata; class Actinopteri; order Cypriniformes; family Cyprinidae; genus Enteromius; species Enteromius mattozi. The sequence continues at coordinate 7,572,821 of JAUMHE010000048.1, read as the reverse complement.
ATCTACTTTCCTGGAGAGTTCAGTCCCAAACCTGCTCTAATACATTCAACCCTGAAAGGTTTCAGTGAACCTGAAGACCTAGAATAGCAGGTTCAGGAGTATTTGAGTAGAGTTGAACTAAACTCTGCAGAACAGTAGATCTAAACAGCCCTGCTCTTCACAATCTACTAGTTCTGCATATGAAATCCCACCTCTGATATTCCTCTTTAAGTGACGCAATTTGTCTGTATGGTTTTATTTATCTATTCCCTGCAAGCAGGAAGTTGAACTGCTACTTAGACACCTGCAGTGAGCACTCTCAACGCAGTTATGCACATACATTTTCATCTGGATTGGCATTTATATTTATTTATGTGTATATAAAGAAAGAGCTTGTCATGATGAACGGTTGAAAGCTTGGTTTTGGTTTAATGGATTCTATTTCCTGTGTGCAAAGATCTGAAGCCAATGAACAATAATGTGTGTGTGTGTGTGTGTGTGGGTGTTTGTGAGTTCATGGAGCATCAGTGTCTCAAAAGGCACTTGTAGTGAACATCTTGCTGTTCATTTATCAAAGATTGCTGAGGCATGTGGTGCTGTGAATGGTTTTGATAAGTGTCATTTTTACCTATGTAAGACATTAATAAGTTGTCAACCACTTTAGTTTTACATTTTTGGCTGTGCTTGTTTCTTTCATATTCACTTAACTGAAAATGGGATGGGTAAAATGCTAAAAAGACCCTTATAGTTTCTAAACAACCACATGTAGCTATACAAAGTAGTCTTCCGTTTGCTAATTTAAAGAAATGAATTCGGATCCAGCCGTTTAGCATGATGCAACATCGGTAAAGTATATTTAATTTCTAAACTTCATTCTATATAAAAACACTGATACTGTATGCATGTTAAAATTATTGCAAAGCTTTATCGGCAATTTATTTGTGAGCTCTTTTACATCAGCAGAAATATTTATCTTTCACAGAGTAAGTTTTCATAGATCTGCACAATTAGCGAAACCATTAGATTGATGAACTGTATCTTCAAGAATCCAACCTTTTTTGTTTTACATGGGTTAATATGGAACTAACAGACCTGGGCAGCCTTCCCTAAATGCATTGTAGGCCTAAGTAGATTGTTGAAACCATTGGCACCAATGATCTCTATCATCTACTTAGTGTTACAGTGCTTTTGGGAATCACAGCGCTGGGTGTTAAATGTTACAAGATGATCATTCCTATAGCTGGATGTCAGCAGCCAGCTGCAAACGATGCTTTAAGATATGTAAGTTAAGATGACCTTATTCATTATTACGGCTAAGGATTTGCTTAAACCATTTGTTGCAACAGCTCCATATATTTCCATATAAGTGTAGTCTCAGTTTCAAAAGACTAACCATAGTCAAAATCATGTTTTACAGTTGACTTTGAGTGTCCTTTGAGAGTATTTAATAAAAGTGAGAATTTTTTGGATTAAATGTAACAAATGAGTTAATAATGGAACATAACGCATGCTGTTTATTTACTTTCCAACCAACACAGTTAGGTTTTAAGTTAATCAATCACTAACACTGTGACTCTTACAATTGTACAGAGGCCTACCAGGTTTCTTTTCCTCATCCAATACACAGTTCACAGAAATTTCAAATATTTCAACAGTGTGCTGTTTTGTGACATGCTATAAGTCATCTAAAGCTGTATATAATTCAAATAAAAGGTTTCATTACCTCATAAAGAGAAAGATATGTAGGCAAAATATTTTTATTCTTTGTTTTTCAAATGTATGATTTCAGGTGAAATGGTCTTTATATCTCTATTTGTGTACATTTAAACCTGAAAGCATCATGCTGAAAAAAAAGAAAAAGTTTTCTATAAGGGTGATATATAAAGAAACGATATCCATTTGCAAGTTTGGTTGTATAGTGGGTTGTTTTTCTTGACTATTTTATTCATTTATTTAATTATTTATTTTGGTCTTAACAAAACCTACATGCAGGCCAGGCCAATTCACATTCTGTAGTTTCAGTTGAGTCATTTTCGGTGGTTGCCAAATTCAGCATCTGCCCAGTCTCTGTAGTCCAGCCGCCCCACTGTGAAACTCCGCACAGCTTGCTGAGTAATTGACATGAACGCATTTCGAATTTACCCCCAACACCCATCCGCCTCCCCCGTTTCTATTCAGCTGTATTCAGACACAGGCTCCACTGCTGAGTTCAACAGGCGCAGTTGAGATGAGATAAGATTAAAGTCGTGCCTTTTGTCTTCATTAACATTTGATGTTACCACTGAGCCCGTTTCGCAAGGCTGCTCATTTTGAAAGGTGTAAACAGAAATGTATTTAGTACATATATCACGTCCACCGACTAATGAAACGCGCGCTATCTATGTTGAATGTTCTGTGTGCGTGTATAATTGAAGGCGCACGGATCCTTCCATCATGTGAAATGAGAATATCTGCATTCGCTCTCCACGGTAGCGTTTCCCGCGTTGGCCACGCGGAGGAGCTCGCCACACACCACACAGACCCGGTTGTGCATCGCCCTGTCAAAAATAAAACGAATATACAAAGGACTTTTTATAAAATAGATTTGGTAACGCTAGCATAGACACCAATCCCCCAAAATCAGCCTATTCGGAAAAAAACGCACAAAAAGTCTCAAACACGACGTTTTACGCTCATTATATAGCCGACATTAATTTAACCTTGTTGAATCATTCAGTAATTTCACGGACGTGTCGTCGCAATGCAAACCAAGCTCAATGCCACCGTACAACATATTTGCACTGTTTTAAACGCCTCGAAACGCAATATACCGCGCAACCGAATTACCTGCGCTTTTAGCGAGATTTAAACGCGCGCGAAGTAGCTCGTCGAAAATAGCCATGACAACGACTTGATAACAGCCTATGCATGTTGGACGTTGATGTGTCGGGTGTACTGCGGTATCTCAGATTGAGAGGAGTCGAGAGGTTTCGGCTGGAGATGAGAGAGAGAGACCAGAGAGAGGACAGGGAGGGGAGGGTGGAGGGGGTTGCAGGGAGCAGCGGATTCGAGGTCAGCCCGAGGTGCCGCTACATAGGCGCTCTAATACCTTCATTCATTGATTTTGAAGAACACCACCATGTGGCATACAGCAGAGATAACACAGTCTGTAAGTTTAGCGAGAGTTTCTGGCTAAAAAAAAAAGTCGACACAGTGCCCGCCAATAGGACGTGACGCTTGTGTCAGGGAAAAGTTTGCTTTTAGGGTCCTTTTAGGAGTCTGGTCCCTGCTTCAAAACGCTAGTTTTGAATGTAGGCTTTACTGAATTATAGGCTCTGTTTTTGTGTGTATACCTACACTTTCCCTTTCGTTAGATATTCTATTCTTGGCCTGCAGTGACAGTTTAATATCCCACAGGTAATGGCATATATCTAGAATTAAACTTCAGGTGATCCAACACAATAGTGAGAATATTCATTTAGGAACTTAAATGCATAGTATTGGGCGTTTTTAAACCACTGAGTTCTAGAAATGTTTGTCCTTTAGTTCTGTAGACTAATACTTGATTAGAAATATAACTCTCTCTAGATTTCTCTGTTACTTCACCAACAGTAAAGTATGGAATATGTGACAAATATATAATGAGTATGACCTCAGTTGTTGTGGATATGGCAGATGAGATGTGCTAAGGATGTTGGATTTTGCATATTGTTGTGTTGCTTAATTGAGCCAAGCTCAATATCATGAGGCCTAAATCTTAAGGCAGCTATAATGAACACTCTTGGTTTATCAAAAAAGAGGCAATGCAAAGTAAGTTTCATTTTTTATTAAGGTTATAAATTTTAAACAAATACTTTCTAAAACAGTTTTACCCGGTGATATACAATTTAATATGCACAAAAATACAAGAATACCAACAAAATATGGAGAATACGTCTGAAAACGTCTTTAATTCAGTACACATAGTGCTTATATAATGTGAGGACGTATGGCTAATTTATGAGATTGCCTTTTTAGAACAAAAGGACTAAGTTTGTAGAAAATAAAATCAAACCCACAAAACCAAGCAAATGCTGGCATCATGAATTACTGTGAAGGCTTAAACTTTTTCTGAGAGTAAGGGGGCGGGAAATGGTTAACGCTGGAGACTGGATAGTCAACAAAAATACCTGGCAGATTAAATCACGGCGTGCATTGTGGGAGTTGTAGTGTTAATTAATGGCCCCAACGTTCAGTGTTGATGAGGTGACTGGCATAGGCGAACTACAAACACACTCAGAGGAACTGGAGCTGTAGGTCAGTGCAGTCAACAAAACGCTCCAGTCCTCGCCACGTTCAACAGCACATTTCAGAATACAGAAAACAACAAACTGCGACAGGGAGGGAGTTCAAATATTGCACCTTCATTAGCCTACTTGATTGCCTTGTGTGATATTACAGAATGTAGTCTGTGTAAGCCAGTCCTCTTCCTGTAGCACGAGCTCAGATAGTCTTGTTGTTGTAGCCTGTTCTACTGGTAAACTGGTAGTCGTCAAAACGTTAGAAAATGTGACACGGTTGCTTAAAGTGTTATGTTCTGTGTGTGAGAAATAAGCGTGCAGTGGGTATATAGGCTTATCCGTTTGCAGCCTGTTATTCCCAACATTACATGAGCTGTAATGTTATTTTACAATTCATCTTTGTGAAAGTTCCTGGGAAGGGAGAGAGAAAAGAAACAATCCACGAGCGAAACATTCAGAGACTTTCCATGTTTGTGGCCATAGCTAGCAGTCTGCGTTGGGTTTAAGGCAACGAAATTCAACTTGGTTTTAAAACGCTTGTTGTACTATCGACGTCTGTTTTAAAGGATACATCATCACAAGTGGTAGGCTACAACCACTGTCCGCCTCCCCCACTGAAACGAAACTAAAGACAAACCCAAATAAAAAGGCTTAAATAACTTTGCTGCAAAAATAAAAGTCAATTTGTCTTAGACTTTGTACAATTTTCCCCCCCATAAAGTATCTGTATTCGCATTAACCACAGAGTCAAAAGGCTACAATAGCTCTCGTCCAAGCCCCTAAACTCGCCAGGGCTTGTTTGCTACAGAACTGTCCGTTTAAGGCTTGCTCCAAGTCCGCTTGTCTGCTCACCAGTCCCGTAAACCCCGAGCCGAAGATCGAGATGAGGTTGGAAATGTTCGACGTGTCCAAGGGCTCCGTGCTCGCGTATGAAGAGTCCTCAAATTTCGCTCTTTTGCACGGCGTAAAATCCGGTACCTCCTCGATCTCGGACACGTAGTACCCAAAGTCAAGCTTGCGTTTCTTGGCCGGGCTCTGCGCGCCCTGGCAGCACTGTTGGAGCGAAGCGCAGCAGTCCTGATGCAAATACCCGTTCTCTACCGTGGTAACGACATGCGTGTCCAAATCGAGCACTGTAGTTTTGTTGCAGTGCATGCTGCTTACCGGCGAAAAGTCACAGTTGGACACGGGGTAGGCTTCCGCGCAGCAGCTGCGGTAGAACGAGGGGTCCGGCGCTTTGCATACCTCCTCGCTTTGGAGAGCCAGGGGCACCGAGCAGGCGCTGCTGGGCTGGATGTGCTGCGCCGAAGGAGCCTGGTGACTGACGGGCAGGAGCGCACCGCAGAGGCTCGCCGACTCGCTCGCGCTGCCGCAGCAGTCCCCCGTCTGCTCCTCGCAGTCCTCCACCAGATCGAGAGGGTTCAGCTCCTGGATCTCGTTGCAGACGGTCATCACCTCCTCGTACTGCTGCATTCTGTAGATTTCGGCGTACTTCTCGTTCATGTAGACTTGCCTGGCGTTCCTCAGTACATAGGAGACCAGCAGGTTTTTGTGCAGCTTGATTCCTCCTCTCTGCGTACGGGAGTTGTGGATTTTCCGTAAAGATATCGAAATGAGACTTTGTGCATCCACTGCACACTCCATGGTGTTGATCATGGTCGGGGGTTGTGATGTTCTCCCACCTCTCCGACGAAGGAAACAAACTTTATTTTAGTCAGAATCACGGTATTTCGTGCGGGGACGATGGCTTAAGTCAGCTCTGTGGAGAAACATTGAACGTGGTCGTTTCTGCCTCAGCGTGTGAGCGTAGGCAATCATTAGCCTGCGCTCGCTGCCATAGTATATATATGGCGAAGAACTTTCCGCCCACTTCGCCGCCGGCCAATCAGAAGCCAAGAATACCGTTGAGTGACAAGCAAATTCCACCCAGAGGTTTTGATCTCGTCCAATCACAAATAGGCGGTTCTTCTGTGCTATTCAAATTCCAAACTGACTTTACCAAACTGGAATGTTCTCATGAGGCGCATTGTACATCGGAGTGCGTGCTCTTGTCATGTGTGCTGGAGAGACTGCTTCAAGGATCTGACACAAATTCACTAAAATCTTTTCATTCATAAGTTTAACGCAACCGAAAAGCACTATCTATGAGTTATTACAACCTGGCCATTTAAAAGATTATTAAAACAAAATTTTCTGTTTTGGGTAATCCATATTTTAAGGACATACACATTTGCAACTTACAAACAAACCATGTCAGCATATGAAACGTTATACTATTGATCATAAACATGTAAATACATCTATATATGTTGCCGTGAACACCACTGCTCCGGGTGTGTGTTCACGGTGTGTGTGTGGTTGATCACTTCTCACTGTGTGTGTGCACGTTGGATGGGTT
>JAUMHE010000048.1:7545413-7566085 GCA_032359235.1 Enteromius mattozi | reverse complement strand
CGTTGGATGGGTTAAATGCAGAGCACAAATTCCAGGTATGGGTCACCATACCTGGCCACAAGTCACTTCACTTTCACCTTTTTCACTCACTTCACTATATTTAATGCTGTTTTGTTTTAGACTATAAATAAGAAAGAAAAAAAATCATGAATTTAATGCATGATTCTGACAGAAAGACAGCAAATGTTGACATACTAGGTAATATAAACTTTATTAAATATGCATTAAATATTAATTAGTCTTAACATTATTGTATTATGTTTCTCTAATATAGTTTCTTTATAGTGAGGTTTATACAGACAGTTGAAAATTTTTATTCTGATTAAAGACATTGTGGACAACACTGATTTAACTTGGATGTCTGAGGTGGAGTCAAATAAGGTAAAGAGGATAAATAAAAGCTAGTATTTATTTTAGAACAGAAATTCCCACTGATATAAGACAAATGTTCAGATCATCTAAGCTCAGAGTCATGACATCTGTTAAAATGCTATAATAAGTTTCAGGACAGAAACGATTCTATAAACCTCCACAAATTATGTTGTGTAATTTCTTCACCTTTATAGATATTTCACCTCAAACTCTTTTACCTTTGACTCAATAATATAACAGAAGACTACATCTAAATGACCCCTCTCTAGTACTTCAGTCTACATCTACAAAAAACTGTGTTAAACTGATTAGAATTTTCTAAATATCAGATTCAGTTCTGTGCATGTCAAATATTTGCTGCATTGTCTAATTGCTATTTAGGCAATCATTTAAGACAATCATTTTGATATTTCTGATGCTCTCTCTCTCTCTCACTCACACACAAACACAACCCCAGATCTCCAATAAGTACTAAAACTTGCATCTTTGCAGTTTTATAATGCTCAAAATCAGGAACACCCAAAATGTATAGAACGTAGAAATAATCAATAAACAAGTAACAGGCAACCAACACATATTACCAAACATTAATGATGAAAAGAGTAGCTACATTACAGTCATGCATTAAAAAATAACGGAATGTGAAAAAATATGTAAAGACTTTTCTAAAGTGAAGCTTTAAGAAAAGTAAACCTCATAAACCTCATAAGAAAAGTAAACAATTTAATATTTTTTAAATTGATTGCAATGGTAAGAAGTGATATTGTTTAACTGAGCTTGGCAGTGAGATATTTAATGCAACATTGCAACATTAATCTCAGTAACAACATGTAGAAGTCTTTTGAAGAGGTTTAGAAAATGATAAACACCACCCGGTTTAACCAAATAAATGCATACATATAGTTGCTTTGGTTCAGAATACAGACATTTAGATTTTGAGTAGTGAAAACTTTATGACTAGCTAATAAATCTGCCAGTGCTGCGTCAGTTTTGTCCTTTCATGCAACACGTCTGTGCAGCAGTGCATTCATCCACTCCATATTAATATTTGGACACTTAAGACACATCTAAAGTGTATGAATGTCATTGCATTAGAAAACAAAATATCAAACCAAGTGGCATCTGCAAATGATGCAAGACTGCTTCTCCAGTCTAACTTTTCTTTTTTGCAAGTACGTTTAATCATCCAATTTCAGTTATTTTTGGTGGATGAGGTCAGTTCTCCTCAATTTCATACAGGTGTCTAATGGGCCTCTAAACATAGAACTGAATGAAGATGCTTCACCTCTCATTTAGGGTCATACCTTTCTATATTCCCTATCTATCTATCAAATATCTATCTGTTAAGAGCTATATGGTGACATTGCTCACGTTTTGGGGTTGGTTTCAGTATCTGCAAACCCCAAACAATAGTTCTTCATCATTGCTTTTAACTTTCACAGATTTTCAACATCAAGTTGCTAGACATTTTCACATTTTTTCAAAGCACATCAGTTTCAAGAGGGTGTGGTAAGAGTGCCACATTCAGTGATTACAGGTGGTGTAAATAGCCCTATAAAACACTTGTTGGATAATGAATGGAGATTTCAAGATCAATCAGTTTAGGTTTCATTACAACTTACTTTACTTTTTTAATGATATAGACTACATATAAAAGAATTGTAGAAACAGATCATGTTGAATAAGAGACTAACGCTGTACATGTAGTATTTATTTTTATTACTACTATTACTTAATATTATTACAATTATTAAATACAAAAAGTTTTGCTCCATTTCTACTTGACTGGAATAAGTTCTTATAATTATGTTAAGGGGGCAAAAAAGAATATTAGCCTCTTAATAATTTAACAGCAAGTAAAACCTTCCTATGGCTACTCTCCAAGACAGTTTAGTAAATGAATAATATAAAAATAATATAAAATGAAGCATCTACTGTACAAATAATAGCATAAATAAAAGCTGCGAGAACAATCTTTAAATTTCTATTACGGCTTAAAAAATACATTGGGAAACACTTTCTAATTTCTCACCTGAATCTGACAGAACATTTTATCTTGGTTGCACAGAAACATTTTCTTGAAAGACTTCAGATCAAGATTGGCTTGTATCTGCCACTAGAACACCAGAAATGCTAGGTGAGCTTGAGCAGAACTTTTTTTTTTTTTTTAAGTCACATAAAAACATTTATTTACGACATGTTCTGTCATGTTCCATTGTGTCATATAAGCTGTAGCCTATCGTTAAACAGAAAAAGCATAAACACTACTCCAGCGACAGTGAATCATCAGTCAATGGTAGCTATCTCTCAGGTCAGTGGCTATAAACTTCCATCATCAGAAAGAAAATTAATTATCTTCTAAACGCTTCAGAGAGAATATAGGATTTACTGTTTTCTTGTTAGTTGAGGTGATCACCTCTTTCTTATTGTCTTCCATGAGAGATATGATTGCTCCATACCTCAATGATATCCTTCAGTTGGGTCAGAACAAAGATTACAAAAACACGCTACAACGATGCAAGTATCCGAAAGTAATATTTAGCTGCTGATTTAGAAGAACTAAGGCTACTATGAATGTCATGGAAGGGTGATATTTTAACCATGTCTTTCACCATGAAGGTTTGCGTTTGTATGACAACCTTTAAACTGCATATTGCAGTTTGTAATACATGGATTGCAGAAGCGCACTTTAATATTGACATAACACACTCAGTATTCAGTAACTTAATAATCATTGTACAGGCTCACCTAAGCCAGTTTTCTGTCCCTTGCAGCGTCATCAAATAAGAAAAACACAGGTAATCAGAATTCAAAAATATCATTTTTATTTTTAATGAGCGTAATTCTAAATTAACGTGAGGAAAAACTACATTCCCCGGTCTTGAGGCGTCACTGAAGCACTTTTATCAAAGGAGGAGCATTGTGGGATTTGAAGTGTGATTTGCGTTGCTCAGGACACTCGCGGGCATTCCGGTGGCAGGAGGACCAGTGGGTGAAATATCAGGGCGGAGCTTTCCCCGCTTGGCAGATGGATGCCTTGTGAACTTAAAGGCAAAGTAATCAACTTAACATAAATCGCAAGATGCAATTTCACAGGGTCGGACGCCACCATACGTTCTACCCTGTAGTAGACATTTGTTGACGACAGTAGCCTGCTGTAGCGTGACTGACAATGCTGCTGAGGTAAAAATATATCCTGACACATCTCAAAAGGCGTAAATGAATAACCCACGAGGCAAGTGCATTGATCTATAACATATTTCTCTTAATCGAAGTCTGGTAGATTAAACTTACCGGTATGACGCGATGGTGCTTTGCACGGTAAGATGCTTCTGTCTGTGGATACTTTTTAAACATTTTGTTTTATCATACGAAAGTGATTGAAGTGTGTTGGTGCTTTGTTACATTTGGTCCCTTTTCAAGTGTGCTTTTAAAAGAATATGACGTTCGTGACAAGTAGCCTAAATAAAGCGCAAATATGTGTATCTCGTATTACAAGTTAGTTAGTTAGTTAGTTAGTTCCTTTTGTGTGTGTGTGTGTGTGTGTGTATAGTCTAACGCAGGATCACCAGTCAGCGACATTTGACCAAATAAGCTTGTATAGCCTATATTCGTGCACCATTGTGACTTATCCTTTGCTGAAGTATTTTTCGCCCCGGCTCACAAATTGTGTTTTATTTCCCCTTTAAGAGCACGAACTGTGTTGGGAGGGAGGTGTCAAGCCCAGAGGCTGAATTTCGGCCAATTAAAGTCGTCGACCCCCTTTGCAATACGTCAGCCCGCTTAGGGAGGGCTCTGAGCGTGAGCGATGTGTGCGGTTTCCAAGGCAACCACTTGTCCTGACCTCCCCATCCCCATCCTCCTCAGGCAAGATTGGTTTCCATGGTAATGATTGTATCTCCCCGCATGTTTCTATTCCCGTAAAGCAAGCTGAGCGAACGGTCGGAAAGTCGCCTGCTTTCCTCCAAAGTCTGTCGGACAATTTCTCTCTGCATTAGTTCTGCAAGAAATGCATGATATGATACTATGCTATAGCCTGTATTGGGTAAAACCCTTTGTGCTTATTTTCACCAACACAGATAAAGTAGCTTATTTTTATTTATATATTAATAAATACAGAGCTGCAACCATTAAATAACTGTCAAATGCATGGTTTGAAGTTGTCCTATTTGGTTTTCATATGGCAACAAACAGCCTAAGCAGAACACCTTTAATGATCAATTAATTAAAAATGAAGAGCCCTGCTTAAGATGCAGCCTAGTTTTTTTTAGAAGAATCAACGGCTTTCTTAAGAAATGTTTGAGAGCTGATGTCACATGTGACAAATGAGCCTCTCCTGTCTGAGCCTTTCTAGCTCTTCTGGAATTTCAGCTTCCTGTAACCTGTTGAGACTCATCTGCATGCCACGGACTGAGGGTGTGTTCACCAAAGGGATGGGGGTGGTGGGGAGGGGAACTGGAGAGATACAGAGAATGAAAGAAAGAGGGAGCTGTATCTCTCCTTCACACAGGTACACACACGCACACACACACACACACACACACAAACTCTTTTTATAGCTCTTTTTATCTCCAACACAAGCACAAACACATGCATACACAGTGTTTAGGTATTTGCTTATATTCTCGATAAAGAGCACAGACTGTCTTTAAGAAAATGTTATTTTCATTTCAATAGATTTAGTTTTTTTTCCAACTAAACTCAAAGTTAAGTAGTAGGCTATGTCACTACTAACCTTAGCTATGGAGTGCTGTAGTGGTTTCTTCTAACATAAAGTGTTTACTTTTTCCATCTTCAGTTCCATCTATAAAGTTACTCTTTTATATTATGTTGCTATGCAATTGTAATCGTGTATCAGATTATATGCATCAAACATCTGTCAAATACACAACAAATTCTTCAAAATTCAAGAAAAACGAACAATTTCAGAGTTGTTAATGCATTCCATGAAGTAAGAATATCTACTAAATGTACATTTTCTCTATAATGTATATTTACACATTTATGTATGTACATCTCATAAAATCTGTAGCTATCCTTTATTTTAGAAACACAACCTTTCTGTTTTTAACAGCTAGAAAAAGGGGTTTCTTTAGCTCTGTCCTTGATCTGGTAATCAATTTCATTGATTTCAACATGAATGGCAGCCTTGGTTCAGACCAAAGTACAAATAATGACCCCGAGGATTTTAAAAATGCACCAAGACTTTGTAGTAGTTTACTCTAGGTAAAACATCATCTGGTTAAAATTAAAATGAGATTATCTCAACCGCGGCTTTAGTTCACAGTGCCAGAAATTATTTTCCTCACTACCCTCTTCAGTCGAAGGGGGGTGCGTTTTTGATGGCTTCTAGGTGGATATGGACATTGAGGTGCGCGCGCACGGACGCATGCACGCCGCCGTAGGTAAACCTTACCACGCGTGAAATACAATTAAAATAACAGTAAGCAAGCAACAAAACAGAAATATATGTATTTAACATTTTCATATTAACGTCAAATGTTTCAAAACATTACAGTTATGCCATTTTAGGTGAAGAATGTCAATGTTTCTTCGAAAACGAGCAAACAGCGTGAGAGGGGCTCCTGAAATATAGATCGTCCGTAATAAAACGTGTTCTATAATGCTGTAGCGACACAAGTGAAATGCTCCTCAGTCCTCATGTCAGGATGTTTTACTTGCGTGCCTACTCCTCCCTCCAGCTCAACGAAGCGTGCGCGGGCTCGCCCACGTGCGCGCGCTGCAGAGTGACAGCGGAAGACAGAGGTTGCGCGTGCAGCACGCACCACTTTAGAAGCGAAGGAACGAGCGAATTAGCAGGAAATGTTTTTTTCTCTCCAAACTAATTCATAACATACATTTTGCACCGAAATTTGAGCGCCCGTGGAAGTGTCAGCTATATGGCCATTCTCAAGAGTCTAGTCGGTGCCCTATTTTTATCCTTCAGCTTGTGTGCGTCACGAATCCGATGGCTGTGGTGACACTTTGCGTTGATTTCGAGGTTCGCCTACTAATGCTCTCCTGCAGAGGGCCCATTTCTCCTTGAAGTGCTTAGACCGCTGTGTGTATGTGCGAGTGAAATATTAGAAGTTACAATTTCCTCTGAAAATACGAACATCAAATCAGCTCTGCCAGTAATGACAAGCTCACACAGGCAAAAAGGACATCTAAAAGATACTAACAGCATTTTCCAATTTTTCTGGTTCTCATAGGGTTGTTTTCTAGCAGCAGATTATTTATTAAACACAAAAAATAGTTTAAACTTGATTACATATGTGACCCTGGACCACAAAACCAGTCATAAGGGTCAGTTTTTTTGAAATTGCATCTGAAAGCTAAATAAATAAGCTTTCCATTGATGTATGGTTTGTTAGAACAATATTTGGGTGATACAACTATTTGAAAATCTGGAATCTGAGTGTGAAAAAAAAAGAAAGTCACCTTTAAAGTTGTCCAAAATTAAGTCCTTAGCAGTGCATATTACTTATCAAAAATTAAGTTTCAATATATTTACTGTAGAAAATGTAAAAAATAGGTTAATGGAACATGTTTTTTGGCATAAAAAACAGTAATTTTGACCCATACAATATATTGTTGGCTATTTAAACAAATATACTCATGCTACTTATGTTTTTGTGGTCCAGGGTCACATATAAACAAACAGTTATTGAATTCAAGACAAAATCATTATGTTAGAAATCCCATCTCGAAAAATGTTTCATTTCAAGTTAATATTTTAGAAATATTTGCATTTTTATTATAAATGTTTATGATGATAAATGCTGTTATGAGCAATATGCATCTCACATGGCAATGTTTTTGTTTGTACATGCCTAAAATATATTATTAAACATGCAGCATTTCTCTTTGTTTCTCATATGCTCTTGTTTCTTCTCATACATGTAGGCTATGCACACAAGCTCGGACGTAGAGGACTATGTTTGGAACGCTAAACAAACATGGCCTGCTCTCCTTCAGAAGAGTGTGGGTTGCTGCTGGATGGGTAGTGTGCCGCTGTAGGGAGTGTCTCTGTACTGAGGAAATTCTTCTCAGGAAGTGGCGTTATAGGTTGGTTACATGTGCAGTCCACTCTTCATACGCTCCCTCTACTGGTGTCCACTCTGTCACTCTCCCAGACAGAATGAAATGGTTTTTACCCTACAGAACATAAGGGAGGGGGGATTGAGAGAATGTGTGTTTAGCCAACAATCGGTTAAATGTGAAAGACAAATCTAATTTTAGACACCTTGACCTGTTTATTTGACCTTCCTTGCATAGAAATGTATTTATTTAAATTAAACTCTGACAACTTATTTGAAATTTTTTTTTAAATGTCATTCATTAAAAAAATATAACGCTTTTGTTCCTAATCAAGACTGAAATGTTACATTTGTCCAATGCAAAAGAAGCATTTCCTGTTCATAGTTTTGTAAGCCAGAAGGATTAACAAGACATGTTTGTCTGCTGAGAAAAGCAGAGAGAGGAAGACGGAAAGAAAGAGAGGGGAGAGGGTCAAAAGCAGACACATAGTTGTGTTTCAGACTTTTTTTTCGTCCTGCAAAAAGTTTGAAAATTTAGTTTTTTCCTTTGCTAGCAGAAATAAATGCGAAATGTCATATATTTAGCGCTGAAATTATAAAGCTATGCATGTGTTTTTAAACACTGCAGTTTTGGATAAAAAAGTGAGACGTGGTCTTAGAGTTGGTGGAATCAGGTCAAAGAATTCCTGAACCATGTTCGGGAAATATGGAACACCCGGAATTCCAGGGGTGGGGCCATAGCGAGAGAGAGAGCACTCCATAAACAAATACTCCAGCAAATGTTAATCGAACACACATGCTCTCTCTCACGAAGAAGAGGGGGAGAAAAGGGAGGGAGCGGGTACTTTCCAAGTCTCCTAGAGAAAATCTCCCTGAGTTTGCAAAGTTCTTGTTAATAACGCGCGCCTCGTTCTGTTCTGCGACGAGTGCAAAACTCTTCCATACTTGAAACGCATTTCATTTATGCTTTGCCCTTTTTATTAACCACCCCTTTAGGCCTTCTGACTGATCCACATCTAAATAAAGCTTCATTTGAGAGAGAAAAATTGCTGTTGTAAACAAATTTGACAAACTGCGAACTGAAGCCCAGACCTCATTGGAAATAGACATGGAGTTGCGAGTACATTGTTGCCTCGGTATAAAGTCACTAATGCTCATTCAGGTGAAGCACTGTTTTTATCCTAAATGACCGCTGAAATTAAATGTCATTCACCTTTTTCTTCAGTGTCAGTATCCGAAGCAATTTGCTCAGAGCTTCTGACTGTATATAGAGCTCTAGTGTGGGTTGCCTGAATCTAGGGCAGAGAGTAAGTACTCCACTGAAGTCAGCACTTAATGCAGCACTAGTAAGCGCTCTTATTCTCATATGAGGGCCGACAATCAAAATTGTGCTATATTAGAGCTGCTGTCTATCTCTTTTTTTAAATAAATGCCTGTAAAGCCTGTTTGAATATTTGAAGCATGAAATGTTTCACCACAAATAATAAAGTCAGTATGTTATTTGTATAAAATATATGCCACAAAGCATAGTTGACATATTTTAGAAGTATTTTCCTACATATCAAAAATGTTAAGGACACCATTTTTTAATTGTATTTGTTACTATTTTAAAGGCATAATTAACACACAGATTATCTATCATCATTTACGCATCCTTGCCTTCTATTGTAGAACACAAAAGAAGATATATATTTGTAAAAAGTAAAATTTTTTGACCACTTTCATTGTGTAGACAAAACAGCTAAAACAATGTTAAAAACATCTTCTGCTAAATAAAGATAGTCTTTAGGGTGAGTAAAGGGTGACAATTTTAATTTCTGAATGAAATATCCCTTTTAAGTGTCGTTCTTTCACTGAAAGATATAGTTCTTGGCATAATGTTGCTATGCAACAAATACAATGTCTCCGGCACAATGACATGTAATGGTATTGTGGATTTTAGCTTGATAGCCAATGAAAAGTTGTCTTGATCAATCAGAAGTAATGACCTTGACTAATTGTTTTATATAATTGTTCTGTAAACGTTCCACCTTTTCTAATAGCATGATACCAATAGCGGTTTCGGAAATTAGGTCAGCAGAGTCCGTCCGTCTTGGATATGGTGAAGAATGAAAATTACTACCATGAGGTGTTCCAGAGCCATTTCAGGAGAACGTTCTGAAAGGCTGCACTCAGAAATGTCTCCAAACATTAAGATGACGCTCTATGCAAGTGTGCGCATGCAAGTTTGTGTATTTGCACCTCTTGTGTACATGTATGTGCTTGTGTTCGCGCTAGTGTCTGTCTCTGTGCTGTGTGCAGCTCCTCCAGTCCTCAGCTCACAGGGTGTGGGTGAGCTGTTTGAACTCGGTGGTTAAGCTGGTAGACTGAGATGAATGCAAGAGGAGCTCAGTCTCCTCTTTGAAGTTTGACACGGGGGGGTTACCCCTCCCACCAGGAGGGGCTTCGGCGGAGAATGAGAGAGGGGGGAGAGAGAGAGAGAGACAGAGAGAAAAACTTTACTCTTGTTTTTTGTGAGAAACACTAGAGGTCCAGCTTGACTCTCAAATTGTCAGAAGGCTTTTTCTCGTTTTAATTACTTTCTCAGAGAATAGCTACGCTACTACGCTATGCTTTTTGTCCTAGAATCTTAGTGTCTGAAAACTTTTCAAAGACAGATGTTAAAAAGCTCAGTTTTTTAAATATTGTATCACAAACATTTGTAAGTGTTCAAAGTCATTGTCTGTCAAATAAGCCACTGGAGTAATATAGCAGGAAAGTCCCTTTTAATGAAATTAGCGCATTAGTTGAAGACCTCCCACTCTTGCTGTCTCTCTCTCACACACACACACACACACACACACATAACATGCTGTGTCGTGTCTGCGAGACAGCTAAAAGGGAGGCCTGGCCAGGTGTGCAGCAGAGACTGAGGATGATACAGGTATGAGCAAGCCCTGGACGGATCCAGCAACAGACTGGAGGACTCTGCTCTGGCTTGTTATCCCTCATCTGTTTCTCCTTCTTCTATATATATATATATAATTCATTTTTTAAATTAAGTAGTCAGTGAAGAAAGGACAGGAAATGTTTCAAGATTCAAACTTTTGTTGTCCATGTGATCACCACAGATCAATGTGTGAAATCATGTACCACTAAGCCACAGCTCTAGATATAATGGAATTTTTTTTCAACATAAATCATTTATTCATATGAAAGCAAGGCTGAATTTTCAGCAGTCGTTATTACAGTCTTCAGTGTCACATGATCTTACAGAAATCACTCTAATATGCTGATTTAGAGCTAATATCAGTGTTGAAAACACTTATTTTTGTGGAGGCAGAGTGGAAAGTTCAAAACAAAAACATTTATTTGAAATACTTTACTTTTGTAACATTATAAATGTTTTTACTGTCACTTTTGATCATTTAAACACATTTTAACTGAATAAACAATATGAAAACAACAACAACAACAACAAAAGTTTTATTTCTAAAATAAGTTTACATCTAGTAGCTTGTAGACCTTAGATTCCCACCACGTGAACTGATAAAATGTCTGCGTCAAATACACAGTGTCAGTTGCTTTGGATAAAAGCATTTACATTGTTTTGGGTTGCAGTACCTGACCAACAACTACCAGCATTGTTTCTGAGGCTCTGCCACACCCTGACGTAGCCCAGGGCTCTATGGGTCACCCTATCCCACTATCCTCATCGAAGACAAAGACTTCCTCAGAATCCCTCATTGTATGACACATGGTATAGGTCTCAGTTTTCTTGTTAGATTCAGGGGGCGTGGCCTTAGGATGTTTTCATCGGCACATCTAAAAACAATAGCTAACAGTCGTTCTCGTTGTCTGAGTTTGTCTTTTCAAAGATGCCTTTAAATAGCAGCTCACTGAGCATTTACCTTCTGAAATTCATGACTGTCTGAAACCAAAACTGTAAAACAAGTCTTTTGCAACCATTACTTATCTCTTTATCAGAGATAAGAGTCTTAGTAAATGAAGTAAATCAATGATTTAAGCAGCTGGCATGTCTACTACTTTTTTGTTTTTGTGAGTAAATTTGTCTGTGTTGATGTGCAAATAAGTTTGCTGTGTTTTCCCATGACAGTTGTCTGTGTGTGTGTGTGTGTGTTCAGGGACATGTCAGGTGTTTACACACACTGTAGATGCAGTGACTTTGGTGCCTCCAGTGGCAGATTTATGACAGTGTCTTTTAGACAGTGATTGCAGACACATAAGCACATTGACATACTGCTTTGTAGGAGGTTAGATTAGTTTTGCCTCCCGCTGTAAAAATGACATCTCCAAATTGTGTTCTATAGCGAGCAAATAGCAATCAAACATCATCCTTTTATCACTTTTCTATATAATCTGCATATTTGTAGAGTTGTAGTGTTTCAGTCTCAAGTATGTTGAATTGTGTACCTTGTCATACCTTGAATGACTGTGCTTTGGGTTCGTTTATGATATGACTGATATTCAAACTGCATAAGCACAGAGGAGTAACACATTTTGTGTATGTATGGGGGGTATTGTTGGGAAAGTAACCCCTATTATTATAAAAATAACTGTATAAGACGGATGTAAGAATGCTGTAACATGTTTGTTCAATTCTTTATTTATTTTGTTTTCTTTTCTTCTTTTTTTCTTCTTTATTTGTATTTTTGAGTTATACAAAAAGTTGAAAAAAGAGAAAGTGAAATTAAAACTCCTAATTATGTGTACAAATGTACTCTATGCAATAATTATAAACAGTTTAGATTCTGGATTTATATCTTATATTTCATATCTACATGTACAAAATGTGTTTATGGTTACAATAAGTGATTAGTATAAGAAATAACAAAGCATATTTAAGCTAGTAATGTGGGGGAAAAGAATAAAAAACAGCAAGCCGTATTCAGGAAAATAAAACAGTAATTTCAAGAATTAGCTTTTTTCGTTTTTATTATGAAACATGCTGAAATAAATTGTGGTTAAACATTGTGCATCAACACAGCCTCACTCCAACTCGGCACATTTTGACGCTTGGTCAAGACCCTTTTGCATCGCTTTTTGAAGCTCAAGGTACCCCTTTTTAGTCACTTTTCGATGTGAAGGGTCCTCCGTTGTTTTGAATAGGCAACCCTTAGCGTCAATATGCCAACGCGATAATTATTTTATTTTATCGTCATAATTAAAAGATATATTGGGTAAAAACAATGTCATTATTGCATATATGTAGGGGTGTGATTTTTCAATGTAAACAGTCAAAACAGTTTTATTTATATGATATTATTTACACATTTATGAGCACGTAACCTAACCCCTGCCCCTAAACCTACCATCTGTCAAAAAAACACAAGATATAGCAGGCAGATACAACCACCGTCATAATTTATTTGAAAAATACTAATTTCAAAAAATGCCGCTTAGTTAAATGCTGTTTTAGTTTAGGGGGTTTTCGTATTGCACAGCTGTCTGTTGTGGTTACTTGGATGGATGGAGAAATGCTATTTTAGCATTTGTTACCTTTAGCAATGCTTTAGCAAAGCGTAATTACACACATTTGCATCTTAACGTTTACCTGCTAACAACAATTGACAAAAGCCAGAAGCAATTATAAAATGATGATTTACTGAGAGGAACAATTTACAGAGGAAATGGCTTGTCTGTTTCACACAAGGTACATGTGAGTGTGTGTGTGTGGCACTCATAAGAAGGGGCAGGTCTCATTAATCCATTTTACAAGCCAGAGATGAGGAGCGATACAGCACGGAACTTGATTTACAGCCTGTGAGCTTCTGTGAGGGATAAAATATGTTTACTATCCTCCTACATGTAAACCTCAGCACCCCACCCCTCCAACTGTCTCCAGACAAAACACCAGTTACACTGACAAATGCTGGCATAACTCAAGATCAAATAGTTAGATACAACTGTCCAAAATTTGAATTAAAGGGATAGTTCACCCAAAAATGACTACTTCCGGTTTCAGTAGACAGCAGACGTGAGAGAAAAGTGCTTATTAAGTTTGAAATATGATTATTTATCATAAAAAAACGCATGGATTCACTACAGGAGGATTTTATTCACCCCCCGGAGCTGTGTGAGGAACGTTTTATTACGAATACGTGCACATTATTTCACGTCTTACGAAGTGTAATGGCTATCACCCATTTAAACCCATTTAAAGGCTTGGAGGACCCTAAACCGTATTGTACATATAGCCTTGTAGTCTAATTTCCATTTAATTCATTCAGTCCACTCTTGTTCTCTGCTTTTAATCTCAGGCCTAATCACCAATTGGTGAACAACACCAATCTGAAGTATAATTTCCACTAATAAACTTCTATCCTGGAAGACCTTTTTCTCTTTTTGGATGGATAATTGTAAGAGAAATTGAACACTCATGCAGCAGATTCTGTTGAAAACGTCAGGTGATTGTCTTGATTAAATACGTATTGGTAGCTTGTGAAATGAGCCTTCAGTGTCACATGATCCTTTGTAAATAATTCTAAAATGCTGATTTGCTGCTCAAGAGACATTTTTCATTATTTAACAATGTCTAAATAAGTTCAATATTGCTTTATATTTTTGTGGAAACTGTTTTTAATTATTTATTTTTTATTATTATGATTATTATTATTTATTATTATAAGAAATAGAAATTGTTTGTAATAAAAGTCTTCACTGTCACTTTTGATAAATTAAATGCATCCTTGCTGAATAAAATTAATTGCTCAAAACTTTTAAACATGTATGAACCTATGAAAACTGTCCTTTGAAAACCTGAAATAACATTGAGTGTTAATTCTTTATTTTTCGTCATCCAGCAATCATATTTTTCTCAATTTTTCTTCTTCAGAAACATTGCATTATTAATATCGTACAATGCTATGTTTTCTCATCCTTATCATCATGATGAAAATTTAGCATATTGTTTCTGTTGTCACTGATGAAATAAAAAACGCTTTGTTAGTTTCATCAGTAATTTTGTTTACAAAATTAACACTGTTACTAACGCTATATGTGTCCTGTTTATTAGTTCTGGCATATAATAAATTCTTCTTTTTTATTTTTTGCTCTTTTCCTCTGTCTTTGGTTGAAGGAATAGCTCGTCCAGCTGGGCACGAATCACCCGTGAATCTCCAGCGGTATAGCGAGGGAGCAGGAAATAGAACGGGAGGCGTTAACCCGATAAGACTGCTGTTGCAGAGCGGGGACACTCTGTGTCTCTCTCTCTTCCTCCCTCCCTCTTTCGCTCTCTGTCACCCTCTATCTCTCCATTCTTCTCCCTCCTTACAGTTGCTACAGGCTCTTACATAAGCCAGTTGGATATTTTCAGCCTCTCAGCACAGATGCAGTCAAGTTGAAGAGAACGCATTAAATATTTCATTTTGCCTCCTCCCAGACCTGTCTAGTTGGGGTGAATCAACATTATAATACTACACTGTTTTTATCAGCGTCTCTGTGTTTGTTTCAGAATGCCAATCAATCTGATGCTTTTTGCATTCAAATGTGGGTTAGTTTATGTAGAGAAGGAAAGAAAATGAACAGCGGATGGGCAGAAGTAGGTGGGAAACACCCATAGATATTTCCTCTATTCTATCTATTTAGTAAACTGACCTAAAATAAAAATGAAATATTGTGTTGCTTTAACTCTCAAGGATCTCAAAGAGACTCACTGTTAGCAAGGTGATCTCTGTATATGATGACTGAAGACTGGTTAGGTCAAAAGGAACATGTATACAGTACATATATACATTATTTTAGCCTTGCTAAACGGCTTCCATTGGGAATTCAATAGGAGTGTGTTGAATATAGCTTGCTGTGTGTATAGTGCTGAAAGTCACAGATGGCACATAGAGTTATGCAACACAAGAAGAGGCCATTTTCCAGAAGTGAGGATGGTGACAATATACTGATGTTTTCTCAATTCCCTCATTCTCACCTCTGAACCTCATTCATGTAAATCACATCGCTGGAGTTTTCCAGCCTTTACCGTAACGTGCTTTTTTACTGTTTCCTGCATTTGCAGTGAGGTTGTCATGTTTGTTTTTGCGTTTCCATTATGTGTTATAATGTTTTCTCTAAAGAACATGATTTTGAGTGTCACCGTCATTGCGTTTTATGTGTGGAGTGCTAAGGATAATGTGCCAGGTTAAAGTTATAATTGTTGGTTAATTTCTTGGAACAAAAAACATCCAAATGCATTGTTTAACCTAATAGATAGCACTGTGCAGAGGCATACAAATCATTCGTCCACGCTGAGTTGTTCAGTTGAGAATTTTGAAGCATTTCCCTTCCAAATACTGCTCATAACTAATTAAAACAAGGTTATGGTTGTGTGGAAGGACTGTGATGGGTCATTTGATATGTATATGTAAATCTAAAAATAACTAATAAAATAAATTTCCTTAAATTAATATTAAACTCTCTTGTTCTTATTTTTCATATGTGCTTATGGTTGTGGACCCTTTAAATCTACTTCATGTATGCATGTACTTTTCCTTTCTGTGTAAGCTTTGTTATCGTCGCATTCAGGTTATCCTGATTCACCAACAGCAAAAGACAAAACACTGTTTCAAATGACTCATTCTTATACTGAGAGGATGTGATGGCTTGGACTGCATTCACTTCCCTTACTCAAAGGTGTAGCTAATTAGTTCTATGAATCATCGGAAAGTGATAATTAACGTTAACGTGTTGTAGGGAATTTGCTGCTAATTAGGTCAAAGATGTAGAAAAACAGATGAATTTCTGATAGATAAAAGTTAGTATATTCTCTCACTTCAAATTCTCCATTCTTGACTGCTTTAAAAATCAGTCTAAAGAATATATTAAAACATGCATGTACTTTATGGGCTTGTATCTTAAAAAGCATTTCTGTAGCGATCCTGTTTTTAGATACTGTCTGCTTATTTGGTTTTGTGGAGACAATATCGTAGCATTTGCTCATACACGGTCATTATGGAGACCCCCATCAGGCCACCAAGGATGATTTGTTCGAGAACAGTTGAGTGTGTACATGATTTTATGATCTATACTATTAATCAGAACTCTCAGATTCAATCTGAACCCTTTCAGCAACTTAATATAATATTTCATGCACTTAATATGAACTCATAGTAGCTGACCAGGTTATGTTTCGCTGCAAGCTGTGTAACTGTGTTGAATCTTGAAATCGTTAAAAAGAGGAAACAGCTAACAAATCATGTATATTATAAATATAAACAGTACCGATTCTAAAATCGTGATCCTCAGTTCTCTAAATAACAACAACTGCTTGGTGACCTGAGGGGAGTTGTGTAGTATGACAATCACATGAATCACTGTTCATTTTCAAACCTCTTATCCAAACAAAACATGAATCTTGACAAGGGTACGTTTGATCCGTCTATGCAACAAGGTAGCAATTTCTTCAAAAGAAGAGCACTAAACAATATAGAACATTTACATCAGAGTTTTCAAGCTTTTAGGAGACAGCTAGATCCTTTGAATGAAACATCGTTGGAACAGCCAGCGATCTTTCCTCTGGTGCACTTGAATGCACCGTAGATATAAGTGTGTGATAAGGATTTCAAAAACAAGGCACGCTCAATCTGCGCTCCTCTTCTGCTGTGTGTTTCACACATCATGGCTAGTCTGGCTTTCCTTGTCTCTTTGCAATTTTCATATTCTTCAAAGAGAGATGGTTCACACTGTGGGCAATTGTAATTAGGTCATCTTCTCCTCTCCCCCGTTCTCTTTCGGCCTCACTCTCTATCTTTTCGCTCTCTTTTTTTATACCATCTATCACTCTTATTTCTCTCATCCTTGCACCTTCCACCCTCTCCCTTCATATTTTCTTGGATCGGTTTACAATGCAAGCGAGTGGTGAAGAAGAAAGCAGATTAGATGCCCCCTTTGCAAGACAGCTGAGGGGGAGGATACGCGTTAGAGCTGGGGAGCTGGAAATAGGCGGCTATATTTGGTGTTGCAGAATGTGTTAGGCAGGAGATGGAAAGAAATTGCAATTCTGTTTACAAGGCATGGAGGCTGGGTACCAATGTGGGGTCTAAGGAGCTTTGGGTCTGGAGGCCTCTCTGGCAGTATCTCTTTCTGGCTGCTGTAGGCCTATGGTTGCTTGCTTCAACAGTGGAAACAGAAGCAGAGGGCGCTGGACAACCTGCAAGAAGTTTGTGGAATTGACAAGTATCATGCTTTAGCTGTAGATCATGTTTATCTGAAAGAAATAAAGTGGAGTCGCTTACTTGAGGGTCAGTGGTAATTGTGGCCACAGTAATGCGGTTGTTCGGAATTAACGCACAGCCTTTGTGACAGTAACTCAGATGCTTAGCCTGCCAATATAACCAGAAAAATCATGAGAATCTTGAGAATCCTAATTAGCATTTTAATGTCGATCTGTGATGAAGATGGTGCTTTTGAGATTAGAGAATCATATTGCTGATTGCTTATACTATCTAATGTTTTCACGGATAAAGATAATTCCCTTCATACTTCATAAGGCAAATGTCGTGTCACAGTAATAATGTGATGTAGCCTATGTGGACACCTGCACTGGCCAGACTGTTTATGGAGATATCTTTTTGCCTCTTTAAAGGAATAGTTCACCCAGAAATGAAAATTCTGTCATCATTTACTCATTCCATTGACTTCCATAGTAGGAAAAAAAAATACTATGGAAGTCAATGGTGACCCAAAACCCATGGCTACTAATTTTTTTCAGTTTGGCAGAACAAAGAAATTCATACAGGTTTGGAACTCGAGGGTGAGTAAATGATGACAGAATTTTCATTTTTGGGTGAACTATTCCTTTAAGCAGCTTTGAATGGTTATGTTCTCTGTAGAATAAACACTACTTAAAATATTTTTCAAATCTATGTAAATACAAGTTAAAGATAATATATCCTTTCTGTGTGTTCATTTTGTTTTTTTTATCTTTTAATGCAAATATTTTTTTATTTGTCAAGGATGTCTTAGATTGATCTAATTTAATTTAATCCTGAAAATAAGTATAATGTTGTCCACAAAAACTGTTTATAACATTCATATTAAGAAATGTTTCTTGAGTATTATTTTTTTTAAAAAGGATCATGTTATATCATGCCCTTATTTAATTACTGTCAGATTAAGTGTTGCCAGGTATTGTTAACAAACAATAGCAAAAATTGTTTAAATTAACTGAAATAATATCAAGTCTTTTGTTTTGGAATTAAACCACAATTCATCACTTTATTAACTTATTATATTGTCACATTATATGGAAAGAACAAGTCCAAAGATGCTTATAATAAGTGGATATAGCAATATGGACCTCACTCTCTCCTAGGCCCTGTTCACAATTGCTCTCCATCATTTTCACAGCACAAACACAGAACAATCTAGGCAAACCATCTAAACTGAATTTATCATGCAGATGCTAATGAGGTTTTCTTTAAAGCAAGTCAAAGTTACAGAAAAGCAAAAAAGAAGAAGAAAAAATCTGATTAAATAATGTCTGTTCACTTCCAGAGTTTACTGAGCATGCCCTCTTTTGCCATTGGTTGGAGAAACAGATAGCCTTGCTCCAAACTGACAATTGACATGGTTCATTCAGTGTTGCGGTGTTGGACTAATCGTAATACTCAAACAGTAATGTTTTGATAGCTCCACCGCACTGTTATTATAGTTCACTAAAAGCATTTCACGAGTTTGCGTCTCCTCATCGAAACGAATAATAATAATAGCATGTTTGGCGTGCAGTCCTAGAAGTATGAACCCTAGCGAGGGCAGAGCTCAGCGTCCGGCTTGAATCCTGCGTGCCCCCCTTTGAGGATGCAAACGGCGGAGAAGGGGAGGAGGAGGGATGCTTAGAATGAGATACGGAAGGAAATGGGCTTAAACATATTTTTTTTTTCAGCTCGTCGCCAAGGGAGCATTTCTCATTTTCAATGATTTTAACTTAACTTACTAAAATGGAAGTAAAAAATAAATAAAACTATATAGACATATATAAAAATCCACAAGAATAAAACTAATCAACACAGGAAAAAAAACTAAAACTAAAATGGCAATAAAATGTATTAAAGTAAATATAGTATCTCAGTTAGGCTATACTAAAAAAACTTTTCTGTTTAAACTTTTTAGAGGAACCTGCCAACAAAAGGCTAACTTATAGTTGTATTTGCATATTAAATGGGCATATAAAATATTATTTTAACCTATTTAAAAATATTACACATTTCAACCATGACCATCTGTTCATATAGTAGCCTGGACAGTTGGTAAAGCTATGGTTACTGTAGATTGTAGTCTGGTGAAAAAAGAAAATATAGTAGTACTAGACATTACAGAGGCTGCAAGAAGTGCCCTAGATCCTAGATGGAAATGATTCAAGATTAATAGTCTTTCAAATATATGCAATAAAGTGTACCAATACAAATGTAACACATATAGTGCATCTGCCAAGAACTGAAATTCACTTGAATTCTTGTCATTTAAAAAACATAGTTTTTCCATTGTTTGAAAATACTTGAATATTTCAAAAGGAGTGTTTAATGTACATTAAATGACAGACAAAATCTTTCTGAAATCCTTGAGAGCCATGTATTTAAAAGAAAGAGAATGAGAGAAGTGTGACAAGCCTGTTAGCATCACAGTGTTTTTATGAATGTGACAGTGAATGAGACGGAACGAGTGAGAGGAGTGACAATGTTGATATGTATGCTTTTAAATATCTACCTCACTCATTTGAATCATGCTGTGTGTATTTGTGCGTGGCTGTGCATTTGAGAGAAAGTTGGAAGGAGGGCTCAAAGCCATTCCCGCCCTCCCTGCATTTTCTAGGCTCTGGATTGGGTGGCATTTCCATGGCTACGGTGGGTGGAGGTGGTGGGTAACGATGTGCCTTTTGTGAAGCAGCAGTGTGACTGCTCTGGTTGTCTCATGCTCCAGTCTACTCTTATAAATAATATTTAAATAATAGTCTAATGTTCCAAAATGCGCTTGAAAAATCAAATCAATTTGTTAAAAATGATTAATTTCACTGTATTTTAAATTCTATAACCAAATGCATTTGCTAAAAGTTAATTACAGTTTTTTGTTTTAATTTTAATAAATATAAAAGAACGTCTGAGTAATCTAAATATGTAAATATTTAGTATGAATCACTTGCGTAGGCTATATATTTGCCTATTTTACAGGACTGTGCAAAAGTCTTAGGCCACTAGGATTTTCACCAACAAAAAATGGTTTTAAGTGGGTTATTTCTATCTTGTGCGGTAACGTGTCAGTTGGAAATATCAGTTT
>JAUMHE010000048.1:7529908-7545313 GCA_032359235.1 Enteromius mattozi | reverse complement strand
TGAACATTAAGTTAAGGTTATATGCATTCTTGTTTTGTCAAATTTGTTGTAGAAACTATGCAGTAGCCTATTTTATGGAATTTAATGCAATTTCATCTGAAATAAAATTACGTCCAATTCACAACTTTTTCAAGTGAAAAGTCAATAAACGTCACACATTACATTACTTATTACAGATCTATCCAACATCAAAAGGCTATGATTTCATTAGTGCTGCAAGTTCACAGTCCGGTGCTGCACTGCTTTGTTTTCTGCTTTTTCTGGGAAAACTTTTTTTCTGAATGAATCAACAGTTTAAATTAGTCGATTTTAATGTTTTACGTTTCAAATATTATGTTTTATTATATAATGTCTCGCGCACTGTCGCTCTCTCAGTTACACTCGGCCTCTCTCGCGCAGTCGCACGCTCTCGGACATTTTCGGTCTCTCTCGCGCATTTTCGCTCTCGCTGCGTTCGTTTCTCTTGTCCAATTAGGCCCCTCATATAACAAACGCTTTCCGCCGGTAAAGCCGGGCTCACACTACAGGAGTTTTAAAATCATAACCGATTATGAAATCTGGTTGCAGATTATTACACATTATTCAGACTGTCTTGTTACTACAAAACTCCATCTCCACTATCAATCGGGACCATAACAGCACCTGTTTTGCGGTCGCGCATTGGTTAATGCTAAAGTACTGACGTAATCATATAGCTGTAGTCAACCCGATTTAAATCCTAAATATCAAACGTGTTTGATATGATCGGGACGTCCACGTTCTGTGTAAAGGGCTTCTAAAAGAGTACAGCTATATTATTCTGCTGTGTACGCCAGGGCCTAATGATGACAACATTTTTAGTACTTATTCATATTTTGTTTCTCTACGGAAGTTTGTCAGTTATGATTAACAGTTATGATTATGTGGTCTTTCAGAAGTGTGGTGCTGCTCTTGCACGAGTCTTCAGATGTGAAGCAGAGAGACAACAGGTCTCCACAGGTGAGTACTGTTACTACCAAACACACACACACACACCCTTTTTCAGATCTAGTTTTGGCATGTCAATGCAGCCAGTTTATTTCACTCTAACTTCCTCAAACATATTAACCCTTGTGTATTGGCTTTACAATGTGTAAACAAAACAAAAGAAAGGATGAAATCAGACACTGTAAAAATAGCTCTCAACAAAATATGCAATTTAGTACACTTCAAGCTAAATACATTAAATGTATTTTTTGTTACATGTTGTAGTAAACTTGAGTAAACTGACTTTAACGAGTAAATGATTTACTGTTATGCATCTTTTAGTAAAATATATAAGAAGGCATCTGGATCCTATCCAGCATGTTAAGTTCCTTTTCTGTCTGCTTTGTTTTAAAATTCAGTTTATTTTTCTGCTGTACTTTACTTCGGCAACATCCAAAAATCTAGCCATCATTTGACAGACAGTGCTGTCTTATCATTACTACTTTTAAAGTTGCTGATTTGGATGAGACGAGCAGGAGATTTGGCAGAACTGTTTGTATGTTTATTTAGTTTAAAGCTGACCTGCTGTTTTTATTTGTACAGATGAAGATGCTGCTTTTTTGGTGATGGGTGATGTTTGGTCACCAGATTTTAAAGATCACTGCAGCTCTTGTCTCGCTTGTCTGTCTTAGTTTGATATCTCGAGGAATTTCACAACAGGGGGTATTCCAAAGGGATGCACTGAGACATCTTGTTTTCTCAAACCTGACGCTTTTCTGCAAATTTTAAAAGTGAGGACTTTTTTGGTGGAAGGGGATGAGGAATTGTGGTGATTCTCCTCAAGGAATTTTTAAATAGTCTGTCTGCTTTTTCAAAGAATTCCAAAACTAGGTGCATTAACAATTATAAAATTGACCTAAATAAAAGTGTGTTTGATTAAAGACATTTTATTTATGTTCCAGTTTTGAAAAATTAATTTCAACCCCTTTAATTGAAGTATGTAATAATATCTGTTTAAATCAAGTTCAGCATGCACCTTTTTTGAAAACAAGATCTGTGTTACAATCTTTATACATGTGCACAGACATTCACACACACACACGCACACGTCTAGCCTCCTTTTTTTATGCGACCCAGTTTCCAGAGCCCAGTAGCATTGCATGCTTCACCTCACTGGTTCCCAGTTTCACAGCTATGTCACAATTTCTCATCTCAAGGCTGTAGAAGTGGACAGGTTATGGGACCTGAGAGAGAAAAAGGAGGAATAAAAGTGTCAAGGCATACCATCAGGGAAGGTGAAGAGAAAGACTGAATATAGCAGAGTCTTTGCTTGTGTGTGTGTGTGTGAGAGAGAGAGAGAGAGAGAGAGAGAGAGAAGATGAAGTGGAAGAATTGAAGGGGAGGGCATAACGGATAACAAACAAATCTAGACATGTTTCCCCCTCCCCTCCCAGTCCACCACAGACAGACTGATTTGCATAAAGGGCCGCAGGGCTTTTGACTGACAGGGCTCCAGACGGCACTGCTGCTTCCACTTTAAGTGGGCTGGTGTGGGGCACTGGGGGGGAGGAGTCAGCCTGGACACAAGCCCTCCCCCTCACCAACTCCAACCCCTGCTCTCTAATTGAGATATATACTAACTCCGTCCTATATGGCGCGCTGGAGAGGGGAAAAAGAAAGAGAGAGGAAGAGAAAGAGAGTTTGGGTGGGGGGGATGCACTCACAAGGAAGTGATTTGTGGTCGTGATGACACCTTGTGTGTCGCTGGTGCCTGTACATTGCTGCGGCACTAAAAAATGCTCCACAGCAGTGCTGCGTGGTCATGTTGAGATGAGGAGAAAGAGGAATATTTGATGTTTTTAAATGGATTGTGGCTGTGTGTGTTTGAGTGTACACTGGAAATGAATCCTTTCTGAACATACATTTGTCTGTATATTTGGAAGCATGCAGAATTAAGTTAATTTTCCTACCGTTGCTACAATACAGAGGCTGATGTTATGTTAAAATGAGCATGGTGTCACAATGCAGCAAAATTTCCTTACAGTTGGCCATAATATTTGAAAGATTTTAAAGATCTGGAAAGATGTTTAGGTTTTGACTTGCTATTTAAATGCATATTAATCATAAAAAATTAAAGATGCAAACTTATTTGAGAATTAAAAATTGGTTTCAGAAGTACAATGCACTTTAATAAAAGAAAGAAAGAACCAGATACCTCCGATTAAGATCGAATGAGATGAAATTATACAGAATAGAGTTTCATGAAAGCTGTATCTAGATTGTCTATAAATTGATGCAGTCCTACTTATATCCTCTGAGGGGGGGCAGACATGTTCAAGCCAGCTGATTTTCAGTATTGTTTTTCTTTTCTTCTATGTGGACATAATAGGGTCATACATGCTTTCAAGGCCTACAATACCCTGGTGATATTTGAACCTTATTTTGGAATAAGGTTGTGATATAAATGTCTCTGTAATGAATAACCAGCTTGTCACTCAAGCTTTTTCTAATGCTATTAGAAGTCTAGGGTTGTGGGCCATTTAAAGATGAATTGGTAATGCTTTTTAAATTCCAGCTTGCACATTTTAATTAAATTAGAATTGTTGTCGTAAACAGAATGCAGCATTGTATTTAAGAAAGTAGAATTAAAATGAGAAATTCAACGACTGTAATTTTTTAAAGGGTGGTATTTAAATGCCTTATAGACAGACAAAAAAATTTAAAAAGTCGCTAAGAAATTTGTACTTGATTTATATTTCATACATTTATTTTCATTTTATGGACCAATGTGGGAATACACTTAATTTACAAGAATACCATTAGAATGAGCAAATTACACTTTCTGTCATTTCAATTTCAATTCCATCTGAAACAGAGAGACGATTCTTTTAACTTTTTTCTTTAATAACAGGAGTTTTGCATTATTGCATTTCCACATAAAATGGATTGAGATTGATTTTACACCCATCTCGGCACAGCTGTTTAAGGTATCTGAGTAGTTTAGCAGTCATATATCAAGTACTAAGCAGTTTTTCATTAAGAATGTCTGATACCCTGATAACACTACTAGCTAGTTAAGGTGATGATCTTCAGTCACTGAGAACCACAGTTGCCCACACAACATGTGTAACTTGTCCAAATCATTTTCTGCAAATTAGACTTACAATGTGCACTTCCTCTGGGATGTCTACAGATTACATTATAATCACATTTGGACTACAGCCAGCACCGTATTCGATTTTATTCCTAAATGTTTCTATCAGTCTATGTGAAGCAATGTCAAACAGATGGCATTACTTGTACGGAGAGTGATTCTATATATGCTGTATATGAATAATTTTGTGCAAGTTAGAATAGTGAGCTATTCTCTGCAAAATTACCCCGATAAATAGTCTCGAATTGCTGCAACTAGCAAGCCATTAGTTGAAGTGCAACAACAAATTGTTCTAATAATTATTCAACGTGAAGTCCTCTTCTTTTTATCACCTCAAAACTTTGTTTTTAGCCTCAATGCTAATTTCTGTGGACAGTTTTTTTGCTATTTACTATAAGCTCTATGTGCAGTGTTCCAAATATGAACATGGCTGTTTCAGAGACACACACTAGTCTTCAAGCCTTGCAGAAAATAATAAATAGAGATATAAAAAAGAGTTATAAAGTGAAAAAGGGTGGAACAGGAGAGATTATCAGAAAATGTCCTAAAGCATCTTCAGCCATGGCAGTGTACTTGGACAACAAGTGATTCTGATAGTAGTTGTCATCTTTGACTTTTCCTGCATATCCTCCTAAACAGAAAGTGGTCCTGTCACTTTTTCCCAGGGAAGATAATATGCTCTCTTGAGTAACTGATATATTTCTTTGTCACAGTCAAGCTTGACATGTCCAGGGTAGCATGATAACTCGTATATAAAAATGCATGTTAATCTGTTATCTTATTTAGTTATATATTTAATACCTTTTAGTTAAGTGAGTTTTACAGAGTTTAGTAAGTTACTAAAATTTTTGAATGTGTCTTTCATATCATATCCATCCCTGTAATCAGAATAATTCGGCTGAATGCAGTCGTATTCCACAATAGGCTGTTCATTTGACAAAGAAATCAGAAAACAATAATTACGTAAAGGAACATTACAGCATGTCTTCTGTTGTCATGGAAGTTGACATTGTTTGTGCCACAGCTAAAACTGTCGCAAACAGCGTTGAAGGAACAGAAAATTTCAGCATTGTTGATCTGTTACAGTCATTATCCACTGAATCAAATTCAGCAAATGCTAGATGCATTCATGTACGGACTGAATCTATGGCAATAAAGAGAAATGGCTTACAATTTTGAAAAAGCTTGTGAGAAGCACCAAGGATTTGCAACCTGATTTGTTGCGCCATAAGCAAAGTTAGCTCATTGTTATGCTATTAATTTCCATCAAGGGGCCACATTACTCTCAAAAGTAATGACATTTAAACAACCTTCTTAACCACACCGTGTGAATGTATTGAATTATTCCAAAAGATGACTGCAAGCAGGTTGATCTATTTAATAACCCCATAAAAGCCATATGTGAATGCATACATATTGTATTAACATGCATAGTATTTTATAATTGTAGGTTAACCTCTTAAGGCAATGCAGCACACTAATGTAGAATCCTAATGGTTCAAGTTTTATCAATCCATAAATTAAAGAAAATTAAGTTCCAGAGGCTCTACCCCTTTATTGACTTAAAATATAAAACTATTTAAATAGTAAATAGTGAATAGTTTTTTTTATTATTAATAAATACATGTGTGTCTCATAAGTCAAGAAAAATGAATTCCTTGCCAGTTTACCTAAACCAAGTGTTTATTCACTGATTGACTGGCCAATTGCGGACACAGCAATATAGCTGCTACAGAGATTATTTTTGCAGTTTAAGCAATAATTCATCCAGTACTCTTATGTTGTTGCAAACTTTTTTTAATTATATTTTATTTTTTGAGGTTGTTTGTTGATCTAAGTCAGAAATCTAGAATGAATGATTTGTTCAATAATTGGTTGACGATTTTTGGTTAATAAAAATGCAAAATCTGGTCTATTTCTCTTACTAAGCTTATGTGCCGAAAATAAATATAATGTGCCTGAGTTGAACAGACCTTTGTGATACTTTTTAATGTTTTATTCCACTCTCCATTCATTGTAATTGTGAGGAAAAGAGTGACCCCCGCAGTCTTCAGAATTCCTCCCCTTGTGTTCTGAAGAAAAAGGAAAGTCATACAGGTTTGCAACAATGAAAGTTTTAGTACTTAAACCTTATATTTTTGAGCACTTTATGATGTCCTTAAAAAAACTGATGTTCACCAAAACAAACATAGACCAACTCATAAGTCATGAAAGAACACAAATAGATGCATTAAGAATATCGCACTGTGGGGAAAGGGAGCAAGAGATTTCTAGTTTCTAATCGCCCTATAGCAGACCACCACCACATAATGATTCCTGTGCATCTGGAGGGGGAGGCACAGAGCTAAAAATAAAAAAAAATCACGGAGTGTGTGTGTGTGTTTGTGTGAGGGAGAATGAGATAGAAAGAGAGAGAGGAAGAGAGGTAGACGAGACAATCTATGCCTATCTGTCAGTCGATTGGCCAGTTAAAAATGCATACAATTACTTCCACCGGCTCAGAGGCAGAGCCATTTACATATGCATACGTGAGGGTACTGCTGGGGTGTTGAAACGAAGAAAGAATGCGGGGACAGAGAGAGAGAGAGAGAGAGGGCGGGAGGGAGAGGGAGAGATGCAGAGAGAGAGAGAGAAACATTAATCTTTAAACACTCAACATGCAGATTTATTGCCGACAGCAGGAGGACAGAATAAAAAAATCACTGGAAATGAAGGGATAAAAACTGAATTGTTAAGGCAATGTTTGATTTAAAGTTTATAGGTGTAAACGGAATAGTTCTCTCTTCTCTTTTATATCTATAAAAAATAAATATAAAAATAAATTATTATTTAAATATTAAATATTAAAATAAATATATATCATCCTCATGTCAAACCTGTGAATCATCTAGAAGCTGCTCTTGAAATTAATTCCATTTAATAATATAAAAATAATTACATTTTCCATGAAATTAAATAAAATGACATTAAAAGCTATCCCTGCCATTTTTTTTATATACAGGGAAAAAGAAACTTGGATGTGAAAAAACAAACAAAAAAATTTGGTGAACTGTTTATACATTAACTTAAATACTCATGTTTGTTTTTTTTTAAAAACAGACTATAATAGAGGCTCGCTCTGAAATATTTTGTGATATTTATAGTAATTGTGTAGTTTTATCACTAGTATAGGATCTTATTCATTTCTATTTGATAGAAACATTTCCATTTAATTTTTTCATGTGGAGCTTTTTGTGTGAAGAAGCTTATGAAAGCATGCTAGATCATTGGATTGCAATTTAAACCCTCATAATATGTCCATTAAGATGTATTGTGTCTTGATTTATGATTAACAGATGCACAAATTAAACAAAATCTAAATGGACAATTGCTTTTAGATAAACAAAAAAACAAAAATTGTGGTTATCTGTTCTTTCCTAATGCATGTCTAACAAAAATATTTTTTATAACAATACTTTTGCATAACCAGACCTTAGACTATAAAGTATGGTCCTCGTTGCAGTTTATTCAGGTCAAGAACCGCCCACTTAAACAGGAAGAGACTGTCTGACCAACATGTAAATTAACCAGCCACACTAGTACCGATTGTCCCACGGACACAATTTAGAATATGAAGCAGAATATACAATTATTCTTGTGGATAACTAGTTAAGTTGCTATATGTCTCTGACATATCACAAATGTTTGGCAGGCTAAAACTGTTATCTCGTACTAAGGCTTAGGTTACAGTGTTTATTTATGGGAGGTATTAACATATACATCATTGCAGTGTTCTGATCAGTAGTTTTTTTTTTTATTGTATTTTATTAATTACATTGAGATGTTGGGAATGGCACACTTGTTCTTGATCTGAATTGATGATTGACTGTATGGCAACGAGCCATCGTTGTTGTGGTCTTGGACATGTTCATATGCGCAGCAGATGTATGTAACAAGGAACACACTAAATGCATATATTTAACTTGACACACTTGGAGGGAGAAAGAGCAGAACTTCGATAGCTCAAGTTGATGAAGAATGTTTAACAGAAAGTGTTTTTTTGGAAAGTAAATTATTGCCTTTCTTAACCATCATCCTATACTAATATGAATTAATTAAAATATTTAAATGACAGATCTGAAAATTAAGTTTATGCATTGTTGCGTTAGTGGTGCGCGAGGAAGTATTGTTGTGGTCATTTTTAATGAGTTTCAATGCCACTTTGTAAATCTCTACATAGGCTTTTGACTCTGTTTAATTTCTGAATGATCCTTCCTTAGTTTTAAAGCTGTATACCTCTTTGTAGTCATCAGAAAAATTAGTTGCTTTTTTCCAGATGCTGCTTCCATTTCCATATTCCCATTTTTCCATTTCCTTCAGCTTTTTCCTTCAGCTTTTTTCAACAAAGAAGGATGTTGAGGTCCCCCTGCTTTTTTTGAGGCTGTAGAACCTGTTATGGGATTAACTTGGACAGACAAACATTCTAAAGTACATAGATCCATAACGATGAACACGATAGCCACGATCAACCATTTAAACATACCCACTGTAGTATAAAATGAATTCAGACATGATTGTATGAATAACCCACACATGATAAGCTTCAGCTCCGGCATTAGTGGAACTGATTTGTTTTAGAAATAAGGCTGGTCTATGCCTCTACAAATTGATAGCATATTGAGCACAGTAGAGAAATACTCATTAGTCACTTGATTGCACTATTAAAGGGCATAAAACCTTTCAGCTAATTGTTTTTTGTTTTTTCAGCATAAGATTTAATAAAGAATATATAAAACAGCCAGAATTCTGGAAAGTACTTTTTTTTTTACTCTCTCTCTCTCTTTAGGGCTCCCTGTCCTTTTGGCCTGTGGTGACCCTTGACCTTTCACATAAGACACAAACAAGGTTCCCTTCTGTCTGCTTCCTTGAGTGACGCAGGTCTCACAAAGCTCCTCTGTATCTGGCTAGAGTGAAAGAGAGTGACTGATTGCAGATGAGGTCTGATTTTCTCTCTCTCTCCCTCTCTTACATCTACATTAAAAATGTATCACATATATATTTCTTTTATTGTTCCCACAAATCTTAGAAACATTTGGTTGGGAAGATGATGTTTAAAGGGATAGTTCACCCCAAAATGCAAATGTTGTCATTATTTACTAAACCTCATGTTGTTCTAAACCTACATGACTTTCTTTTATCACAAACCAGTTCAAACAGTAGATGACTAGACATCCAAAATGGTTTGGTAACCAACATTCTTTAAATGTTGCCATTGAACTGTTAGTTGCACAGAAATGTAAATATAATGTATATCATCTATAGACTAGTGGCATCAAATGTTTTCAAACAGATTTCTTAAACTTGTCCCCTACCTCCCTGGGTCTGAAAAACAATTATCCCTGTTTCCAAGTTGTGCCATTGGCCAAGCCAAGTGTTACTCTGTCAGGCTACTGAAATGAATAGATATTGTATTTAAATGGATTGAGTTGAGTAGTGCACAGTTGTTTTATTTGAAAATGTCCTGTAACTCTTTTTTGCTTCTTGGGATGATACAGTGGTAAAATTACTGTTGCTTCAAACCATCATTTTATTCTTGAGAAGGTTTAAAATTTTCAAGTATTGGATGGTTTGGTGAAACCCGTGGAGAGAAATGAGGTGTTAGAATCCATTCAATGCTGCAATCATGTGCCATGACACTAATATGCAAGCTGGAGGCAACAGGCTCGTTCCAAGGATTTCAAGGCGTACAGAAATGTTAAAGTTTAGTGAATAGCACCAGCAGTGTTCAGAGTCTAGTGGAATTTTAGCCCCTCTAATTCTCATGCAGCCTACAGCTAAGTGGAGTCTGCTATAAAGTACATGAACTCTTGAGTTCTAATATGATGAACTTGTTACAACTGAAGGTAAATTATGGACCAATAAAATATTAGATAATTATGAGTTAATGTTAATAACATGCAATGTTACGGTTTTCATAAAAATGAAGATTAAAAATAAAAAAAAATCCCATAGACTCCCATTCACAGAATGTTCAGATGAGCCAAGATCAGACTTCCCTTCTATGTACTATTTCTAATCCATTTAAACTCCTTTAAGCTTCCGCTCCATATAATACTATTTCTAATCTATCTAAATCATGCTAGCAACATATTAACTAGCTTATCATGCTAACAACATTCTAGTAACTAGCTAATCATACTAACAATGTGCTAGTAACTAGCTAATCATGCTAACAACATGCTAGTAACATGCTAATCATGCTAAAAACATGCTAGCAACATGTTAAACATGCTAGTGACCTGCTAATTATGCTAGCAACATGCTGGTAACTTGCTAACCATGCTAGCAACATGCTGGTAACTTGCTTATCATGCTAGAATCATGCTAACACCATGCTAGTGAGATGCTAATCATGCTAGTAAATTGCTAATCATGCTAGAAACATGCTAGTAACATCCTACTACTATCTATCTATAATCTGACTTTATAATCTGACTATTTCTAAGTATTTCAGACTGAAAACATCAAACTTAAACTTTTAAAACTTTTTATACTTAAACTGTTTTAACTTTTTTAACTTCTTAAACTATTTTAAACTTTTTCAAACTTTCAGCCATCCATTAAACTTAAAGTTTGTCTCAACAAACATTTTTATCTAGTTATTTTTTTTTAATACCATGTTTGTTTGGACATGATTGTGACTCCACTGTGTTATTTGAAGCATCTTTTGAGTACCATTTTCACCATGACCTAAAATGGCATTTCAAAAGCTGCATTTATTTGATAAAAAATACATAAATTATGAATTATGTGAAATCACAGTTTAAAGTAATTGCTTTTTATTGTAAAATATTTTATAATATAATTTATTCCTGTGATCAAACCTTTTAGCAGCCAAGTCTTCAGTGTCACATTGATCCTTCAGAAAAGACATTATTATTATTAATGTTAAAAAAGCTGCTGTGTATCATATATATATATATATATATATATATATATATATATATATAAACAATGGCCAATTTTGAGATTTCTCGTTCACACAGCAGCTTACAGTTGTCTTTAAAACTGTATGAACTGTATGAACGTGCAATGATATTCAAGTAACCATAGCGACCATGACACAAGAAATATCAAAGATGGCGACATCCATAAAACTGAGTCCAATTTAGCTGCGAGATCTTTCTTCAAACCTTCATTAACCGACAACAGCTTTTAAATTTGGGTGAGCAGAGCATTTGAATCACACGGCGCGCACAGGACACAAAACTGACGGGAGCAGCTCCAGTGGAAAACTGACAGGATAAAACTTTAAGATGACACGCAGCTTGTTTCTCCTTTAAGTTACTGAAAACACACATGAAAAAAACACATAACACACGTTTGTGCAGCAGAGCGGCTCTCTCTCGCAGTGTTTGACATGACAGATAATTCCGTTCACACAGCGCGTGTTCAGAGAATGCGGTTGTGACTCCTGAAAATTTACAGGTCTGAGTTTGGTTACACCCGTAAATATCCGAACTGTGTGTGAACGTAACTTTATTAATGACTTCAGTACAGGACTGACAGCCGTATTCTGCTCCTGTGTGAACATGGTATCACAATTGTTCAATAGAATGCATCTGTGCCGAATAGAAATATCAATATTACTTTGAACCAGTAGTGTGTTAATATGGTAATAATACAATTCCATAGTGTTACTGATAGTATCAGTGTGTCATGAAAAAGCACTTTTAATAGTGTTTCAAATGGAGGAACTCCCGTTCAGATTCTCAGTGTTGTACTTCGTTTGACCTCTGCTGCAATGTTCTTGGGCTAGCCCATCTGCCTGATGCTTATGTTTGTCCTTGTGCTCTGGACCCGGCCACTGTCTGGGTCAGATTAGCGGGAGTATAGGCCAAGTAAAGAAACCTCATGCTAATTTGGAATGATGGAGAATACATTACAAAATACAATACTGTGTGTTTTTTTACCGTTTCTTGTTGTTCCAAAATCCTAGTAAACATGTGAAAGTTTTAATAAGCGTGGATCCTAACGGATACAGCTACGGAACTACATCCCAACATATGAATGTGTTTGGAAATGGGGAGAGGAAACAGGAGACCACAGCTGAAGGAGCTCTAGTTTCAAATCCTGTGGCAGGAAACTCTGCCGGAGACTCACCCCTCCCCTCACCCTGTGTGTGTGTGTGTGTGTGTGTGTGTGTGTGTGTATTTTGGAGTATATAAAAATATAAAGCATCCTGTTTCACCTGTCTATTGCCAATTTAGTTTTCATTTTACATTGTGTTTACAAATGTGCTTTTGTAAAATTGCGTCTGTGTGTTTTTGGGTAGATGGTCACGTCTGCATATTTTCTTTTTATAAGCCTCCTCGTTCTATTGCTGCGACTCTATTTTTACAGTGTTTACATAGTTAGTCACTGCTCGTTTGCGTCAGTCTTCCTCAATGCTCGGCTCAGTTTAGTGCTGGAAATACACGCACGATAACAGATGCACGACACACACAAGCTCTGAAGCCTGAGGTTGAACAGTTAAAACCGAGCTTCATCCTCATCCTGTTTTGTCTACAGTTGCTCTTGTTCCCTCTGCGATCGAGCGGGAGACACCCTGATGTTGCTCTATCTGCTCTGGATTTTTCTGGAGCACACGTATTCACACGAAAAGTGTACACAACCATGTACAGCAACTCAAACGCTCACACAGGCGCACAAGCTCACGGCCTCTGAGGTTAGGCTGGAATGTGTGTGATGTGTGATTGTGGAGGTTGGAGGTGGTGGAGCAAGTTCAGCTTGACAGAGCGGAGCAGGGCCTCTCTTATTACAATCTAAACCAGCTCCCACTGCATTTTTCTGTCGCTCTCTCTCCCTTGCATTCCCTCTCTGCTCAGTCTGCCTGCAGTTCTCTTTTGCTAGCTATTTCTAACCCTATTTTTTCAGACTTCTTTCACTCTCTCTCTCTCTCTCTCTCTCCCATCTATCCTCCCTCCCTTGGTACATCTCTCGCAGCTCTCTTTAAATATCACTCGTTCTCACTCTCTCTCTCTCTCTCTCTCGCTCCTCACGGGCTGCAGAGTGCATTGCAGCGACAGCTGCTGTTATAACCATCAACTGCAGCCTCCACAGCAACCGTTACTGTGGAGGAGAGAACACGGCAACAGCACTTCATACCGCAGACCCCACCTTTGTTACACGTTTCAAGACAATTACAAAGTGATTATGCCTTCTCTCTTGCTTTGCAGATATTGTGCCAAAAGTTTCACAAAAAAAGTTGTGTTCTACCCCTGAGTGTTCAGGTTTACAGATCTTATTGTAAATGACTCATGTATAGACTCAATTATAGAAAGTGGCAATGTTTAATAAAATCTGGAACTGGAAATTCTGGAGAAATTTTACAGGACTTCTCTAATAATTTATTGCCTTTAAACCGTCATGGAAGCTCATGGTCATATGCCTCCATTTTTGATGTCCAGTCAACCAATCCAATCAAAAGCCAATGCAAAGAACAAAGTCACCACCTTTTTTTTCTTTTTGATGTATGGCACTATATAGCAGAAAAGATTTGCTGCTACATCTCTATTTCATATATACACAATATTTGATACAAATACATGGAGTGGCATATCAAATATGTTATATATAATTAATATATATATAAAATAATATAGCAAACACAAAATCTCAAATGTGTGCATAATGCTTGAGAACCAGTGTGGGTTGCTTTTGCATGCATCTATGTTTAGCATATTTAATGCAGTGATCTAGCTCCTCACAAGACTTGAATTAGACCACTCAATTCATATGGATCAGTTTTATGACCTCTTAAGATCTATTTAGATTAACGGTTTTGTTGCATGTACTTTTATTGTATGGGCAGAAAACTTTTGAGTTTCATTACATCATTTAGTTTTGAAGTTGAACTAAAATCTTATGGGTTTGGAATGATGACAGAACTTTTAATTTTGGGACAACTGTCCTTTTAAGGGTCAATATTAGTACCTTAAACTAATAATGTGCACCATTTAGGGGAAGATAAGGCATATAAGTTTTCTTTTTTAAGGGGATTCTACAATATTGACAAGCTATTTCTTTTCTGATAGTTTTGTGATAAACATACTGGGAACCATCTTTGTTCTTAAAAAAAAAACAACCTTTAGTGGCATATCTAAGAAAGCTTTTTGCTGAAACGTACTTTAAAAATAATGCATTTCAAATGGATATATCTTCAGGTATATACATTACATATCTGGACATGTTGTTGACAGCCAGAGTGGACAGCTATATTTGACCTTTACCAGGGAGAAGACCGGTTTCATTTTAGAGCTGACAATCTTTTGCTCATAATTTGTTTGTGAGTGCTTCATCTGTAATTTCATTTTCACCAGAAAACAATTGTAAATCTTCCATCATGCAGTAAAACTTAATAACACCCGTCCACCCACTGAAAACCATTATTATAAGAGAAAATGATGAAATTAAAAGCAACTTATTGTTTCATTTGCTCCCAGTGGATTTTTTTTTCTGAATTCAACATCATGATCACACTTCTGTCCTCTCCTATCAAAGTATTCTAAATTTAAACTCAAATCATCTAATTTCTACCAATTAAACACTTTAACACTGGGGGCGCACTGAATGACTAGCTCAAATATTCCAAGACTGAACTTGACATACCTAAAGACTTTTTAAATTGATTGGACTTACTGACTGGTGAGTCATGAATGGACAAATAAAAAAAAAAAAGTCGCAACTGTCAACTGCTATACTGTGCTTGTAGTATATGCTCTTCAATTGCATGTACAAATGCAGCTGCATATAATTTCATTAAAGTTGCAAAAAAAAAAAAGAGCATGCAGTGTCATAGGTATGTTGCCAGTTAAGCCATGAATTACCAGAAAGGTTTAAAACAGTTGGCTTAAAACTGGGCATGCATGTAAGCATTTGTTAAATATCAATCACATCTGAGATGCAGTGGTTTTCAAAACTATCTTGGATACAGCCCAGCACGGCCTCCCTCATTTAAGACACCCTGTTCAACTCGTCATTAGTAAAGACTTTGAGACCTGAAGTAGCCCAGAAAAGGTAAAGAGTTGTGTCAGAAAATGTGTGTCAGATCCACATCGTGTTCAGCAGTGGCAGCTCCTAAAACAGTCAAAATAAACTAATTAACTCAACTGCTGTGATGTCAACGTTAATCAAGAACATGAGGAAAAAAGAGGAAATCAATAACTTGTAGCTTTAAGGATTCATCTACAGAGGTGGGACCAAGTCATTGTTTTGCAAGTCACAAGTAAGTCTCGAGTCTTTGTATTCAAGTCTCAAGTCAAGTC
>JAUMHE010000048.1:7517882-7529808 GCA_032359235.1 Enteromius mattozi | reverse complement strand
TCGAGTCGCAAGTCATCAAATTTGGGACTCGAGTCCGAGTCGAGTCTCGAGTCATGTGACTCGAGTCCACACCCCTGTTCATCTATATTTAATTTAGAATTTAATGTTTGATAACTTTTCAGTATATTTCCTACTTGCTGAAGGGCACAGCAAATATGACATTTATTATAGTGGGTTTATGTCAAGATTGTTTCAAGTTTACTTAAATTATAAGTTGTTATTTTTAAAGTCTACTAAATGTTAATTTTGAAAACTCTCAGTTATACTGTAATTTTAAATGACTTTAGGCAATGGTTAAATATTAGGAAAAAAATCCTATAGGCATTAGTAATTTTGGTATCAGTGATGCTCACATTCAGTCATAAAAAAGATGCCATTAACCAAATACTTATAAAATATACTGTCTTTATGTTGTTTCTACATTAATTTTACGATTGAATGTGAAGTTATTGCAATATAAAGGACTATTTAAACATTTTAAGCTTAGGTGCGATTAACTTCACAAAATAAGTTAATAATTTATTTATAATTAGTAATTAATTTTTTTTCATTGATTGACCGCACTAATATGTAATTAACCCCTATATAAAATAATTTTATTTACTGTTGTCATATTTGTTTGTATATTTTCATTCGCTATTTATTTTTGCATATTCATCATGAAGAAAATTCATTTTGAAGAATAAGCTGTTTGTTATGATTTGGAACATTCTTTATAACAAATTTTAAGAAAACATTAAAAGTAAAAAAAATAAATAAATAGAATTGGCCTGCAGACTATAGGCCTATAGGCTAGTTTCTTAACTTTTATTAGACTGCAGATAGAAATAAGATAATTCCTGATGTCTTTAAAATTAGAGCATAATTAATTTTTTTCTTTACAAATACATTTAGCTCACAATGTTAACTTATGAAATAAAAGAAACATCACAAGAAGAAAAAAATACTTGACAAAATTGCAAAATGAATGCTGATTGTTTGACAGCGAATGCACAGCCCCATTCAATAGCTGGCATCAGTTGCAAATAGTAATGTTTTTTTTTTTTTTTTAAATCTTA
Source organism: Enteromius mattozi (assembly GCA_032359235.1). Taxonomy (NCBI): domain Eukaryota; kingdom Metazoa; phylum Chordata; class Actinopteri; order Cypriniformes; family Cyprinidae; genus Enteromius; species Enteromius mattozi. Next base: position 7,528,750 of record JAUMHE010000048.1, on the reverse strand, counting down.
GCGAAAATTATTGGCAATGACTGGTTCTTAAATGCTTAGACTCCATACACTATACGACTTTTCTGACAACTGCAAACAGCAGCCGAGCCCAACTGAAACAGACCGGGTGAGATTGGGCACGATCCATCATCAGTGCCAAATTACATACATAATCGGCCTGAAGTCATGTAGTGTGTGTAAGCTTAGCGGCCACTTTCTGCATTACGTCACTGGTGTCAGAATTTGTGCTAATGCAGAATAAATACTGAAATGGTGCAGCAATTTGAATTCTGTCCAGAAAGGCTAAACCATGTTGTATTGTGTCAAGCATGATGTTTATTTTTTAGCATGTTTTTGCTGATCTATAATGTAGCTCCGCAGTGCCATCTCTACTCTTATCTCTACTCTTACTATTATTGTGCCAGACCTTCCTTCCTTACTCTGCTGCCCAGACCAAGAGGACCAGAAAGCCTCCTGTTAAAGAGATGCAGATTTATGCGCAAGCAAAGGCGGGGCCCTGTGTGTTTTGATGAAAGAGATCTATGAGAAAGGCTCGCTCATATGCTTCTAGTCACTCCCTCTCTCTCTTTCTCTCTCTCCTTCTCTCTATCGCTTCACCCCCCCCCCCTCCACCACCACCCCGCCTCAATCTTTCGCCTGCTCCCTCTTTTCTCTTCTATAACGGTCTCACTTTAATATGTATGCAAATGTGCCCGTCCTCCATCCCCTTAATTGTCTGGCTTCCAGCAGTCAGTCTGTGTGTGTGTTTGTGTTTTACAGTGCCTCAGCTCTCCTCACTAGCCTCTGCTGGCAGAATCACCAAACCTGCACCTGAGCTCAGGAAGCGATGGCGGGGTTATGCCATTCTGTCACTTTGATAAGCATACACAGTAAAAACCAAAAATGCCACTGAAAGTCCGTTTACCCTTTAGCTAACATATAGAACTGCCCATATCAAAGCCCTATTTTGAATAAATTCAGAAATGAAAGATTTGTGATCAAATCATGGTTAAGTACTAAAACGGTTGGGGTTCAATTAGGTAACTGTGATGGGATATGATATAAAATGAGACATGAAAGTACTATTAAACAATACAATTGCCCTTTCATTTCTTCTCTTCTAATATGCAGCAGCAAATTCCATACTAAATTGGCACAATCTTGGCACTAATCTGCCATAGCCTATAGCTATTTTCAATTCCTTATAGACAAGCCATATAAACTTTTCTTGTGGTGGTGATGCTATTTCTATGCAATCTACCTGAAAACTGCAGGTGTATCGACACCATGTGCTTTGCTCTTCTCACATGATCTGCTGCTGCAACATGCAAGCACTTCAAAGACATAACCTTGAGAGGATATTAAAGGTGATTTTTCTACAATATTAGGTACTTGCCACCTGCTTGATAATGCGGTGATGGTTTTAACGGCAAGATTTACAATAAATCTATCTGTCAGCAAGCGTTTTTCCAAGAGAAGGAGGATGTGGTGGGAGGAAACTGTAACTGTGTTTACTTTTTGTAATGATTGAAGAAAATAAAGTAAATGTGAGTTTTGACATTTGTATATGTTTATGTAGGTTGTTGGTTTGATAATCACTAAAATTAACAACTAAGTGAAATCTGTCTGCAGAAGCTGGTTAATTTTTGTTTAAGCTGGACTATAATATGTACATAGGATCCTTAAATAATAGTGCGCCGTGTGAAAGATATGCATTTATCATTAAATATGTTTGTGGTATTGAACGCCCCTTCATAACAAGTTGTTTTTGATGATGGTGTTTTGGCATATTTTTCTTATTGAATTAGTTTTTTATTTTAATATTTGGATAGAAATAGTATTTTTGTGCTGATGCGGCACGGATTCCCGTTGTTAAAGTATTGCATGCTTTTTTTCCACTGGGCCCCAAAGGTTCATTCAAAACATCTGTGCACACTTTTTACAGAAATGAGTATTTGACTTTTTTTTTTTTTTTTTTAAGGCATGGTTGCCACTGAGTCTATTTGCCACATTTCACTGAGTCTATTTGTTCTAGCCAATTCGATATTCAGTATCTCACATTCAATAATTGCCAGAAGGTAGAGATGCTGTTGAATAATATGGTGTCATACTGTAGTATGCAGAAATATAGGAAGAGAATGGAAATATAGGGTAAAGAGAAGAAGTGGAGCTCCAGTCAATTAATGTGCTGGAGTGTTGTGTAATGTAACTTCACAAACCTATAGTAAACCAACCGAATCTTATTAAAATGATGGGAGACAGATAACAAAGGAGGGCGTTTGACAGGCGGGGTGAGTGGGGATGTTTTTGTGTCAATCAGGCATTTGGATGTAAATGAATATATCTGTGTTCGTCTTCATATCTGTTTTCATGTTTTTGGATAGTGGTTTGTGTGGGTATGTTTTACAGTTATTACACCAGAGCTCTGTATTGAAAATCCTTTTACTTCTTTTAATTTTTTTTCAAGCTCTCTACGGATTTCTGCAACAACTTCAGCAAATTCTGCTTATTGTACTGACTCTGTTCAAACTTTTTGTGTATATTTTAAGTAGGTGTCATTTGGTTAAAAACTGTAGTCAATCATATTGATTGCGTTAATCAAATTAACACTGCCTGTATTAATATTTGGTGTCAAATGAAAAATATTCAGAGACTTTAAAGTGAAGTAAAGTAGATAAGTAAAGTATTGAATAAACATCCCAAAAGTTTGTTTGTAAGGTTATATTTTTATATGATTGAGCATATAGCATTTAACATGCGAGTTTGTTAGTTTTGGTCTGTACAAAAGCAAAAGATGTTGTATAGAGTATTTTGTGTTGACTGCTTTCTTTATTGTGTAGTTATTAGTTACACCATTCTGAATTGCGATCTTTTCTTTCTTTTATCTGTTTACATACAGTTGACACCCATCCATAAGGAAGAAAAATGTGTACTTTGCCATAGTCACTGATTTATTTCTACGAGGACAATCACTAAACATCCAATAGATTATAGGGCTAACACTTTGAAGGACCCATTCTCCCTATTAACTAGTTGCTTATTAGCATGCCTATTACTAGCGTATTAGCGGTTTATTAGTACTTATAAAGCACATATTAATGCCTTATTCTGCATGGCCATATTTTAGATCCCTTAATCCAACCCCATACATACATGTACAACTAATTTGCTATCTGTTATTAAGCAGCAAATAAGGAGTTTATTCAGGGAAAACTCTTAGTTAATAGTGAATATATTTTCACTATTCTGAAAGTGTTACCATTACAGGGTGGTCTTTCAAAGCAGTAGACCGCTTTTTGGGATGGATTTTTTTTATTACTGGTCAAATCTATTGTATATTTCCCTTTATTTTAAGTACAAGTAAATAGTGTTAAAGGTTTAGATGAAATTGTGTTACCTTCTCTGCACAAGAACCACGCACATCAAATGTAAATGTAGCTGCTGTATTGCATTTCACAGTAAAAAGAGGGTGAGCGGATGTGTCGTGTTAAGAGTAACAACATCGAACATCAACAGAAAGAGACTAGCATAATGTTAAAGTCTCATTCCTTCACTCTTTCAGATCAATCAGTGATTTTAAATGATCTGCACATCATTTAGTTGTTTAGTTTAGAAGGAAAGATTGTATGAGGCACTCTCTTATGAAAATACCCGCTATATATATATTTTTTTTTTTGCCAGTGCCTAAAAACAAAGCTCAAAATTAGTTAATTCTGCAAAATATCATATTAACTTCTGTTTGTATATAACAATGAACATCAAACTTAAAGTGTGATGAAACCCTCAATTTCCGGGTGAGTTCAACCTCACCATAATTTTGAAAAAAGCTACAGAAGTAGGTGTGAAAAGCAGCAAAGAGGATGAGGGCAAAGCACAACAATCTGCAGTCCAGTCAGTTTTATTTCACGTTTATTGGTTTAATGGTACCAAGACCTTTCGCAAATGTGCAGTTGCACTTAACAAAATGCGCAAATACATTATACACTGTTTTGAAAGCTCAAAATGCAATCCACAGACATACACTGGACATTTTTAATGCATGCAATTTAATGCACAAATAAACTGTTTGCCACAGTAGGCATATATTGATGCATGCTATCATAATCTTTCATCATGTTCAGTACCAAACACATATTGTTTGATGACCCTTTAAACTACGTGTTCTTCTATTGAAAATTGTTTAATTTCACAGGGTATTTGAAATGCTTTCAGTCAGGTCAGTGACTATATGATCATGGTAGAATGGTTAGATTGTTCTATCACGATTTGATAATTGGTCTACAAGCAACACTTCTGTTAAGGAGCTGGACACATTGTTTCATTTGCTTCTGGGTCACCTTAATATGGTTTCCTTCTGGCAAACGCAACCAACAGCGAGTGTTGCAACACCACGGGACACAACGACTTTACATGCATTTCACATGTTTTTGCCATTTTAAGTGGCACCTGGAACATGTAGTCCGTTCACTAAGCTCATTTAAGAAGACTGGGCTTCAGATGTTAAAAACCAGCATTCGGTTCTGCCTTCGCTCTACCCAACTGCTGTATTCCGGGAATGAGAGGGAACATCAAGAAAGAGAGAAATCTATGAAAAGCCTCCCAAGGGTAGAGGTTGTTTCCTAGGCAACGTTTCATTGATTGGTTGCGCTGGAGAAGAGGCACTAGGTTCTATGTGTGTGCGTGGTTATGAACAACATTGATGTGCTCTAAGAAATATGTTGTTGAGCACGCAGTGCCGTCGCAAAGTCTTCGTTACCATTTCTCACTCCATTAAGAGCTGACGATAGTTTTGAAAAGCAGTGCACAGTGTGTCAGTTTAGATCTTGAGTGCAGAATCCGTTTGAATCTTATGCTAACAGTGCATTTGAACATTTTTATGACTTTCAGTCAAATAGTCTTCTGTGATAAGCCAGTGCTAATCATCAGAATTTTTTTCTGTGGTCATTAAACCGCTAGCTCATATGATTGCTGCAGCCTAAACAAGAAATATGAATCGTTCCTTGTGATCTTTTGAAGACTTTTGGGTGAGTTGGTGAGATCCACATTTAGCAGCCAGCTATCAGTTCCTTGCTCAAGGGCACTATGGTGATGGTTCATGGATCTTCCAGAACATGGTTAAAATCTACAACTTTTTGGTTACCAGTCTAACATGGTTACCAGTCCAGAGTTACACTGTCACACGATCCCCATCATCTGCATAATGCCACTGCCGTCTGTTTTTTTCCCCTTATTTTTCCTTTTTATTTCATTCTTTTTTCTTTTTTTTTGCACACAAAGATAAAATTTAACAAAATTGGAGGAAGAAAACAACTTTAGTCCCAAAACAAAAAGTAGTAAGTACAAAAAGGTTTGATTGTTCTGTATGTCACCTTATTGTTAGATTTAAGTTAGTTAATAATTTTAGTGATTTTTTAAATTTTTTTATTATTTTTTTTTTTAATAGATTTTTTTTAATCCTTTAATTTCTCTGAGCATCAGTGAAATGGAAAAACAGCATATAGAATATACTACATGCATTTAGTGTTTTTAATGTTTATAAGCCTTGTTTACAATTTTCTGATCTCTGCTACCACGCCTGTAACAACTAAATGAGTTTCTAAATAAGAAAAGGCTTTTATTCAGGAGTTTGTTGTCATTTTGTACTGTTGCTCTGAACTTATTTAATGTGATAAGAGTAGATGTTTCCCTGAAGGTGGGAGGAGTGACAGGACCATAATGTAATAGAAATATCATATATATGTCTGGTGTATTTCAGTGGGCTTTGTAGTGATCTTTTATCAAAATGTAATTAGTTGTAGTAGTCTCTAAAATAATTTTCCAGTTTTTTTTGGCTGACATTTGGAAACCCTCTTATTTTTCCACTCCCCTCCTCTATGTTCATTTCTGGTGTGCAAACCCCTACTAATCAAAACTAATCAGGATAATTTCAGGTTATTTTTTGCAGAAAGTGTTCAAACCAAGTGGCATTTATTTTAAAAACAGTACAGCTACACTTTTTAATCAAAGCATTCACAATTTTATAAATTGAGGTGAATGTTTTAACTTTAAAGGAACACTCATATATTCACATATTGGAAAATTTTCTAACTCCCCAAGAGTTAAACAGTTGAGTTTTACCATTTTTTAATCTATTCAGCCAATCTCCGGTTCTGGTGGTAGCACTTTTAACATAGCTTAGCATAGATCATTGAATTTCTGCAGCCATGATAAAGCAGGAAAGTTTCTTGATTATTACGCTGGAATGAAAGTATAGTTTTTAGACATCTGCCTATAAATCCGCAACTTTTCATTTTACGTCAGTCTTAGTATACGATGCAACTACAGAAGAGTCTATTCAGATTCAATGATCTATGCTAAACTGCGCTAAAAGTGCTACACCCAGAAACGGAGAACAGCTGATTGGATTCGAAAACGGTAAAGCTCAACTGTTCAACTCTTAGGGATTGGGAAATGAGCTTTCAAAAAAAGTTTAGTGTTCCTTTGAAGCAAATCCTATATGTTTTATATACTTCATTCAAGTATTATGCATGCTTATTTATTTGCTCATTGGCTATAATTAACAAGTTTTGTAAAACAAACTTGCATATTTCAATCTGGCCATTGACTGCAAATCATTATAAATTATTCTGAAATACATAGATTTGGGGTCATGAATTTTAAAGCTCCTTAATACCATTATTTTAAATGAAATATATTAAAAAAGTGCATTTCAGTCTATTAGCTTGCACGTAAAGTTAAATAAATATATATTTAGAGATACATTTATATATTTAAATATGTAACTATAGTCAGGAGTTACATATTCAGATATATAATTATTAAATAAATTTTAATATCTATATTTTGATATCTAAAATTCAGATTTTCTATCATTATTTCTTATGTTTTTGTAAACCACTGCATTAGAAATGTATTAGTCTAACTCAGCCTATACATTGCCAACACAAGTCATCTCCCTGATTAACTTTACCGCCAACCTGTGAGTGCTTTCATTGCATTCAAATGAATTCCTCCACACATTGAAAGCGCAAGCCTCCCCACAAGCCTCGCAGATCTCTGCTCATCTGTCCTCCTAAAGCTAAAGCTACTGGCTCCACCAAGTGCCTTGTGAAGATTTCACTGTCTCTCTAGAATCGCTAATTGGAAAATGCTGCATGTCAAGTCAGATCGGCAAACTGTCGTCACATGACCGGAGGGTTTGACTGACAAACAAAAAGAAAAATCAGCCAATCCAACAGCAGCATACTTTTATTACATTTACAACTACCTCTGTGTATTTGTTCATTAACAGGGGTAAAAAAATTTGCAGAATATATCAACCTGCTTGGTTGTCTCAGGAGACACAAGGATCTGGTGCTGCCATTAAAAAAGAAACAGATATGGCATTAAGTCAGGAATCTGTTGTGTAGCGGTTTGGTGATGTCTGGCCAGTTTCCTTTATAAGGCACCTCAGTTTCTGTTTGTGTGTCTGTGCATGTGTGTGTACATAACAGAGTGTGGAAGGAGAAAAGGCAGACATCGATTTGTGTCCACTTGACTGCAGATCCCTGCCATCATAAAAAACGGTTATGGAGCACCACCTGCACACATTAAAGCAGAAAAACCAATAGCGGCGCTGTGCAGTTTAGTGGAATGGAACATTGTAATAACAGAGCCATTTTGGGGATCATCACTGGTGGTCTAGAAACCTTAAAACTCTTAATAGTTTGGTCTGTATCTAAGAGCAAAGCTGAGATGAAATTGTTCCCGTTTATTTTTTACGGACATGCTCTGCTTCTATGTGCACTTATTAAGCAGACATTGCTTAAAATTTTAAAATGATAATTTCATCTTTTACTCATGCTCAAATTAAACCTGTATCACTTTCTGTCTTTTGTGAAAAATACTGTAGAAGATATTTGGAGATTTGTTTTATACAGTGCTAGTCAGTGGTAGCTTTGTTTAGATATTCTTCAAAAGGCCCATTTATATGCAGGAAAAAATAAGTCGTAGATACTTTGAAAGACATGAGGGTTAAGGTTTGACAGTAAATAAAGGATGATAACAGAATTTGTATTTCCTTTTAATATGGGTGAATTACTCCTTTAAACCCATTTCAGTTGTGACAGAAAGGGTAAGTTTTGTGTACAGCCAAATACTACTTGGTCTCATGGCATAGCTAAACGTACCTTGGTGCACTTTTTAGTGAGACACAAAATACGTACAAACAAGTACATATGCAAGTACAACTGCAGTTTCCAAAAGAAATGAACACTAGAGGCAGTAAGACACATTTTATTCCTTTTATTCGATTAATAAAGCATAATTTTTGCACAATTACTTGAAGAATATCATGTTATGACTTCAAAAATATTAATATGCTGGGATATTTGAAAACTGATGCTTTTGAACATCAGCATCACACATATCCAGCTTCACATCTATGGGTTTTCATAGATGGTAGGTTTGTTCGGTAGCTCACAGAGTACAGAGACGTGCTTAAGAAGTGAGGAGCTCTGGTTTGAATCCTGTGTAACTACGGTTTGACAAAGCAGTTCAAATTTGTGTAAAAAGAAGTTGAAATGGCATGGTTACATCAACAAACACGTTTAAATTATGAACTGCCGCAGTACATACCTATATCAATGTAATAAAATGAGCCAGGGTTAACGTATTGAACCTTTGTTTTAGCCCCACTCAGTGGACATTTCTCTTTGAAACTGCAGCGAAACGTGCAGTAAGACACGTAAAAACGGTGTTGCGCAAAAGTGCACAGAGTTACATATTTTTATGAGAACAGGTTGGCTAAATGCATACACTTATGCCACTTGAGAGCATGTGTGATCAACACGGTTTCATTATTATAGTGGCTATGCTGATTTTCTCCAGAAGGTACGGGCAGTTATGAGCTTGTGCAAGCTGAACGTAAAGAGTTTGCTGCATTATACAAACCAGCCTGCATGAGGACATGTGCACTCTAATGCCCTGCTTAGTGTATGGAGAAAAAGTAAAAAGGTCTTTGTGGGTTTGTTTCTAGAAAAAGTGGTTTCATATAACAACTACAGCCAAAGGTGTGTTTGTAGAAATCTTTAGCACTACAGGGACACCATAAGAGCAGAATAGAAATCACTTAAAATGCTCCTAATGACATTTTCTGAAACCGTTCTTGGAGTGAGGTTAATTAAACCACTATTGTATGTAAGAAAATCAGACATTTACAAATCACAGTGTTGGCCACTTATAATTGTTTTAACTTGAAAGTTAGAACTGAAAGTTGCTACTTGAAATAGGCTGATGGTGACATAATTTATTACAGAATTCAACATTACTTAAAGGAATAGTTCACCCAAAAATGAAAATTACACCATAAACTACTAACCTCCAGGCCATTCTAGCTGTATATGACTTTCTTCTTTCAGACAAACACAGTAATATCCGATTTATGGAGCTTCAAAATCATGGTCACCATCCACCAGCATTACCAAGCTTGGAAGAGCCAGGATAAAAAAAAAAAAAAAAATGTGTTCATCTAAGAGAAGAAAGTCATTTACACCTAGGATGGCTTGGGAGTGAGTAAAATATGCCGTAATTTTCATTTTTGGGTGAACTATTCCTTTAAAGGCATATAGTAATTCAATTATAAATGACAATTCTGTCATCTTTTGCTCACTCACATGTCACACCAAACCCATATGAATTTGTTTTCTTTGTGTTGTTATAGAAAGTCTACTGAATTTCATTGTACAGACAAACACGGTTTTATATAATTTGTGAATGCTGATAGAGTTCAACAGTTTAACTTTGAATTATGAATTTAACTGGTCATTCACTGAAGGTTGAGTGTACATAATCATTACAACTTTCTTAGGCCACACCCCACTGGCTCTTTTAGAATATGCAGGTTTCGGTGAACCCATTCACCCCCCACAGAATGAGAACTCTCTCGTTCTGACAATTCTTCTCCCCAGTGACATCATCACTCTCAGTCTAGCCTCAGATCAGTGACATGTCAGCAGACAGCCCTTTAAAAGTAAGCATTACTGTAAATTGTCAAAATGCTGTGCTGAGATCAGTTTCTTTAACATATGGTATCAATATGTGTATCAGGATATCAGTCTGAGGCAAATATTTTTTTAGGGGGTGCGTTACTTAAAAAGGTTTCGGTCACGATTTTAAAACCTTGAGGCAGGCAGCCAGTCATTCAAATTGAATAGAGAAAATATCTGTCCAGTTTCACATAAGTGTAAGGCCCTAACATCAGCAAAACACAGATGTATAGGTTAAGTGAGATTATTTGAAATCTGTGTGTTCATCAACAAAGGTAAATAACAACATCTGCTGATTAGAAGGTAATTCAGCCATGCAAACCTGCCCAGAATATCATCCAACTGTTACTTAAGGTAATTCCTTTTTCTACTGGTGATAAATGTGGTTTTGTCAAAAAAGGATAATTATTTTGAATCTTTCATGGTTTTTCATACAGTAGTTTCATTTCAGACATAATCAATTTATATATAATTTAAGTATTTTACATTAGAAAGTATAAGTAGCTTTTTCTTAAATCAACATTATCTGTAGCAGGAGTTGAGGCCTCATTGAGGCCAAAGAGTAAAATGTTCACTGGAAGATTTTCACATATTTAAAAGTACTGTGTCTATTTATAAATATATTGATCTATCTATCTATCTATTTGTCTTTCTCTCTCTCTCTCTCTCTCTCTCTCTCTCTATATATATATATATATATATATATATAAATATATTTCAACACATGGCAGCTCACATATGCATGTCAGTGCAACCCAGTCTCATGGCAGTTCGTGATTTAGTCACGTAATTTAATTTAATCTATTTATTCGTGGCAGGGACACGTTTATTTCGTTATTTTCATAAGTCCAGCACGTTTTTTAA
>JAUMHE010000048.1:7465488-7505613 GCA_032359235.1 Enteromius mattozi | reverse complement strand
AATATATATATATATATATTTATACTACTATATATATATTTATACTACGGGGCCGTTGAATGCTTGAATCTGATTGGTGTGCAATTATTTTGACCCTAAACTTGGACTAACAAAATTTAGGGAGAGAAATAGTAAAATACGAAAGAGAGAAAAAGTGAGTGACAGGAAAAAAAAGTGTGTGTGTGAGCGAGACAGTAAAAGAGAGTTGCGAGTGTGAACGAGCAAGAGAGCGAGCGCATTAGGAAGAGAGAGAGTGAGTGAGCCTTTATTCTGAGTGGAATAGCTAATGAGGGCCCTGCGGAGCCTAGCTTTGCTGTGCGCGGTCGTAATGAACAGTGGCAGCCTGGCACGCCGCGCCCATGAGCTTTATTATTCACACGCATACATCAGAATACGGCAGAGAAATTATGCAAATACTGTGGAGAGAAAGCTAGAGAGAGAGAGAGATGATGATGGAGAGAGGAAGAGAGGCTGAAGGGTGGGGGGATTATTGGGGGAGAGAGAAGGAGGGAGTCTTTACAGCAGGTTGGAATTTGTTTTTTAATACTGAAATAAAAAGAGGCTCTGCTTCAGAGAGGAAGCGCTCTATTTTCTGAGAAGGCTGATTTAAAATGTATAGCTGCCACGTGTTTGTCTGGATGTGAGTATTTGCGCATCTCCTTTATAGGAACGTGTGAGGCTATTGCACTGTATTGTAAATCCATCAAATATGTTTGAGTTGCAGATCTCCTCTGTGCGTCTTGGTGAGCGTATGTGCATGTATTTGCATAGCCATGCAGGGGACGCAGAACTGGAGGGAAATTATTCTTATTTTTAAGAAGACTGGCAAGTCTTTCATGTGTTCCTTTCAGGTCCAATCACTAGCACTCTTACTAAAGACATGTGTGAGCTTACTTTGAGGTAGGCTTAACACTAGTGGCCACTGCATAACCCGTCTCATGCTGTTGTTGCTACGCAAATGATGCCTCAAGTCATATGGTTTATTGTTGATGTGCTATTACTTTTCTGAGCGACCAAAATAGACAGAAATTCTTATTTTTAAGGAGTTAACCAAACCATGTGAAGAACAAGAGTTAGTGTTTGCTTGCGCTAGTAAGGAAATGACCAGAGCCATTGGCAGCCATTAGAATATCCCAGCTAGTAGCTTCCACATAGCATTGCACAAAAAGCATTTAATGGACATTACTAAAAGTAACTTTACACCATGTCCAAACTACACGCGATGCAACAAGATTCCAGCAACAAGCCGTTTGGATGTCCACACTAGACGTGACACCGCAACACAACAGAATCAACAAATATCACAGCCAATCAGAAGTGTGCTTGGGCGGGCTCTCTCTGGAAGCACACTGCTCTTGCAACGAAGTAAATATATTTATAATATAATTCAGAAATATTAAAGCTTTTTAGCATAATTAAATGTACATACTAAGTGTCTTATAACATCTCTGTTTTATTTTATATATATTTATTTTTATCTATAAAAATAGAGCAAAATTGACAATATTGTGTCAAAAAATACAGTAAAACACAGTTTTAACTGCTTGCATGCTAAGCTATCAAATAAATTCTGCCTTTAATTTGAAATCGTTCAGATATTCAGAAGAAAACAATAGTCTTGCTTGTGGTATTGCTAAACTATTTCATAGGATATAAATGAAAAAAAAAAAAGTACAGTGGGATTTTTTTTTTTTTTTTGCCCCTTTATCTTGAATATTGTGGACATTGCATTCCAGTAGGCTACATCTTGCAGTCTGTCATCGCCCTGCATCATGTTTATCAGCGCTAGATCATGTGCTAGATGACATGCCTGTTTGGGTGAGGTTTGTTGAATGAATGAATGATTTTATAAATACTCAGAGCTCCTTAGCAACCCCAGAAAATGCTATAAAAACCTTTGCTAACTCTATAGCGACTGCATGGCAACACTCTGGAAACCACCTTAGCATGATAGCAGTATTTTTGCACAGGCAAGCCTTGGTTACATTTTGTTCAGATGCAAATTTAAAATGTAGTTTAGTGGGTTTTGAATGCATTATCTTTTGGACCGTATTATCAATAAGCTGTTGGGAACAGTGGAAAATGTTCTTCTAAATGGTTTAACGGTGTAGAGGTCATAAACTCTTGCTTACGTTCCTGAGACTGCTCTCCTCCTTCAGACTGGCCTTATATGGACTGACTGGGTCTGCTTCAGCTTCACCTCTCCTGTACACCCTTTCTCTTTCATTCTCCTTCTGGTGCTCTGTATTTCCGTCTTATGTTCTGACTCTCAGATTCATGCTTCTCCAAGCAGTAGTCTCTCTGTAGTCCTGAATGAGGTCATGTTTTACAGTTCTTAAAGCGCTTTCAGCAGTTGTACCTTTTAAAAGTAGTGTGTGTTTTGAGATTCAGGTGTTGTTCTGACTGACTGATTAACGTCAGCGCAAACTATAGGTAGCTGGTGTTAGCATTGTAGTAGCCTACTAGCATGTAAGCTTTGTGTGGGAAAGCCCATTATGACAAAGGTCAGACTGGGAAAGCCCCAGTTGCTCAAGGGAAAAAACATGTCTGGGAACTTAGTAATCCTTAAATAGTTTTAGGGCCTACCCAGGACATTTTAGGTGAATTTTTTACTTGAATGTGTTCCGGGAAGTTTGATTATTTGCTAGGATTGGATTATTATTAGCAAGAAATACCTTTTTTTCACACAAAAAAAAGAAAATGTAAATGTTTTTAAATATTTGCTCACCACTTGTTTCCATTTACCCTGCCATCAGAGCATATTTAGATGAAACTCTAAATGACACTAGTAAAAAAAAAATTAATTGTTCTTTTACCAAGTTTTTTTTTTAGGTTAGGATATTTTAATTGTAACCTACCATTCAGATGTTTGGGGTGAGTATGTCGTTGTTGTTGTGTTTGTTGTTGTTATTATCGAAGCATTATGGAGACGTTGCCATAGTTCTTCTGTAGTTTAGTCTGTCTCAATTTGAATGTCATTCCAGACAGACTGGATTATGGTGAGATCAGATCTCTGTGTGGAGCACTGGCTGTTGTCAGACTCCTTGTGCAAATCTCACTGGATTATTACAATTACTGGCAAAATGAATGTTTGAAAATGTAAACTAATGTTTCCTACTGACTCACTACAGCAAAAGATCAAAAGATACAACAAAAACCATTTTTAGCAGTTTATAATAAATTTGGCCACCACAGTATATTTATTTGAATGACATATTCAGAGAAATAAATTCAAATACAAAACTTAAAAAAAAAAATATTTTGATCAAATAAATGCAGCCTTGGTGATCACAGGTCACTAGTTATAACATGAAATAAATATGAATAAACATCAGAAGGTATCTTGTTCAACTGCAGAAAGATGTCAGTACACATCATTTTTCAGCATTATGATTGGCCAGATCGCCTGTCAATCAAACTCCCGTTGAATGGTGAATTCTACACCCTTAACCGTTTAATCCCCAATTTTTCCCAGACAGGAAAATATCCAAATGAGGTGTCATTATAACCCTTTTTTTTTACTTTTGTTCAGAGAAGTTTGTTTTATGGTTGGTCACAATTGTGACCGGTGGGATAATGTGTGTACTGAATTAACATATTTATACAGTCATAATTAGGCTAATTGTTATAAACAGGCTCCTTACTCCTTTGTTAGACATATTATTTGAATGCGAGATTCCTTCATTCTTCATTCTTATTATCTAACACGTGATACTCATTAACAAAATCTGATTAGGCCCTTCAGTCAGATAAAAAAAACAAACAAAAAACATATTTTGTAACACTTTAGAACTTATTTGCTATTAACTATGACTTTTTTCCTCAATAAATTCCTAATTTGCTGTTTATTAATATTTAGTAAGGTAGTTGTTAAGTTTAGGTATTGGGTAGGATTAGGGATGTAGAATAAGGCTTTAATATGTGCTTAATTAATACTAACAAATGGCTTATATTCTAGTAATATGCATGCTAATAAGCAACTAGTTAAGACACTCTAAAATAAAGTGTTACCATATATTTCCTCATTTTATTTCTTTGTTAAATATGTTATGTCTAAAATCATGATTTTCCTTGTATTTCCTTATTATATTTAAAATAAACGAACTGCAAAAATTAAATAAGGTACTGCAAACTATTTAAAAAATGACTTAAAATAGTAACAACAAGGTCCTTTGTGTAAAAATATGGTCCTTTGTTTTCATGGCGTATTTAAATAGCTTTTCTGTGCTTTAGTATTTTGAATTGCATGTCTTGGTTGGGACTGAACTTATTTTGAACTGATGCAGGCCACGGACTGTCCAGAAGCAAATACTGTATTCTCGTTCTGTCAGGGTGAAGGACGGCAAACCGCTCGGTCCGTTTGAAATCTGCATGTAGCGATGGCTCATGAATAAATAATCCCCATACGGCATCTCATGCAAATCCATGCAAATGAGGGCTCGGGGCCATACAATTTCTCAGTGTGTTTGTGTACAGGGTGCACATGTGTTCATACGTGGAGACGAGAGGGAAGAATTGGGTGTGTTTGTGAATGTGTGCGCAGGAGGACTGCTCAAATATAAGCTTTACCATGTGTATCACACTGAATTGATGACTTTGCAGTTAAGACTATTGACATAATTTTCCATTTATAAAGAGTAGCACTGATGTATTACAGTTCTGGTGCAGGAGATGACATATAATGGACAAAGCCTACCATACCTAAATATTATACTTAGACCTACCTGACAAAAATAAAGTACTGTTAATTTAATTTATATCTTATTTTTGTCTGTAGTTTATACTGAAGGGGTTGCACGCTCTTCAGCCTTGATTTATTTACGGCACAGCCTCTTATATCTCATTGCTTATACGTATGTATATATACTGTAGTATGGATATGTGTGTGTGTGTATATATATGTATGTTTGTATGTATGTGTAATGATGCATCTCGATCTAGATGAAAATCAATTAAAATATGATGCAAGTCAGAAGAGATGTCAAATGAATTACAAGAAAATTTGGAGTGAGGGTTTATATGAATGCATGTCTGAAGGGAACTGACTGTCATCACAAAAATGTTTTAGTATTTTCATGTTGCCTCTGTATAATGCATTAAAGTAGTCTTTATAAGCACAGCTGCTTTGTTTACAGTGGTAACCAAAGAAATGTCATATCCTGCTGTTCTAAAAGTGCTTCCTAGTGGCAGGAAGTGAATTTTCAGTTCTCATTCAGCCCATCTGCTGTTTTTGTACCTTTGACATGTTTTATGTTGTAGTTTCACAACGCTAAAGTTAAATCATTATGTATTTGCTTCATATTTCTAAATTATACAGTCAAATTTCAGTTATACCATAATCTGTCTGAATACTTAATTCTGATTGGCTGGCAGGTATGCAATAAAACCGTTTAATGCACGGGTAGTTTCAAGCCAGGTTAATCACCGTTCTATATTAATGCGCTGCTTTAATTGATGCACACAAACCCACACTCGTCACTCTCACACACACACACAGAGGGTGGGAGAGAGAGAGAGTCAGAGACAGCAGATTGCACTTTGCAAACACAAACTTGTCAACGGTGCTCCGCGACTTTTATTATTAAAATAACCTAGATAAACTATACTAGATCGCTACATTATATTCCTCAGCAATGAGGTGTAAAGGTGTTTGTAGAAAGACGCATAGACACTGGTAATGCTGTCATCCCTCTCCCGTCCTCTCTTTCTCTCTCTTTCTATATATATATATATAAAATAATTTTGTCCTTTGTAAGTGGTTATCTAATAGATGTGAAATCAAAACTTTTGTCAGCATTAGCTATGCATCTCCTCTGCCTGTTTTATTCTCTGCAGTGGTTCAGAGTAGAACTTTTAGTACATGTTGGGCCTGTGTGTGTGTGCTTGTTGATGTGCATGTGGCCTTTGGCTGGATCAGGCCCATGTCTGATGCTGTCTTGCTGTTGAACATAGACAGTAGGCAGAGTAATTAGCCTTCTGGCCAGTGTGTGTGTAAGGGAGAAAGACAGATACTGCGCCGGAGAGAAGCAGTAAAGTGTCTTCAGTTCTCTCTCTCTGCCTCGTTCTTTCCTCCCTTTCCCTGAAGCTGTATGTTTTACATGGACTGAAGCCCATTTTACATGGTGTCTGCCTCTCATACAGACATGCGAAGGCTTCCACACATAAGTCAGTCATGCGTGCGTGTGTGTGTAAGGAAGAAATTGTGGGAGTGTTTGTGGCACCAGCAGCCTTATTATCCCTCTGTCCCCATTCTTTTTATCCACTACTTCTATCTATCTATCTATCTATCTATTAATATATAGATTTCATGCAGTCAATGGCTTCTTTAATTTGTGAAAAACAATTTTATATATATATATATATATATATAAATTGTTAATATTATGTTTTGCTATCATTTAATCTATGCCAGGTAGAGTGCCACTATTCCAAAAAACTCAAACTCAGTTTTCTGTTGAAAATTAAAGCAAATGTACAAATAAAATTCAATAATACTCTGCTAGTCTTAGATCTTTGGACCCCATGAATTGTGTGTAATATGTCATATTCCATACTCAAAAGATACAGAAGTGTAAAAATTTCATGCAGATCCAAAATGAAGGTTGAGTTGGTTTTCTAGGAGCTTTACGGTTTCTAATGTTCAAGTCTTTGTTTGGAAGTATAGCTGTGAGGATCCTTGTCACACACCCGCATCTTTCATAGACCATCCCTGAATCAATGATTATATGTCTGCAGAATCGATCCAGAAATCCTGGATGGAGGAACCACTGTCAGACCTTCCTGTGTCAGACTCTCTCTCTTTCTCTCTCTCCTCACACCCCTCACCTCATAAATTAGATAGAAAGCATTGGTTTTTAAAGCTTCAAGTCCCCCTCCCACAACAGTCACGTACAGCATACACACTCACACACATGTACTTCCAATCATCATTACCCGTTTGACTCACTGTAGCGTGTGGCCTCGATTGGCGACAGTGGCTACAAGTGCCAGACAGCCTCTCTGAATGTGTTTGTGTGTGCTCACATGCATATGTGTATGTGCTCTCGTGCCCCCACCTGCTGCCAATTCACTCAGCCAAAGAGTACGAGAGGGAGACAGAGACAGAGAAAAAGAGGGTCTGTTCCCCTGACTGGGTCATGGGGGTCCTGTGGAAGGACAGCCGTCCTCTCTCATTCATATTCATTCATTTATTCTCCCTCTCCCTCGTCCCCTTCAGCTGCCACCTCTCCGGCAACAACACCCCCAACAGCAACCGCCCACCCACCCCCACCCAGAGCGTCTCTTTGTGCCCAGCGAGAGGCTCTCCTTTCCAGCCACGCTTGCCTTTTGTTCCCTCCCGGTCCTCCCTCCCCTGGTTCTCTTCGGCGAGCAGCAGACGGCTGGTTGTGTTTGGGACCCAGCTGAACAAACACACACCAGGTCTGAGCAGGATGAGAGGGGGAGGAGGACACACCTGACACCTCCGTTGCGTCCTCCACATTCTCTCTTGGAGGAGTGGTTTCTTGTTTCGGGGACTTGTGTTTGTAGAGGACAAGTCTGCCTTGTTTTGTGTGTTATCTCATGGATGGTCTCTATATGCCAGTTACACCAGTGTAACATTATCAACATTATTAACAAATTTCAGTTTTATATAGTGCTGTGTAAAATCCTAGATATCTTCTAGGCAGAGAGTTCTTCTGTGGTAACTAGCTCCACTCGAATTGTATTTTTCTTATGGTAGATTCAATATCGCAGATGTTGTAAAGGACATGAGCTGCCTGCAGATCTTTGGCTGTTACCCATGGGTTCCTGATCACTCGCGTACAAATTCAACACATGCACTGCCTATGATTTTCATAAGAAAACAACTGAAAGTAGCAACAGCACTGACTTTTTACAACTTGATAATGCGTAGATGGAAAATCAAGGCTTTTGAAAGAGAAAGAATATGTATTTAATATTTCAATTACATGTGTTTGTGTTGTGTGTCATGAAAATCTTTGTAGCAGATGTTATGATTAATCCATTACCAATAATATTTGTTTGCTTGGGATTGATAGCAGTTGTGATTAGAGATGGTTGAGCATGTGTGTGAGTGTGTGTTTGGTATCAGTAAGATACATATTTTTTAAGTTTTTAATACTCATCAAGGTTGTATCTGTTTGATAAAAAATACAGAAAAAAAGAATTTTGTGAAATATTATTGCAATTTAAATAAATTTTCTATTTTAATATACCTGAATTTTCAGCATCATTACAGTCTTCAGTGTCACATGATCATTCATAAATTACTCTTATATGCTGGTTTATTATAAAAAATAATATAATAAAAATAAAATGAAGAGTGAACATTCAAAATAGACATTTTGTTTTCTAGCTATTCAGAAGTTTGGAGTCAGTTATTATTATTATATTATATCATTATTATTATTACCAATTTTTTTGTAGAAGAATTAATACTTTTATTCAGCAAGGATGTGTCAAATGGATAAAAAGTGATAGTAAAGACTTGTATTGTTTCTTTTTTGAATAAATGCTTTTTTTTTTACTTTTTATTCAAAGAATCAAAGAAAAACGTTTTCCAAAAAAATATTAAACAGCACAGCAGTTTCAACAATGAGAATATATCAGCATGTTAGAATGATTTCTGACATATGACACTGAAGACTAATGATGAAAATTCAGAGCTGCGTCACAGAAATAAACAATATTTTTAAAATAGATTTAAATAAGAAACCAATATAAAAAATTGCAATAATAGTTCACAATATTACTGTTTTTTAAATTTCTGATCAAATAAATACAGCCATAATGCGCATAAGAGACTCATTAAAAACAAAACAAATAAACCTTTTTACTGATCCCAAACAGTACTATAAATATATGAAATATTTGAAAAAATCCTGCAAAAATGTTTTTATTATTGATTCCACAAATATATTTAGCAGAACACTTGTTTTTAACATTGATAATAACACATTTGAAGACTGAAGTAAACCACTGAAAATTCAGACTTGCCATCATAGGAATAAATTACATTTTAAATTATGCAAATAGAAAAGTTGTTTTAATATTTCACAATGTTACTGTTAAATGCATAAAAAAATAAATGCAGTATGTGAGCATAAGAGGCTTCTTTCAAAATATTCAATTTATTCTATGTAGGCCTTTATGTGTCATAGTTGAGATATATATCAATTTTTTTTATTTTAGTTTTTTAAATAAAGAAATAGTCTTAGAAATACTCACTGGATTAGCATAAGTGCAATCACTCCTGTATTCTTTACACAGCATCCAGCTCCAAGACCATGATGCTGTATTTATATCTCACAATGTTTTGTGTTTGTTAGAAACAGAAGGCCGTTTGGTGTAATTTTTCCCACTGGCAAAACCAGTAAGCAAACTGATTTAGAAGTCCATACCTCTTTCCCATAAACACCAGACCTGCAGAGGTTTGAGACAAAAGAGCTCACACCACAACATGAAATACAACCTTGAGCTGAGTGTCCTCAAAGCTGCACAGACAAACATGATGATGAGGGGAGATGAAGTATATGGAAGATGAAATACAGGGAAAGGACTGAAGGAGAAAGTCTTGATGGAGACAATACAAAAGAATAAAATCAACACCTATAATCAAAAAAGAAATTGATACTCTGCTGTATATACCACTAGAAATATGGGTCAGGTTTTGCCCATACAGCTGACCTATATACAGTATCTATTCCTTTATTTCTAATTAGTAACATACATTGCAGTGTCATTTAGGAAAAGATGATAAAATGTAATGAAGACATGAATTCTTGTACCAAAAAGCAAATTAGAGACACAGACTCACCTTTGTGTGGTTGTTAAATATTACGTCAGTGAGAGAGAGAAAGAGTTTGAAAGACGTGTCCACCTTAGACAAACAGAAATACACAGTCACTGGTTTGGCACTTTGAGTGAACAGAACCAAAACAGGTCTCGACTGCTCTGAGTGAAACTAAGTTGGAAACATTTCTTCATCTGTACAGACAAATGCAGACACACTGAATGGCCAGGCATCTTTCAAGCCCTTTTTAAAAGGCATTTATAGGGATTAAAAGTTTGCGGAAAATGAAAATTCTGTCAGCATTTGCTCAGTGAGATTTCTACAATTTTTACAGATGTTAATTTATCTGCATCCTAACTCAAGCTATAAATGTGCATTTCTAAAAGTCAAAAATAATATAAATATATAAAGGTATATATTTTATGTAACCTTTACATGTTTTATCATTTTTATTTTTTTTATTTTTTTTTAATATATGCGTGTGTATTTACATATAAATAATAAATATACAAAGTACACACACGTTATGTAATCGAAGACTTTTATTTTGAATGTGATTTAATCATTTGACAGCATTAATTATTATTAATATTATCAGCCAGTCCAAACCTTTTTCTTTATTTGAAACATTATCACTTATTAGAACAGGCAGAAACTAAGATTATTTTTTTATTAAGATATTTATTTTTCAGGAAAATTAAATAACTTTTTTCACTTTGGCGCAATTCGGCTTTAAACTTTTTAAAAAAAATTATGATTTGACATTAGTCGTGATTATTATTAATATCGACTGATAAAAAAACAACCTCTGATCAAGGAACCGGCTTTACTGACTTGATGTTTATGAATATAGCATGCAATATATCACCCAGCCCTAATTGTTATAATTTTTTTGCCCTATCGCCCAGGTCTACTACTAAAGTTAACAAAACCGTTAAAGGGTTAGTTCACCCAAAAATTAAAATTCTGTCATTAATTACTCACCCTCATTCCATTCCAAACCTACAAGACCTTCGTTCATCTTCAGAATACAAATTAAATATATTTTTGAAGTCTGAGAGAAACGTAGTAAGCGCATTGTTAGAACGGTTCATGTGACATCATATTTAGCTTTAAGAATACTTTTTGTGTGCAAAGAAAACAAAAATAAAGACTTTATTCAACGGTTTCTTTTCTTTCATGTCACTATTTAAGCATGTGACTATTTTTACGTCTCTATTTTTAAGCCATCAACAAATCACCACCTGATGTGGGGTGTTTCGTAACATCATAAAGACTCCAAGTGACACGATATGATCGCCAATGCTTTAAAGCCCTCTGCTGTCAAATGAATGGCCAGTGGGTGGCTCGACCCCACCTCCATGTGAGCTTTGTCATTTAGCCTTTAATTTACAGTGTCATGCTCAATATCCAACTGAGCAGCTGTAGTCCAAATAGGTTTGTTAAAGTTGACTGATGGGTCTTTTGATTGATATGAAGATAACCCTCTGTAAGGAATTTTCATGCCATTTTTTTTTTTCTATGTGCTTAATTTACAAATATACACTCTGATACTGTAAAACGACACAAACTTTTGGTATATTTGTTTTGAAATATATAACCTATTGAACTGATTGAACTTAGAAGTAAATGGTCTTTATTAAAGTAGAAATATCCTTGAAAAATGCTCAGGGATTTAATGCGAGGCAGTATCAAAACTATCCATTAAACCTCTCTGTTTGAGGTTTTAAAACAGTCTCCTTTTAACTCTTAAGATCAATGCAAGATACAGCGTGCTTGAGTGCTGTATTGTTTGGGGACCTTGTTGGTTAGAGAAGAGATCTACCTTGAGTACTTACCACCACCCCAACACAGAATAAAGTGCAGAGTGATGAAGTACATGAAGTATAACAGTGCACAGTGAAGAAAGAAATGACAACAACATTTTACAATCTGGCTCAAATAGAACTACTTCAGGGAACCGGCGCTATTGAGAAAGAGACCCTGAAGAATAGACATGAAGCAATGTTTATGCACACTAATGGCCGAGATGGAGAAGAATTTGCTGCCTTCTCATTGTCATTGACCTTTGCCCGGTGACTCACGCGGCTTGTTGCACAGGCCCTGTTTTAGAATGAATGTCATGCCTGTTGAAATCCATTGCAAGCGGTGTTGGTTGCCTCTCCCTGTCATCGCCAAGAAATGTCACCACGCTCTATGTTTGTGAGTGTAACTCAGCAGGTGGTTGGTTTGGTGTGTCTCAGTAACAGAATAGAGGTCACGTTTTTCTTCTCGCCCTTGAAGAAGCATCTATGTTGGCCCTCAAACAGCTGACAGAAACAAAAAAACTTGAGGTGAAAGGACAGTTGCTGTGGCTTTTTTTTGTATATCTGATGTCTTGATAATATTGCATGTATAAAATACTTTGAACTTTTACTTTGAAATTGGAAATTGAGTGAAAGAGACGACCAGATGAAATGTCAAATCAATGAAACGGATGGGAGCAAGCATAAAGGATAGAGGACGTACGAAAGAGAAAAGAGAGCGAGAAAGAGGAGTCACAAAGGACACAGAGAGTGAGAGAGTGCAATGTAACAAGAGAAGACACTCAGAAATGGACAGATGGAGTGATATAAATATAAAGAGAGTGATATAGATATAGAAAGAAATAGAATTCTAGAGAAAGGAGAGTGATAACTCTGGCTCCTCTTCCATGACTGAGGAGGGAGCGGCCTCTGTGGGCTCCTGCTGTAACCATAGAAACGGTTGGAAGAGGAAGAGGAAGTGGCAGAAAATAGAATGTGGCTTTGCTGAGCCCTGCAGTCCTGCAGCAGCACTTTCCTCCAATACCAGAGAGAGAGAGAGCGCATGAAACGAGGAACTGGGTACAGGGTAAATAATTGGAGGAAAAGTAAGAGCAAGGGAAAAGTGAGGATTATAAGCCCAAAGAAGAGACAGAAACAAGAAGACTAGAATAGAAGTAACGGGAAAAGAGGAGAGTAAATGAGACAAGCTGAGTAGAAATGAGAACAAAAAGATCTTGAGTAGGGATGGTGAAAGATGTGGTGATGTCGAGATGCGTTTAGTATAGCTCACATGTATACGATCAGAGAATAAAACGGGGAGAGTGAAACAGAGAGTGAAGGAGAGAGGAGTAATTGGAATGACCCTGGAGAAAACAGAGGAGAGGAAGAGGAGTGAATGTAGAGGAGACTGAGAGAGAGAGGGAGGGAGGGTGGAACGTTCCAGAGAAAGAAGGAGAAGAGCGAGTACACAGTGCAACCAAGAGGGAAGAGAGGGAAAGGGATAGTGAAGGATTGAGAAAAATACATGTTCTGTTTTTTGCTTTCTGAAACACAGTGTGGCTCATAGGTTAACCTTTGACCTGTGTGCTAATGAGATTATTTGGCCATAAGTACTATATTAAAATATTGATTAAAAAAAGACCTTAATGAAACTGCAAAAAATTTGGACAATCCTAGATGTACTGCTGTTCTCTGTGAACTTTGTTTGGGCTTGAAATATTTTTACAATTGAAAAGAAATGTTTTCTGTTTGAAAATATTTGAAAATGTAATTTATTCCTGAAATAGCACAGCAGCTGAATTCTGTACTTCAGTCTTCAGTCTTCAGTCGCGTGATCCTTTAAAAAAGCATTCTAATTCAAAAAACACGTATTAATTTTAGCAATGTAAACACATTAGGCTGCTTAATATATTCGTTTATATAGAATTCTGTGATGAATAGAAACACCGTTCATTTGAAATAGAATTGTTTTGTAACATAAATATCTTTAATGTTACTTTTGATCAATTTAACGCATCCTTGCTGAATACAAACCAAAACAACAGCTAATTGTGGGACAGCTATTAAAAGAAGTGAACTTTATGCTAGTGGCAGCAGCAGCCTCAGACCCCACTCTCAGTACATTCACTCTACTGTCAAATGAATATTGCACACAAAATTGTCAAATACTGGCAAATTTTACTGGCTGCTTTGTATAGCTTGTCTTTACTCTTTAATATCCACTATTTTTTGGATATTACAGTGTCTTGAATGCACATTGTGGAAAGTGCTGTGGCAATAAAATTTGTGTCTGGCTTTTTTTTTTTTTTTAACCCACTTGCTATTAAAAGTGAAATAAATGATGTTTGGTTGCTATACATGTACGTTTGACAGCTGTTTCTTTTCAAGGTTATTTTTTAATCAGAAGTCCGTTTACATGAGATGAACTTTCTCACCCCCATTTTCCACCAAAAGTGCTGGTGCCATTGCTGTTGCCCAGCCTGGGAATCTGTTAAATTTTATCAGAGCCCAGACCATATTTCCTGCAACTTGAGACTTAAACGTTGACCTGACTAACCTGGCCACAAACTGACAGCCCTTCACCTCCCTTTAGAGTGTTACTATTGGTTTTGAGAACAAAATTCAGCATCTTTTCCATCATAGGCTGGCTTTTAAAGTTAAATGGATAGTTCACCCCAAAATGGAAAGTCTGTCATTAATTACTCACCCTCATTGGTTGTTCCAAACCCATATAAGACCTTCGTTCATCTTCTGAACACAAATTAAGATATTTTTCATGAAATCCAAGAGCCCTGCATAGACAAAAATAACGAATGAAGTCGTTTTTTTTATTTTCTTTGTGCAAAAAAATGAATCGCATAGAATTCTTGCTGTCCTTATGGGTTTGCAGTGACAGAATTTTCAATTTTGGTGGAATTAAACTTTTGATTCAAATGTTACACAAAAATAATATAGATCTATTAATTCGATATTTATGTATAAAAAAAATATTTCCTTTTTAGATGGATTGAGAGAATAAAGTGGCTTGACAGGAAAGGAAAAGTTGATGTTGATGACAAAAATAGACCAGCATGTCAATCAGCCGGCCGAGAACCTGCCTTTTCTTTGGCAGAAATGCACAGAACGGGTCTGGATTAGACACCAGAATCAGCACTGTATGTGAGGGTGTGCGTGAAATCCAATGCTAATCCTGGTTCATCATGTTCCATTGAGCTGCTTGTATGTGTGTCTGCTGGCTGGTTTGGCAGACTGATGTCTGGTCAGCTGTCTGGACACTTGGCCTGCACACAGGCTTCAACACTGAGACACGTGGCTGTCAATGACTGCTTTATCTCACTGAGACAGCGTTGGGTGGTGACTACACGGGGGGTCTTATTGTGTACGTGTGCGTGTGCAAACCATTGGAAATGGGGGGATTAAACAGCTGTGGTCAAAAGATGGATAGAGGGAGGTACCAGATTTAGCTTGGCAGATGGATGGACTGACCGTTTCTTTCTTTAAAAGCCCTTCTTTCAATTTGCCTTTTTTTCTGATCTCTGTCTGTTTCGTGGAATAGAAATCTTTTCACTTTCACTTTTTAAGCAGTTAACAGATGAGTTTATTCATCATCAAGCCTGAGACCACATTGAAAGAATTCAATTGAAACTTTATTGGAAATAATGCTGGGTTTGAACATTTTCAAAATTTGATGTCAAGATTCTAGTTATTGAAATAACCAATTTGCATGTACCTTGTAAGATGTTCTTGCTTTCATGGAAGGATACAGTGCTCTTTGGATCTTGTCAAATAATTCTGGAGAACATGATCAACAGGTTTGACACTTGCTGTCATTCAACAAAGGAGGGACAGAAATTCTGTAGTTCGGCTTTTCACTGAAAAGCTTATGCTGCATTTTTAATATTACAAATCTATTAGAAAAATGTAAAAGATCACTCTTTGGAATTTTCAGTTGTTCATTCTTCCTGCCTCCAGCTACCACCTAGATTCCTTGTAACACAAAATGTTGATAAGTCTATGTTGGCTAAACTTTAGGAAACACAAACTGCTTGCTTTGCTGCACCATGGTCAAATATTGATGTTTGCAGTGATATCCAACCATATCACAAGCAAGGAAGAAACAGGCTGTCCAGAGGAAATGCCAGCAAGACTGGTGGGCAGATATTTCCTTAGTTTTGTTTGGTTTTGTCTGTCTTTACCTCAAGAAAAAAAACAAAAACAATTTTATATATATATATATATATATATAAATATATATTATATAATGAGACTGGCTTGATATCATCAGATCCTCAACCTTAATTGAGTTTAGTTTATGACAAGACCTTCCTGGAGAAACACCAAAAGCCTATTTCATCTCTTCCTTGAGCTGTGGCTTCTTGAACTGGGCCACAGCAGCGAGTTGCTGGGAAACCAGGCATACACAGCCAAATTGCTCAGTTTTGCCAGATGTCTTGTGGAGTGAATCATGTAGCACTGGTGTCTGAACCAGCCCCACCACCTCCCCCAGCATGCGCGGAGGCACGAACACATACACAGAGCTGCAGCTTGAACTTCATATGGTTCTAAGGCCCTTTCATTGTCAGTCATAGACTTGAGCTCCAACTCTTGCCAGAGGCTGTAGCGACACAATGGAGGCTCTGTTTTTAAACTGAAAGCATGGGGTACAGAGTAAGTTCTTTCTCTCTCTATTTTCATACCATTTTCTCTCTTTTTCTCAGGAACACGCACCCACATAATCAATTAACCTTCCTAGGCTTCCTATAGGCCTTCAAAGTGGACCCCCTTGGTCAAATAGTCTGCTTTTTATGCACGTGACCTTGTCTGGTGTCAAAGAGCAACTGGTCCAACAGGCAAACAGCCGTTTAAATGACATGCCATGAGGTGTATACAGGCAGCATTTATTTGATCAAAAATATTATGAAAGATTACAGTCTAAAATAATTGTTTGCTTTTTTAAATGCAATTTATTACTGTGCTGCAGACTTTGTCTCATGATCGTTCAGAAATCAATCTAATATGATTTGGTCATCATCATTTATAATCAGGGTTAAAAATGGTTCTGCTGTTTAAGATATTTTAGAGCTGTCAAATGATTAATCCCGATTAATCACATCCAAAATAAGTTTTTGTTTGCATAATATATGTATGTGTACTGTGTATATTTATTATTTATATATAAATACACACACATGCATGTATATATTTCAGAAAAATAGGTCATTTTTATATATTAAATATATTTATTTATAATATAAATTATATGAATATTAATATAGACATAAAAATATTTTCAAAATATATACTGTATGTGTGTGTGTGTATTTAAATATACATAATACATGTACACAGAACACACACATATTTTATGCGAAGAAAAACATTTATTTTGAAAGCATTTGACAGCACTAATATTTTTGTGGAAACCTGAAACACATTAAGATTCTTATATAGAGAATCTTATATAGAAAAACAGCATTTATTTAGAATAGATATCTTTGAAAGCGTTTTAAATGTCATTACTTTTAATCAAAGTAACAAGTTCTTGCTGACTAAAAGTATTAATTTATTTGTAGAACAAAAAAAATGTATATATAAATATAGTACATATTTGTGTGTACTTTATTTATATTTACTCTACAGTACTGGATTAAAGTATTCATCTCTTCTGGTTAGCTTTTGTCTAGGTGAGGAAATGTAGACTAGCAATTACCTGCCAGCAGAAGGCCTTAGAGGAGAGCTATTGATTTGACCAGGAGGTCAGGGGGGTCGACAGCTGCAGGGGGAAGCGTGGATGGGGGAGAGAACACACCAAATGTGTTGGAGGAAGGGTGGCCTTCAGGTGAGCGTACCCTCAACAATGTAAATTAATGGTTTCTTATTCAGACCTTGGATACATGAGCAGGGGTGTTTAAAACTAAAAAAACCTATTTATCAAGATGACCTGTTGATTTAATAGCTGTATATAAGACATAATAGAAGGCTAAAAACATGTACACCAAAAAAAGCTATTAACCTACGTACAGCTATAAAGATACATCTTACCACTACAAGAAACAGTTCCGCAAAGTATATATTAGATACTGTACACCAGGGGTGGGCAACTTCGGTCCTGGAGGGCCGGTGTCCTGCAGAGTTTATCTCCAACCCTAATCAAACACACCTGAAGAAGCTAATCAATGTCTTCAAGATCACTAGAAAGTTACAGGCAGGTGTGTTTGATTAGGGTTGGAGCTAAACTCTACAGGACCCTCCATAACCGAAATTTGCCTACCCCTGCTGTACACTCTAGCCCATCACTGTGTAGCACTCCGAGCCATGTGAGTGCTGGGTTGCCCAGGTCATGTGGTGAAACGGTGAGTAATGCATGGAGGGATGTCGTCTCAACCTTCAGCCAACCCTTCTCTCCTATTATTGGAATATTAATCCAGGGGATCTGGAAGGAAGAGTGACGTCATGTGTATGCCAGCGTCGTCCTGTGTGCTTTGCCGTGGATTCAGCTGTCATGGCTAACAGAACCATTTCTGTGATTAACGGTCTTGCCGACCCCATCAAACACCCAACCGCGCTACTTCCTGCCCAATATTCTCCCCTCCTTCTTTCTCTCTCTCCTTTACTGAGTGTCCCAGCTGGCTGGTGTGTCTTTTTAGATAGGCAGAGTCTGTGTGTGGAGGTGTGTGTGTGTGTGTGTGTGTCTGTCTGTGTGATTTGTATGGAAGAGAGTGGATGGTTGTGTGTGTGTGTGAGCGGAAAATGAGCATGTGTTTGTCAAGGAGCATGATAGAGAGCAA
Source organism: Enteromius mattozi (assembly GCA_032359235.1). Taxonomy (NCBI): domain Eukaryota; kingdom Metazoa; phylum Chordata; class Actinopteri; order Cypriniformes; family Cyprinidae; genus Enteromius; species Enteromius mattozi. The sequence goes on along the minus strand of JAUMHE010000048.1, from coordinate 7,487,248 downwards.
GAGTGTGTGTATGCGTGTTTTGGTGTGTGCATAGTTTGTCTGATTGGTGTTCAATGAAGGAGCTATTCATTCTCTTGAGGTCTGCATGGTGAATCCTTATGTTTCTATGGTCTTAGAGAAGGTGTCCTTGCCGAAGGCACAATGGTCTGCTTACTATCAGCAGTCAAAACTCAAAAAAGTGCTTCGATGTCCTTATGCGTTCTAGAAACACAACCACAACAACTATTTTCATAGTCTTGGAAAATAAACTTATGCCTGACTGCCTTAAAGGAGTAGTTTACTCAAGAATGAAAACTATAATTTACCTACTCTTGTGTTATTCCAAACCTATATGACTTGCTTCTTTTTGCAAAACACAAAAGATAAATGTTTCAGCTGTGTTTGTCTATAGAATGAAAGCCACCAGTGAGCAAATGATGAATTTTTATTTTTGGGTGAGCTCTCTTTAAACCTGTATCTAGTTTTATTATACATACAGCTTCCTAAATTCTGCTTTGGAGTATTAGTTGATAATTGTCATTTGATAATCTCACAATTTATTTGGATCTTTTGAATATACATTTTTAAAAATATATATTACAGAATTAAAGCAAAAGAAAGACACACGGATAGCAGAACTTTTTCCCATCATAGTGAAACTACAGCCCTTATGACAGCATTTAGAAAAAAATTAAAATATTGCAGCATCCTCGTATCTCTTCTCCATTGACCCAAAAAGCCATTAAGAGAGCTGTCAGAAAAGTGGACTACTGCCCCCTTAAGGAAGGAGTGTGAATTGTAGCAGCGTTTGCCGAAAGTTTAATTATAAGAAGTGATCACTCAAAGCAAAATCGGGGTCTTTTAGGAATAAACACTTCTATCCTTGAAACAAAAAGCTGTGTTTTGTTTATAAACCCTCCGTACAGTAAACATATAAAAACTACTTTGAGAGAGACAATAGGAGGTCCTCTTGAATCTGCGAGTGTGTGCGAAGAGAGCAGCTAACCGAATTTTCTCACAAAAGCATTAGCATAATACTCATCAGAAAAGGGCAAAGCAGAAACAACTAAGCGAAAAAGAGAACGAATGAGAAACTCAGTGACCCAAACATGACTGAGCTTAGACTGTCAGCATGTGTCATCCGTGCCGGGCTCATTCTGTGTGACGGCTACAGCATAACTGGGGAGTAGATGTAAACAAAGGTGCTCATCAGCAATAACCATTTAGCATGTATTCCGCCATTATCATTATTCATCTCTCAGGCATATCATTCATGTGTGGGAGATTTCAGAAGTGATTATCGTGACAGAGTTTGTGCAGTCATCGGTAGACTATTAGTCTTGTGCTCGAACCGTGTCCAGCGCAGGTTTGGCATCGTGTTAGCAGCTAGCGTGTTTTTCTTCAACGTGGGAATTGTCAGACCATAGAGAGGCTGCCGTTGGGTTTATAAGGCTCTTTCATTCAAGCGGCTTGAGCGCAAAGCTCATTCCTCTTTTCACACAGTTGGCCCCGCTCTATCTCTAGCTATCTCTTCCAGCTCCGCTGCATCCCTCGTTCCCTCCTCTCCCTCTCAGTCTGTTTTTGCGCGCTCTGTTCGTTATCTAACCAAACCCAACGGATTCTTCTCAGTACTGCTAAAAGAAAATCAGTTTGCTTTTTTCCTTCTCCTCTTTTTCTTGTCTAGGTCCCCACTGCCTCGCTCCGCTGCTCACCAGTTCTCCCCCCTCCCTTCCTCCCTCCGCCTCTCCCTGCTTTTGCTGGCTCTGCTTTCATTCTAACCTCCCCCTCCTCTTCCCTCAAGGGAATAAAGGTCATTGCGCAAATGATTACTCAGACCTCGGTAGCCATGGAAACGCGGTCATGTGACAGGGACAGGCATGCATCGAGCACAACAAAGGAGCCGATTAGTAAGCCAGCGATGGAAAGCTAGCGCCCGCCTTTGTGTGCCTGCGTTCTCTGTATTTCGCTCTATCTCTCCCTTTCTCTCCCTATGTGTTGGACTTGCTGGGGGAGGGAGGGAAGGAGAGCGCAAAAGAAAGCCTAGCATGCTGCTTCTACCAGCGTTTCGCTTTGTTTAAACTAGCAGTTTGTCTTTGGGTTGTTCATTAGGGATTAACGCTGACATTTCAGCGCGTTAACGTATCGGTTAGACAAAAGAAGCGTGTCCTAAATTTTAGCACTGAATTGAAAAGCCTGCTTCATTGTGAATTAGGTGAATTAATTGTAGAAGGTGACATCAGGGATACACTAATGATTGTAAAACTAGTTTTAAACAAAGTCCCTTTCGAGAAAAGTCAATTGGTTCGGTGGCCATATTTGCAACGCCTCCAGGCAGCTATTTTGAGTGACTACTGGAATGAAGAAAAAACTGCCGGCCAAACTCACATTTAAATAACAAATTTATGGGATAATTCATGTCAAATTTTAATTTATTTACACTCAAGTAGCTCTTGATTCAGATTGGATGTACAGCAATGATGCATGATTCTTCCAGTGGCAGCTGCAGTGACGCAATGACCATACTAACTGGTGATTGGCTCTTTTATTTAGGAGGCAGGACTTGCTTCACCTTTGAGCCGCCATCTTGTGTGTTGCAGTTGATATAGACACTTTTTACATAAGCTGTAAAGTTTAGATGATGTAAAACGGTGTGAAAGTAATCCATACTTGTATATTGTGTTATGTCAAAAGTCAACAAAATGAGTTTTTTGTTCCCAGGGGTGCCATAAGCGGGAAGGTGAGGACGATTTCAAGGGCCCAATGATGAATTTCTACCAAAGTTGATATGCTGTCCAGCCAGAAACCGTAGTGGCACCCTTGTTTAATTTAGTAGGTGTAAATATTGTCCCCTTTGTGCAGTTTTTTTCTGATAAAAGGAGCTTTAGAGTAATTCCACTATTGCCTGTCATAGTACCTCATAATGTAAAATGCATAGAAAGTTAATGCACTTCTCTCTGCATACAGCAGGGTGCCTTCCCTCAGAGAGGAGCATCACATTTTTGGTATCTTTTCTCATTGTCAGCAGTGGCTTTGTTTAAATGAAACCTGTCAAGGCTTTGAAACTCACACCAGCTTATCTAATATGAGTTACCTGCAGTTAATGAACTCGAGCCAATGGAAACCAATTAAACATGTTTGAGAATTATTAGGAGCCCACGGAAGTCCTGTAAGCCTGTAAAAGGCATGAATCAGCCTTTAAAAGTGCACTTAAAATTCACTCTACAAAGTAATCTCACCAATTTCATGCCATTTTCCTGTAATTAAAAAAATTCACAGACACACAACACTTGCCCAAAATTGACATTTTAAATTTTTTTTTCCATTAATATGTCTAAATTAAATATTTCCAGAGTTACATTTTTGGTATCCTAAATCTTCATGTATCCTCTTCCAGTTTCAACCCAGGCTCACTGATAAAAAGAAATGCACCTGTGGCGACATTTCTGCAAGATGACATTTCGTTGATGTTGCAGGTGAATTATCCAGCATGCTCTGTTTTAATTCATGACAGATTAACGCAAAACTTGCAACTGGATTGCAAATTTAATGTTATATTTTGTAGATATTGCAGCAGATGAAATGAAATTTGCTAAAATGGTGCTAAAAGGTTAATGCTCATTAGAAAATAAACCCTATAAGCATTAAACCAGATATTAACAGAAGCAAACCTTAGATGCAATTACGCTATTATAGCTTGCTTCTACAAATAGACATTTTTTTGTCAAATGTCATAATAAAATGGTTTATAAATCATGCACTATGATAAAAGTCTTTGATACTGTTCAAGGATCCTTGCAAAAATAAGTCTTTATTAATGTTTTATCTGCCCCTGTAAACATAATTTGAGTGAAAAAGGATTAAAAGTTGGGTTAAAATGTTCATTTCAGTTTCACGTTCAGTTTTTTGTAGTCAGAAATTCAGGTAAAAGGAACATTTTCAAATGAACCCATGTTGTCCAGTTTATGCTATGCAACCATAAGGATAAGGATAATTTCTATTAATTATGTGGTTTTAGATTTTGGCAAGACAGAAGAGTGCTATCCTGAACATTTCATCTTAGCACTGTTTGTACATGCTGTGAATATACATATGGGCAAGCATGTGCGTGTGATTGTGTCTGCGTGTTTCAGGGGATGGTGTATCAGATTGCCTTTGAAGCAACAAAAAACATGAGTTAAGTCTGGGCACACACTCTGTTATGACTGCACAGCTGTTTCCAAAGCTCAGCAGCAGACAGAGAGGCCTGTGGGTTAGTCCAGGGGCCTGTGGGTGGGGGCTGATGGGTACCGCTACAGCCAACAGGCCCTCATGTTTGGCCTTCTCGGTTATTAAGTGGAGTAAATGTGGAGTGTTTGAATATGTCCATAAGAAATGTAAGATGTGAAGCTGCAGGTAAACAGTTTAATAGATAAATCGCCAACAAAGACATGAGTAAGAGAGATCTTTTAGATTAAAATCATTTGATAGTTTAAAAAAATAAAGATATTTCACTCAAAAATTAACATTACTGCTATATGAAGGTCATGATCATAGCTAAATAAGCACACCAGCAATTCAGTGTATTGTTTCTTTCTACTCTTAATTTTGTGTGATTTTGTTTTTGACTCAAAACTGTTGCTAAAACCTGATTGGATTATCCCCTTGTGAAAACTGCTTTCATGGTAATTTTCTGTTACTTACAACTAAATGAAAGGAGGCACTAAATGGTTTGTTTAAAGGGTTACTCCACCCCAAAATGACAATTTTGTCATTAATCATCTACCCCCATGTCATTCCAAACCGGTAAAAGCTTTGTTTGTCTTCAGAACACAGTTTAAGATATTTTGGATGAAAACCGGGAGGCATGTGACTGTCCCATTGACTGTCAAGTGTTGATTTGAACGAAAACAGCACATCTGTGTGTCACGACTGACACAGAAGAACGTACGCTATTTGCGTGCAGCTATAAAATGGCGCTACGGTTACTCTACGGTGCCAAATTTGTTGAATAAATGTATTTATTTTTTATAAAAGATTTGAAATTGTTCAGTGTGAGTTGCATTCACCGCTACTTTTTTAGTTTGTGCCGTTGCCTTATTTGCATAATTTCCTGCTAAAACATCTCTGACATTGCATGCAAATATAATACACAATTCATTCTTAGTAAACTCCCTCTATGGCGTTTCCAAAATGCCTAACTGATTTGGCAAAACACAGGACACTGTAGTGGCCTCTTTGAATCAAAACACAGTGAAATGCTCAAGCCCTTCTGTGTGTCTGTTTGTGCCATGAGAGAACGCGAACAAGCAAAACACAGACAGACAGACAGAAAGAGGCGATTTGGTGTCCCTGGTGGATTCCCTGATTGACTGAGTGCTGTAGTGGCCAGTCTGAGACTGGGGTCCTTTAGGGAGACGGGCTGGGGAAGGCTCAGCTGGGATACGCTCCATGTAAAAGCCAATTTACAAATGAAGTGACTATAATGGGGGACAACATTGCGGGCCGGCTGAATTTTGGCAGCACAGTTTGGACCCCTGATTTTATTTTTTGACGGGAGCGAGAGGGTATCAGAACGAGCCAGCAGTGAAATAGTAATCTAAGTTTGATGGGATGATGGGTAATTGACATTGAGGGCAGGGGTGGAGCCAGATGGGGCTTGGTCTCCTCTCACCTCTGGTTCAGCTGCTGGTTGGTGGGATGCTTGGAGAGGTCATGATGCACTCAGTTCCAAACTAATATATAGACTACCATAACTCTTATAGAGGCCTTTTGTGGCAATAGCTGTGTATGACACAATCGTGAAGAGTTTAATAATAGTTTTTGCTTATAGTTCATCCAAAAATGAAATGTAATAAATAATTCACCCTTATGTCGTTCCAAACCTGCATGACTTTCTTTGATCTGTGAAATATCTTCTGAGAAATGTATGTGTTTTTAGTGATCAAAACAGTTTTGTTACCAACATTCTTCAAAATATTTTCTTATTTTTGTTCCACAGAAGAGAGAAATGATTCATTCTTGATAATTTAGGGGGAAGCTATCCATTGAGTAGTTCTATTAATGTTTTTTTTTTTTTTTTTTTAATTCAGTCATCAAGTCATATTAAGTGATTCAAAATGTGATTTTAATAAATTTAAAAGAACCACTTTTATAAGCGTCATTAGCTTAAAACTTTTTGATTCTGTAAAAAGAACATAAAAGGATTTCACTCTGGAATCAGACTTCACTGTATGTTTTGTGCTGAATATTAATGTAGAGAACAGAGTATTACAGTACATTCTTCTGTCCGCATCAGCAGTAGAATTAATTGGATTTTATTTATATATAATTAAAAATGAACATAAAATTTTGATTATCACTCAGTCCCACCAGTGAATATCGTCTTTTTTGTAGCATCTTAGAACTCTTGCTAAACAAACACTAAAAACCCATATATGTGTGTGTCTCAGTTAGTAGTGTGTGTATGAGGGTACAGTGTGTGTGATGTATTTTGTTTGTTGCCTGCCAAAGTGGTCAATCAGCACTCAGGTGTGTGTGTGTGTGTGTGTGTGTGCTGTAGGCCATAGAGTATGGGCCTATTTTGCGAGCAGTTCAGCAGGTGATAGGGGCAAAGGGTTCAGTTCAGTCGGCAAAAATGTTCCATTATGTTCCAATTACCGTTGCAGCCAGTGCGTGTGGCAGCCTCAGACTCGGTCCAGGCGATGGAGAGAAAATGGGGGTGGGCTGGGGGAGACGGTGTGGGGCAAGGAGAGAGTATTCATCCTCTCTCCTGTCTCATGGGAGCTCTGTCTCTGAGCAGGACACATAGGGGTCGTCCTGTCCCGCAGAAGCGGCTGCAGTGCTCGGCATTGGTCTGTGGGAGGACAGATAAAGAAACAGAGAAGAAGTGGTAGTCAAAGTCACTTATTGTTCCAGAAAGAATAAACAATGCAAATTTCCAACCGCAAATTTGCGTTTCGTGTAAAGTGGATGGACTGTTTAAGTCGCTAGAAGTGTTTGGGATGCTCTGTCTTTTAAAGTAAACAAGGGTGTGTTTGTGTCGCACACACCCCTGGAGGACAAAAGTGAGAGTTCATGCAAGTGTGAGCGAGTGAGGGATTGTGGGAGAGTCTGATGAGGAGATGCAGACGATGGCTGTCATTTCTGCCTGTTTGCGTCACATGACTAGACTGCTCATTAAGAACTGAAATAGATGGATTTGGTCTCATGGGCTATATTTAGCCCAGTTTAAATGCTGACAAGCAGTGGCAGGTTCTGCATTTGACTTTGGACCTTTTTTTTCTCTCTCCATGCAGTTTGCCAAAACTGAATTAGACAATATTAAATGTGGATGGAAAAGTGGAAGTTTAGTCCAGGTTTAAAACATTTGCCCAAGTTGTCCATAACTCATTTTGTCCATAACTCAAAATGTAACTCATTTTAAAAGGTCAATAAAACTAGCTAAGAAAAAAATCACTGAGTGGGATTTTATAGCATTGACCAGTTAAGGCAGTGGAAAGATCAAAGAGTGAGCAACAGAGGGGAATAGAGTGAGAGAGAAAGATTAAAACAAAAGGGAAAAAAAGGGGAAAAGAAGGGAGTGAAAAAGAGGAAAAATATTGGGTCCTGAAAAGTCCACCCACAGCTGCCTCTTTTTTTTTTTTTAAACCAAAAAAAAAACTTCATTCTGCTTTTCGGCTTGTGTGTGCGTGTGTGTGTGTGTGTGTGTGTGTGTGGCTCTGTCGGCTTTGTCCCTCAAAGAGCTTTTTTTCTTCCTTTGCTTTTTTTTCCCCTCTCTCTTTTTTTTTCCTGGAGAGAGAGGCTGGCGCCAGCAGTCTGGAACAGGGCTGACAGGATTTGAATTATAGAAGCTGAACGGGAGGGGGGTGGATGGAAGAGAGAGAACGAGCAAGCAAGAAATAGGGAGAGAGGGAGAGCAGGCAAGCGGGGGGAAAGAGAGAGATTCGGTTGGTGTGTGTATGTGTGTGGGTGATTGAGTGTAGCAGAAAAAGGGTTGTTATTTCAAAAGCGACTGCCACACAGGCGAAGCGGGCGGAGGTGTCGGGTGTATGCTAAGCTAGCTATCTCGCTTTGTGGCCGGCATCAAAAATTAATAAATAAGTAAATGAAGCTGCCGGTTGTAGTTTTGATCACTGATGATGCTGACACAGTAGCAATATTCTTAATGTTTTCGAGATTTTGCCTAAACCGGTTTAATTTTAGACTGAGATTCATTCTTTTTTCTATATGCAGCTTTATGCCGACGCCACTCCACACAGCTTTCATTTAGTTGCTTTTAAAGGGACAGTTCACCTAAAAATGAAAGTGGTAATTTCTTTGTAATACAGTTAAATTTAATGGGGACGTGAATCATTCAAATAGATTCTGAATGAATCATTCAAATGCAAAAATTAACAATTGAATCATTTAAAAGTTTAGACTGGATCAAATGCTTCATTCTGAATATTAAACCCAGCATTGACGTTACTCTCATGAGAGCATCAAGCAGAGCTAGAGCAAGATTTTCACTGAATAATGACTTGTATTTCTCTGTCTGTTACTTGCACAAAGCTATTGTACGGATTCAAAGACTTGAAATATAGCGCACAGACTCATATGAGCAACTTTCAATGTGCTTTTGCATCTTTTCTGAATCTTGAAAGCTTTAGTTTCCATTTGTCATAACTGCGCTTTTTAGGGTATGTAAATGATGACAGAATATTCTCATTTTGGGGGAATTAACCCTTTAATACTATCTATGAAATTGTTTTAATTTGTGGAAAAATTGCTAACTAAAACTGCTAAAAAATGTTTTCTGTAATCAAACTTAATCTGAAACATAACTTAAAAAATAAAAAACTTGAAACATGAAAAACCTAAATGAAACACATTTTTTTAAATTTAACTATTAAATTAAAATTAAAAAAATTAAAGCTATGAAGAAAAAACTAAAATTGAAATGAAAATTTGTGAAACACTATGCACTATTAGCAAGTTGGGTAATGCTTTATTTTAAGGTCTCTTAACTAGTTACTTATCATATTACTAGAATATTAGCCATTTATTAGTAATAATAAAGCACATAGTAATGCCTTATTCTACATCCCTAATCCTACCAAATACCTAAACTTAACAACAACCCTACTAACTATTAATAAGCAGCAAATAAGGAATTTACTGAGGGAAAATTAGTAGTTAATAGTGAATAAGTGTTACCTATTCTAAAGTGTTACCACAAGTTGCTTATAGCTGTTTATTAGTGATTAAAAAAGCACAAATCAATGCCTTTTTCTGTAGACCAATATTCCAGATTCCATAACCTTACCCATAACTAACCTAAACGTAACTATCAGTAAAAAAGTAGTTAAGAGTTAATTGAAGGAAAACACTAAGATAATATTAAATGTGCAATCCCTAATCTGCAGTGTTACCAAAAAGTGATGCAAAATATTAAAATACTATAATAGTACTAAATTAACTCTGACCTCAAATCACAAACATATAGGCTTTACTACACATTCCTCCTCGTTCACCCTGTCAGTACACCCCTCTCAGACCGTTCGTTCTCTCCACCCTAAAATTGTTTCAGGCTGCAGCAGGCATTCCAGACCCAAGCATCTGCTTTCCCCCCTGTTCATTTCATCACCCACAGTGTGCCGAGGCCTGATGGAGCAAACATGAACACAGTGAACTCTCACTGTGTAGCAGAGTCACATCTCTGTAAACCTCCTCTGTACTCGCTGCACTAGAAACGAACATGCAATCTAGTTCAGAAAGGCTTTTTTGTGGGAAACATAAACAGAATCTAAACCGAGCGCTGCGTGCTCTTGTGGATGTGTATGCGAGAGATGGAGTGTTGTGAGGGAGGGAAATGGAGTGAGAGAGAACAGCCTGTTCTGGAGAAGGAAAAGGCTGTGTTTCAGTGTGAAACGCCCCGAACCAGAAGTGGTTCCAAATGTTGGGCTCAGGCTGAATTCAACCAGATGAAAACAGAAAGATAGCAAGGGTAATAAGAAGAAATGGACATCATAAAAGTAGGCTGATAGTACCAAAACACACTCTCTGTTTGTTAGTCTGAGTTTTACCTCTTTGCTCTTTCTTGTTTATTCTCTTTTATGTGCAATAAATACATGTATTTGCAGCCCGTACTGTGCTTCTCTTTTTATTGCCTCTCATGTGTGGTGTGTGGCTGTGTGACAGATATATTGAAATGGAGGGGAACGGACTGAGAAAAACAGAAGTAAAGGGCCACCAGGATGAAAAATGGAGAAGGAAAATAAAGAAAGGGAGCGAAGAGGGAAAAGAGAGTGAATAGATGAAAGAAAGTGTGACGAGAGGAAGTTTTATAGAACGGCTGGTGCGTCTCATCTTGGCTGTTTCGGTCTAATGAGACAATAAGTGGTCACCTGAGACACTGTTGTCCAGACCAAGGGTTGAGGTCAAAGTATCACCTTTATTGGTGTGAAACGGGGTCAATTCTGGATTCTCACAGATTCAGTCGACAAGCTGATATTTCAAAGATCAATGTGAAGCTACATTCAAGGTTATTCACTTGAGGTTAAGTCCTCTAATTTTCTTTATTTGAGATTTAGGTGCTTAATACTGTAGCTGCTATTGAGTTTTGTCATGTAGCTAACTGGGTCGATCTTTTAACTTGGTCATTATACATTAAGGATAGCAAGCTGCAATTGAAGTAGTTCAAGTTCACACGAAGAGCAGATTTATTGGACAAAGAGAGAGACCTAAAAACAGCTTCTTCGCACAACTCCTTCTGACTAAAATGATTTGCCAGAACTAAATCTGCTTTAAATTTGCCAGGCACACCAACAGTTTACTCAAAGCCAACCATTTGAGACTAACGCAGAGAAACTCTCAAAATATAAATGTTTTGTAATCACTATTCCAGCTCCACTCCAGGTTTTCCATTTCCACGCACATTTTTGAGTCACTATAGACATGTAAATTACAGTTAGTCAAAGGATTAATCGCAATTAATCACATCCCAAATAAGTTTTTGTTTACATAATAGTGTATTGTGTATATATAAATACACACAATACACACAAATGTATATATTTATATAATTTATATTATATAAATGTTTAATATGCAAATTTTAACATTTTTCTGAAAAATATACGTGCATGTGTGTATATTTATATTTACATAATAAATATACACAATATATTTGTGATGCGATTAATCACGATTGATCATTTGACAGTGCTAGTAAATTAATAAGTCATTTTTGAAATTAAGAAATACATAAATAGATTTTTTGTACATTTTGAGAAGTTTATATATTTTACATTTTACGAGGACAGTGATATTACAAAAGATTTTATTTAACGTTGCTAAAACATTAACATAAAATAAATCTTCATCAATACAGTTTGTTCTTTCCTATTCACTTGAATTCTAAAAATATAAGGGGGAAATCATTTTTATGAGGGCAGTAAAATAATATGTCAAATGCTTATGTAGTGAAAGATTAGATTAGGGCTCTTAAGATTTTTGATCACTTAGAATCTTAAGAGGAGTTTCATTGTAATGCATTTCAGTCATTGAGGATCAACTAACAAAACAGGTTGGGAATCTCTGCTCTATACTGTACTGTAGATTATTCATACTTGTATTTTCTATTGTTTAGTACTTAGTGTTTGTTGTCTTTTGTTCTATTGCTGAGCGTCTGAAGTCTGTGTCTGCTGCCACTTCAAGCTCAAAAATGTTACAGTCATCTATCTTGAGACATATCACACTGTGCTTCTGTTTGATCTTGCTTCATACTTGACTATAATGAGAACAGTGACAAACCTGACTCACATGACAAACAATATTCAAATCTATGATTATTCTATTAAAGCTAAACTGCATCCCCTCAAAAACAAAATATTATTTGTTACAGCTTCCCTATTTTTGGCTGATGTAATTGTCTAGGGTTTTAGGAAGGTAACATAAGAAATAAAATAATAAAGAAAACCAAAGGGTATTTTTTTAGGAAAACTGTTTGTGTGAAGTAAAGAATTAAGCAGAGACCAGAAATGCTATCATAACTGTAGTAAGGAATTACATTCACCAAAATCAACGTTTGGTCAATATTACTTACATTACCTCAAACAGGCAGGAAGATCATATGTACAAAATATATACAATAAAGAGAAAAAATAAATAAATAAATAACTATGAGACGTGAGCGGAGCTGAACACAAAGAAATCTGTAAAACAAAACCAATACTAACTTCAACCCATTAAATACAATCTAAATAAAACAAATCTTCGGCCTAAACGCCAATTAACTACGCTAAGTAAAACAAAAATACAATCAACAGCTCGCGCTCCTAATGTTTCTATACAAGCGAATTTCTACGTGTTGTATCATGTAGGTCACGTGACATACTAACCTTGTCTCAACACTATGAGTCAAAGATGAATTTTGTCGTCAACTCTTTAAAAGAGCGAAAATCGAATCACAGCAGAATTGGGTAACGAGTCAGAGTTAGAGAGATACAACAGGTAGGAAATGAAAGTCAATCAATAATAACAATTCAAAACCCGGTGGACAGCGTGACAATCAAATGAGAGCTCTCCACAAAGGAAAAATGTGCTCTCCCATCTTGCGTCACTTCCGAAGCTGACAGGCGCAGCGAATTGGTTCAGAAGTGGGCGTTGTCCTCGCGATAATAGGTGATCGATCCAGCAGTCATCCAATCCCGGACTCTGGCAGTGAGAACAAAAACCAATAGAAAAACACAAACCTTTCCTCACAGTATTACGGGACGTAACATTATTTTTTTAGATAACATTTTTAGAAAATGATGCTCAAAAACAAACAAACAAAAAAAACAGGATACTACACTGCAGCTTCTACATCATTGAGAAAATGACTACAAAGAAATAATTTACATTTCCAATATAGATGTCCTGTTGATATCATTGAGGATAGGGCTGGTGGGATAAAAGCTGGATTTCCCCTCTTTAGGATCTGCTTTGCTGTCCGTGGGGTTAAAAGTTCCTTATATTGACGGATCTGAATCAAAAGGGCTACCCATAACCCCCTGCTGCCACTAACAATCCCCCACAAGCACACACAGTTGGAGTGTGAGGATAAAAACACAGTCCAACACACGTACACTCCGAAGATACTCTAATCTGCAACTGCAATCCTTTTGTAATGCCTTAATCCAAAAACTTGGGCTGTTTGTTTATTTAGGATGTTTTTAACGCGACACTTACGTTGCGTTTTTCAAGGGCACATCATACCCAGCCAATACAGGATATTAACCAGAAGCCGTTACACATTAGTAATTAATTAGAATTTTTGATGCATTTTGATGATGTCTACACTACCATGTAGTAAGATTGATTTTTAGAGAATTTAATGATTTTATTTAGCAAGGATGCACTGGATTGATTAAAAGTGACAGTAAAGACTTTTGCATTTAAAAAAACTATTTCCAATAGCACAGCTGTTTATGATAAGCAGAAATGTTTCTACAGCAGCAAATTAGAATAATTACCAAACATCATGTACTGAAATAATAGTAAAGGATACTGAAAATTCAGCTTTGCCGCCTGAAAGAAATAAAATTTTTAAATTGTAATATTTCACATTACAAACAAGATGCAATCCCCATAATTCTCTACCACATCAGAGAAAAAGATGCGGGGCAGGAGATAGACCTCTTCCTTTTTGAACACCACTGGGTCCATCATCGATCCTCATTAATGACTGACTACGCCAGCCTCGGGCTTGAGTTTTAATTGCTGCTGGTGCATCAGAATGGGTTTTGGAGAAGAAAAGACAGGTCAAACAATGTACCTTGACTGCACCCAGCAAACGCTCTCACCAAGGGCATAGCCACCATCCCGTAATGAATGTGCTGAATGGGTGAGAGGAGAATGAGATGATGCTTAGAGGACAGCGTGTCCAGTCAGTGACATGACAGACACTGATAGGACAATTAGAAATGATCTAGAACCCTGGAAATTCAAATCAAACTGAGAGCATGTTTGGGTTTCACCAAAAGTGCACCACAACTATCCGTATCCATTTAATTAATTCATTTATTTTTTATATTTTATGTTTAAGTCAAGTAAATAGCTTCAAAATCCCAACTACTGTCAAACAGGGGTGTAAAAAGTACTGGAAAATTCAATATTCTTGCATACCAACAGTTTAAAAGAAATCCTAGTATATAATCAGAATAAGTAACACTTGTTAACTATTAACTACGACTTTTCCCTCAATAAATTCTTAATTTGCTGCTTATGTGTATGTGTTTAGGTTAGTTATGGGTAAGGATAAGGGATCTAGAATATTGTTGTGCAGAATAATGCATTGATGTAATAAACAGCCATAAACAACTTATTGTAACACTTTAGAATAGGGAACACTTATTCACTATTAACTATGAATTTTCACTCAATACATTTCTAATTTACTGCTTATTAATAGTTAGTTAAGTAGTTGTTAAGTTCAGGTATTGGGTAGAATTAGGGATGTAGAATAAGGCATTAATATGTGCTTAATTACTACTAATAATTGGATAATATTCTTGCTAATTATGCATGCTAATAAGCAACTAATAAGTGCACTTCAGATGTGATGACCAACATGCATCAACAGTGGTAGCTTGGCAAAGAAATAAATAAAACTCTGAATTCTAAAATTGTGGAAATTTGGAAAATGTCAGTTACTCTGTTTGTTTTATATAGCCCTATGGCTTTTTACTTGTATACCAATGTTTGTAGTCAGTAAGATCTTAATGTTTTATTAAAATGTGTATTATGCTCACCAAAACTGTGTTTATATGTTCCAAAAATATATATATATATTTACATGTTCCAAAAAATGTAACAGTAATATTGTGAAAATAACAGTTTCCTTTGTCAATATTTTAACATGTAACTTATTCCTGTGAATTTGTCTATTTGGGGTGGGTGCGTGCGTGTGTGTGTCCTTCCCATCTTCATCTCATAGTGTGTGTGTGCTCTCTGTGCTGTGTGGAGGGCAGAGGCTCTGGGAAAAAGAGAAAGTCATAGAGAGAGCAGAAGGAGAGAGCATTCTTTCCCGCTGAAGTCACCCTGTCTGTGGCGATGGGAGAGCAATGCTGTCCACACACACACACAGCCGTCTCTGTGTGTCAGTGTCGGTATGAGTGGGTGGGAGTACACCACTGCAGGGGTTTTGGGTTGAGATAGAACGAGAGAGAGAGAGTGGAAAGAGAAGGATGGATAGAAAGAGACTCAAGTAGGAGAGAAACAAGAGATAGTGGGAGAAAGAGAGAGGATAAAACAAGTGCAGGTGAGAGTTTTTACTACTAGATAGAAAGTGGGATGAGGCATGAATGAGGGGGTAATAAATGGCAAATAAGAATATGTGTTATGATAAAAAATAGTTATTCCTCACCCATAAAATGAAAATTCTGTGATTATTTGCTCACTTTTTGTTCCAAACCTTATTCTGTGGAACACAAAAGAGTGTCAGCGGGGTCCAAAACAACATTGGACCCTAACTGCCATTGTATGGACAAATGCTGGTCAGAAATATTCTTTCAAATATTTTCTTTTATATTCCACAGAAAAGAGTGCGTCGTACAGGTTTGGAATGTCCATGATCATGGAACAATGACCATGTGTAAATTATGAATAATTTTTTATTTAGTGTGAACTACTGCTTTAACTGTTCTGTAGTGTACATTCTTGCTCAGATGCAGACAGAAAACGAATATATTGTAATAAAATATAAGCATCAAACCCACAGGCACTAGATGCAAAGAAATATAGGTAGTATATATGTGACCCTGGACCACAAAACCAATCATAAAGGTCAATGAGAGATGATTGTAGATGATTATTTATCATCTGCTTTCCATTGATGTGTATTTTGCTAGGATAGGACAACATTTTGTTGAGATACAGCTATTTGAAAATCTGAAATCTTAGGGTGCAAAAAAATCTAAATATTGATTAAAATTGTCCAAATAAGGCATATCACTGAACAAAAATTAAGTTTCAATATATTTATGGTAGGAAATTTACAAAATATCTTTATGGAACATGACCATTTTTGTCATAAAAGAAAAATTTTGACCAATACAGTGTATTGTTGGCTATTGCTACACATATAGGCCTACCCGTGCTACATATGACTGATGTTGTGTCTTCCAGGCTCACATATATCTAGTATTATGTTGTAAGAACTGTTTTCTAAGCATTGTCTATTGTTACTTCCACTAAAGTACTTGTAGAATGAACGGATCCAGTAAGTAAGCAAAATAGCTGAAAACATTTCTATCTCTCAATCTAGGAAGAGATACACATGAACCTTAAAAAAAAGTGTAAATCCAGTGTCCTCCACATTTTTCTTTGTATCTCTAATTATGAGGTGATCTTTCTGAAGCTTCATAATGTGTTAAAATCTTAGATAGCCCATAATGAGTTGCTCAAGATTAAATATTTATGTTACTTTTCACAATCTCACAGCCTCATATTTAGATTCAAAAGCCCTCCTTCATCTCCCTACAGCAGGGAATTTCCAGCACATGAAATTTTTCTTTGCAGCTTCCAGCACAATGCTGAAGATGCAGCAGGCCTGGCCACAGGGAGCCGGTTCAGTGAAGCTTTCATATCTTTCACCTCTTCATCCTCAGTTCTCCTGGACTCCTTAAGAGTGTCCTGATCTTCCAAGATTTGGAGGTGAGATTTAGAGGTGAGATGAACAATAAGAGCTGTTCTTCCAACCATATGAGCAAATGAAATGTTTGGGTGATAAGGCCTTCCAGTAAACCTCCTCCCTCCCCTCTTCTTACTGTCCGCTGCCAGGACAGTCCCAGGGCCCTCAAACGTCAGGCCGCAGCAAGGCGCTCAAGCGCTGTCTGTAATTGCTTCGGTCTAGACACTGTCTGGTATGGGAAACAGACACGCACATTGAGCATAAGAGGGGGGAGGGGGATGGAGAGAGAATGCAATGGGATTAAAACGAGTTACAAAACGGCCTGGATCCCTCCAGTGAAATAAAGGATGTCAGAGCCTGATTGCAGTGGGTGGATGATTTACAGTACGAGAGCTGCATTAGATGGAAGTGTTTCATTCAGCTTCCGTCCTCCTGTGGTCTATGGAGCTGATCAAATGAGCTCTCCTGGCTTACTGACCTCAAACCAGCTTTGGTTCACTCTGATAAAGTTGGTGTCTGAGAGTAATGGTCCTTAAATAGTTTACACATCTACAGGAATATTTTGATTAGCTCTTGAGTGTCTCTTTGGACTAATCATAGTAAGTCTCATCAGTCAGGACCCTTTTTTTGAGTTTTGGCTCTTACGTTTTAAATAAGAACACCTTATTCACCTTATTTTGAAACTCTGAAGTAAGCTATTTTCTTTGAAAGTATAAGATTTCTGTTTCATTAGTCTCTATAGGTAATTAACTAGAAGAAGAATAAAGTGCAGCAGATGATAATACTATTTGCTGCACAGACTTGTGTTTGATTATAATATAACAAATATTGTCAAAATCAGGCAGCATCACGGACTGTTATTGTACATTAAAATAACTGCAAGCAAGTAACATCAAAAGCCACCTTACATATGGCCAAAAGAAAAAAATGTAATTATTTAATTTTTTCCTAAAATGTTAGACTCAGTGTTGTTTTAAAATGTTTACTTTGTGTTTTAAGCATAATTTATATATATATATATATATATATATATATATATATATATTAAGCACCACATCTGTTTTTAACATTGATAATAAGAAAATGTATTCACTTATTCACTATTAACTACAACTTTTCCCTCAATAAAGTTGCTGCTTATTAATATTTAGTAAGGTAGTTGTTAAGTTTAGGTATTAGGTAGGATTAGGGATGTAGAATAAGGCATTAATATGTGCTTAATTACTACTAAATGGCTAATATTCTAGTTATATGCATGCTAATAAGCAACTAGTTAAGAGACCATAAAATAAAGTGTTATCAGAAATAAAGTTTTACCAGAAATTTTCTTAAGAGATAATTAGAATTATTGGCAACGCTTTATGGTAAGGTGTCATTTCAATACGAATTACTGATTTTGATTCTAAACATCAAATAACATACCAGTGTGTTTGTGTGTGAGGAAAAGAGACAAAACTAAGTATACAGTGCAGAAAAGAGAGTATGAGAGTGTGCTGGAGACTTGTGGACGGTGCATGCCGTGCCGTGCTGTGCTAAACTGTACTAACCTCTCAGTGGGTGGCTGCAGTGCTAGAGCTCAAACAGACTTGAAAAGGATTTGGGGGACAATAATTTAGCTTTTCCTCTGCTTCTCTTTCTAACTCTTTCCTCCTCTCTCTTCATAGGCATTTCAAAGCCTGGGCAAAAAAGCGAAATTAAGTATTGTTCAAGAAGACTATCCATTCAATATTAAGTTCAAAATGTTCACATGCACTGACACTTCGGGCCACTATGAGTACGTACAGTTTATTTTTGGTTGTGCAAGTCCTTTGAAGGTTTGCCAGTCCTACCAGAATTTAGCAGTGTTCTTACGCTTGAAATACTGAGTGAGTAGGAGTGGGAAGGGTGTGGTGCAGTCCATTCTTAGCAGTGTGCAGTATGCTTTGCTTTATGAATGTCATCACTGCTATCGTTAGTGCTATATCTATTTTGTAACGGATCCTGATTACGTAAAAGAAGGACACAAGAATATCAGAGATTATCCACAAGTAAGACTTCTTCTGGCCATGCAAGACATTTTCATAAGCTACGAATGTAGAGTCCAGGTGTTAAACCCTTTGGAAATATTTTCCGTTTTCTCTACAGTAATTGATGGGGATAATTGTGATAACTGGGATTTGTTTTCTTTTGCTCTATGTTTTAGTCTGAGATTCAGGTTTCTATCTGTGGGCTGGGAACCACCTACTTGGACCAAAAGGAGCAGTCTGACGAACATGTAAAATAACCAGTCAGTTTGAAAATGCAGATTCTGTCTCTGACAGTAGGTGGCGCTTATTGTCACAGAGCAGAGTAAGTCAAACTGTATTAAAATGTTCTCAAATAGAAAAAAGAAAGCTTTTCCCGGAATCCTTCTCTGCTTTTCACTGTTGCTTATTAAAATACACCATTATTAAACGCCACCTTTTTGTAACTTGTATGTAACACAGCAACTATAGTCATGATACCAAAAAACAAACCTCATTGGTAGGTGAGTTTTTTCACAGTGTGTTGGAAATAAGATTAGAACTAGAATTAAATAGATTTAGGTATTTCAGTAAAAATAAAAAAACAAATCCATCGCGTTGACAGCAAACTAATTTGTGTCGGTCTAAACAGATGCATTAACAGCTGTTTATTCAAATTAAATTGTTTATCACACCAAACATTTGTATTGGTGTGAACAGGCCTGTAAACCATTCTAAACCCAACTGAGCCTTTTTACCAACCAAATGGGTTTAAAGCAGTCCTTTTTTTATTCCTCCTATCTCCATCAGTCTCGCTCTGTTTTTCATCCCACTCTATGAATAGACAATGACAAGGATGCTTGTTTCTATCGCGTATCTACTAAACACAGGAACCAATACAACTGCACTACAACCCCATTCCCATAACTAACCAACCAACTGCTGCCACTCACACAAACCACGTAGATGCACATGAACACCTATACACCGACTTCAAATAGGCCTGGCTCAAACAACCTCCCGTGGCCCTCAGCTAGCCTCCCAGAAAGCCTTTTCATTTCACAGACGTATGGACGGGAGAAAAAGGAGGGAAAAATGAAGCTTGGGAGGAGGAAGGGGCCGTTGCGGGGGAGGGACCGAGAGGGGAGGGGTGGGGGGTGGGGGTGTTAGGCAGCATTGTAATGATGGAGAGCAACTCGATACTCTTGCATGCTGAATATTCCCCTGGAGGGCTTTTTCCATTACCCGAGCACAGCAGAATGGTGGAGTCGTTTAGTTTAGCCCAAGCTGCCTAACGCTCTCTCAAGCTCCCCCTCCCTTTCTCTCACCCTATCTGTTCCCCTGCCGCCCCTCCCCTCTCTCGTGTTCTCTGCCTGCTCTGTGTTTTTCCATAGGCACATTGTGCAAATGTAACCTTTCAGTAAGCCCCTCCCCTCCAGGAAGTTGGCTGGCCCCTTTGCTGCCAGGAAATATGAAAAACTGGCAGAATGCCCATTTAATCTCCAAACAGAGAGAGAGAGACAGAAACGGCAAAGCAGTTGAGATGGAGAAGGAAATGTTACAGTTTGACTCACCAGAAGGGAGGGGGAGAGAGGACAGTTTTACTTTAGAGAGTCACATTAGCTATAGCGCTCTGAAAAAGTGTCTAGTTTTCTGTATTTTTACTTAGTTGTCCACTAAATGTCATCAGATCCCCAAACCCACGAATGTGAGTGAGATCACAATAAGAGATAGAGCAGACAGGAAATGGTTGTAACAGAGGGTTAGTTGTCAGTTTAACTACTTAGAAATGAGTTACACCAGTAATAGCACCATCATACATGAGCACCAGCTTCCAGTGGTGACATTAAATAGAAAGTCTTTATGTATAAATAATAGGGATGTTTAGGACAAATATTAAATATGATGTAGAGAACATTTCTTTTCGGTGTAATGATTTGTAACCTTGTCTTGAGATGAGAGCGCAGGTATCATTTGATTTGATAGCATTTACTCTTGTGTGAGAAATAGAAATGGCCAGCAAGTGATTTATGCATTTTAAATTACAGTTAAACAGATCAAAATTAAATGTGATAGAGTTGGAGATTGGTGTAAACATAATTGTTAAAAAGTTAAGTAGTAAGTAGCAGATGAATGTGCAATAATTATACTGATATTTAAGATAACACATTTGCAGACTTACAGACCCAACCACCATAACTTTCTTAAATATTTAAGAGCTTTTTAAAACCAGGTGCAAACTGTACAGTCCTTCACCACTGATGTTTGTCAGACTGTATGATAGGATCCCAATCTTTGGGTAAAATTCATGGCACACTGTACAGCATTAACAATACCACAGCAAAACTGCAATGAGTTTTGTTAATTTGTTAAAGACTGATGCTTCTCATAAAATTCACATCTATTCCAAACATTCTCCATGTGGATATTATGGCTCTGATAATCGAGCTTCTGAGCCCGAGAGCCATAGAAATGGCATTGTAACCTTTTCCAGCCACTTTCTTTTGCAGTCTGCAGAAATTTCCTTCCTTTGTGTTAAGACGCACCTGACTTTACAAACATAGTGTTGTCAAATTCACTTTGATTGTAATGAGCAGGGCCAGGCTAAATAAACACTCGTAAAACTTAATTCCTTTATCTTTTTTTTTTTTTGTTATTGTATTGTACAGCACTTAATTGTTGAATTAATGAATTATGAATTAAGTTTGAGGTAATTATTTACAATAAGGTTCCATTAGTTAATGATAGTTACAAACAACTATTATTATTATGTTATTATTATAATCTTTGCTAATGTTAGTTAATGAAAATACAGTTGTTCACTGTTAGTTCATTAGTTCATAGTACATTAACAATGCATTAGTAAATGTTGAAATTATGTTACAATGGACCTTATTGTAAAGTTTTACCAATTTTGATATGAAAATAGATTACTATCATTCAGCCATCATATTCTGGGTGCAAACACTTTTTCACATCCAAAGATTGCATATTTAAAACAACAAAGACATGAAAGACAAACCAGACCTTTGTGAATCTATGTGCGTACTACAACAGTCTAAAACATCCAGCATTATGAATGGTTATAAAAAAGGTTCCTTTACACATCTAGTATTCACACTTAGGTTGTTTGCAGTGAAATGTGACCAGACACATAAAAATTAAT
>JAUMHE010000048.1:7431182-7465388 GCA_032359235.1 Enteromius mattozi | reverse complement strand
AAAAGGTTCCTTTACACATCTAGTATTCACACTTAGGTTGTTTGCAGTGAAATGTGACCAGACACATAAAAATTAATGGGGTTTTTTCTTCAGTAAAATCAATGCAATATATTTTTGTTCAATTCTTTTTTCTTTTTTTTTTTTTTGAGATAACTTTCTGGTATTAATTAATAATTCTAATATTATATTACTTTTTTGTTATGGCAGTGTTTCATGTTAAAATAGAGACAATGCTATTAAAATAAAATTTTTGAAGTCAAATTAGTGCCACCTGGTCAAAGTAAAAAAAAAAACTTCTGCAATTCCATGGTTTAGCCACTAGATTCCTAAATAGCTATATATAAAA
This sequence comes from Enteromius mattozi, assembly GCA_032359235.1. Taxonomy (NCBI): domain Eukaryota; kingdom Metazoa; phylum Chordata; class Actinopteri; order Cypriniformes; family Cyprinidae; genus Enteromius; species Enteromius mattozi. The sequence continues at coordinate 7,465,042 of JAUMHE010000048.1, read as the reverse complement.
GGCTTAGAAATTCTCTAGCTGTCTGTAGTCTTTTTTTTTAAGTTTGGATATTTATTTAGGCATTCTCAAAGACATTTTTTGTAAAGGTTTAGATTTATTATTAATATTATTTTGAAACGTCAATTTTTTTGTTGAACATAGACATTTTATTACACATAACACATGGGTGGAGTATTTCTGTTTTGGACTCTTGAAATTTTAGCGTCACCCCTTCATTGCTGTACACCTTTTCCTACATCATGAGTTTGTATATTGTAAGCTTTGTATTTTCTTGCATATTTTCAATGGCAGCAATTTTTGACCACATACAACTCAAGTGTTACAATTGACTGCAATAAAAGTCATTGAGTTTCATACCATTCCAATGATGTAGTGATTTTTTAAATTACAGGGGAAAAGAAATTCCAGGTCTAAAATAACCGAACAAAATCAGAGTGTTAAATACTTTAAAGTTCTTTTAAGAACTTAAGCTAAAGGGTTCTTAGGGAACCCAAGGTTCTTCTATGGCATTGCTGCAAAGACCCAATTTTGAAACCTTTATTCTTAAAATAAGAACGCTAAATCAGATTTCAGAAGAAATTGCCAGTAGTCAGTACACAACATGCGAGAACACACACAAACCTGCCTTGCCACACCCTGAAGAGTCATTCAGCCTATTTAGCACATCACACACTCAATACAAAAGGTGATATTGTTACTTGGTGTGGTGTAGCCTAGTTAACATACAACAAGCAGGTTATAAAGATTGCTTCATAGCGCTTTTTGTGAAAGGCAGACTCAATCTTATGTAACGTCCCACGTCATTCTCTTCCTGGTAAACAAGAGCTGCGCTGCTCCGGAGCTGAAGAGGGTTTAGAGCACATATTAAAGCTAACTCTGACAGAGGCAGTTTTGCCTACAGTACACAACCATCCAGCTCTTCTTTGTGCCTCCATGTTTCGCAAAAGCACCTTGGGTCTCTTAAAAGTGTCAAGTGTGGCAGAAGAACATTGTGATGGGTTGAGCTTGCAAAACTTGCATTTGTGAGGTTTGTCTGTGTAATGGGGAGGTTTAGTATTCGACTAGCTCCAAACTTTGACTTCTAAGCATCAAAAGGCGCTTTTCTTTATTAAATGTTCATTTAAAGCAAATTAACTGAGGTTGAACAGAACCACTTGTCCTTGTTTGCCAAAACTGTGGAGTCTGATACAACGTTTTTACTTGGTAAATGGGAACAACTCCGATTTTTCATCAACAAAGTGAGGCAGTGAATGCGTTACTGATCTACTTGGTGATAAAAGCATGAGTAGGCTCCAGAGTCCTGCTGAGGCAGATGAGGTTGACTCACCTCCGCTCCCTGCCCTATCTCCTCTGTGATTTCCAGTCACTGAACTCAGCCCCATGTACTTTTTATGGGCCAAATAGTCCACTTCATCTCTTCCTGTGCTAGCAGCACTGAGTACCTTGCAAGGGCTGGGTCAGGAATACTGGGAAGTGCCCTAACTAACAGTGCCACCTGATGGCTAACGGCTGCAACTACATTAATCACATGACAGTTGTTAGGAACTAGAGCACCACCACAGGCTAATTGCCATAACTGCGCATCTGAGATTTAGCCTTAACCTTTTTTTCCTCCACAGAACTACTTTGCTTTTTTAAAACTTAGTCTACCTCTAGAGTCTGCCTCAATATGTTTGTATTCTAGCTCTTCTAGTTCTATCTTTATGCACATTTTGATAAAACAAATAAACAAAAGAGAGGATTTATTTTTTTCACCATATTCTCCCTCCTTATTTTGTGCATTTGCTCCATTTCCTGGAAGTGCTTCCTTACTTATGACGCACTTCCTGATGATTTCTGTGCAATAGGGGGAAACTGTGGGTGGAGGAGAGAACTCGTGGAAGGAGATGACTGTTTTCCTGGCTCAGATTCCATCACTATTATGTGGAAGGAGAAAGAGGTTAATCTCAGAACAATAGGTGACATGAAGAAGAGAACCTCATGATGACTCCAACTCATAGATATTACATTGTATACTGCTTTTACTGTATATTTATTGATTCTGGCCTTCCTTTTTATTATGGAGCATATTTAACATATTTAATATAGTTCATCATTTTGATTACAGGGATAGTCCACCCACAAAATAATATTCTGTCATCATTTCCTCCCCCTCGTGTTTGTTTCAAACCTGTATGACTAACACTAAAGAAGATACTTTGGTAAACAAACGGTTTTGCTTTCCACTGACCTCCATTTTATGGTCAAAAAATACAATGGCAGTCAATGGGGACTGAAGCTTTTTGGTTACAGATATTCTTAAAAATATTTTACTTTGCATTACATGGAAGAAAAAAAGTCATACCGGTTTGGAATGACATGAGGGTGAATAAATGATGACAGAATTTTAAGACTTGGGTGAACTATCCTGCAGCACAGAACAAAATCACACATCAAGACCAGCAAATTGATTTTGCCATTGATATATTTGCACTATGAATGACTGCAAGTTTTTTTGTATTGTAGAAAACCCTCTCTTTCATTAAATGCTGGAGGTCATTTCTCTTGTGGAACAGAGTGAAGAGCTGCCGTTTCCTGTAGATCACCAGTCATGTCATCTGTTGAGAAGGACGAATACCATTTCTCTCTGAAACGGAGAGGTAATTTCTCCAGTAGGTGCTCGTAAGCCATTTGTTTTATAGAGCTGCATGTATAATGGTTAATCTTTACTCTTGGTTAGCCATGAGACCAGCTCTGCTCTCTGGAATGTGGATTATTGGACTACCATACTGAAATTTAGGGGTCTAATGGACACACACACGCAAAGAGGCTAAACCAGAGCCAGGTGACATGTGGTAGATTCCAGGAAGGAGTCTTTTTTTCCATTTGGGAGAGCAAGTGGGGGATCCCAATAATGTAAACATTCCTTTCACCTCACCATCTCGCTCTCACCATGACCCTAAAGCACCCTCCCTGCCACATCCCACATCCACGCATGCCGTGAAGACCCTTATCGCTCCACACTCCCCCTGAAGCCGGGCTGCAGAGCCCTGACAGGCGCATGAAAAGGCGGGGGCCGGGAGGCATTTGGGCTGGGGGTGCGGAGGGGGTTCGAAGCAAGGAGGAGAAGGAGGGGGGAGGTGGAGGGGTTCCATTTAAATTCCTGCTTTGTTCCTGTGTTCTCCACCAACCCCCTTTACTATTCCCATTCCTTCGTTTTCTCCTCCTGGAGCTTCGTTTCTCAGCCTAGAGAGATCAGAAGAGAGTAAGAGCGTATGGAGTGCTCAGAGCGGGAGGGATGAGGGTTAATTGAGCTGAGGTTACTACTTCCTGTTTGACTAAAAATATAACTTCTTGTTCTGAATGGTGAAGTTGTCAGTGTTGACAAAAACTAAATAATTTAAACACTTCTGAATTTAATACAAATAAAAACATTGATTTATGACTACTTTTTTTGTTGTTTTTCTTATGTTCACCAAGGCTGCATTTTTTTCACCAAAAAGCGGTAGTGTAAATATCTAAAAGAACTGTTTTTAATTTCAGTAGATTTTAAAATGTAATTTATTCCTGTAATGGTAAAGCTGAATTTTCAGTAGCCAATTACTTCAGTCTTCAGTGTCACGTGATCCTTCAAAGATCATTAAAATATATGGGTTTACTGCTCAAGAAACATTTCCACTTTTTGCCAATTATATAAAAAGTTGGGCTTCTTAATATCCCTGTGTTAACCATATTAGAATTCTTTAATGAATGTATTCAAAAGAACAGCATTTATTTGTTATATTTGTAACATTATTTTGATCAATGTAATGCATGAGCAAAAGTCTTCATTTCTTAAAAAATAAAACAACCCACGTTACTAAATGTGAAACTACACCAGGGTGAAATAAATGTAAAGAAAAGACAAACTGAAAATTAAAATGGAAATAAGTAATACATTTTAAATTATAATAATCCTGAAAGCTGTTTAAGGGTCGCAATTTACCAGGATCACATATATCTGAACTTCCCCTCAAAAATGTAAGAAGAATGGTGAAAAGCTAGATGTCCATTAGATGTCACATTTTTCCTTTTATTTGTGCAACCTCAATTTGAACCCTGACAAACATGAACAGACAACTGTTTTCCCACCGAATTGTGGGTTTGGTAGCCAAATGGCAGAAGCAGAATAAATGAGCCAACAACGTTGTTGCCAAGCACAGAATCTCCCCCGTTCCCTGAATCACCTCAGTATGCATGTTAGATCATTTTTGTTGTAATTTGAGCCATTGAGTCATTGACACTTCAATTAATGACCCCATCTGAGGTCAAGTCCTTTTCAAGATGCCTTACTAGAGGTGTCGATATGAGAAAGCAGTGCAGTTTAGGAACTTAAGTCAGAAACTCTACCCTGACCTATTTGTCAAGCTACCTTAAGAATGTTAGTTCAATGTTCTCTCCACATGTTGATGCTCATGTGACTAAAGGAATGAAATTGAGTCATGTGAGGGCCTCTGTCTGTCCTCAAGGTAATAAAGCTTCAAAGCAACAGCACAGTGCTACAAAAGGAGTCTGAAGAGTCTAAATCTCTTAAAAAAGTGTTTTTTATGTGATTTAGATTCTTAAAAGGAATGATTAGAGTGAGTAAATGATGGCACAGTGTTTATTACAGTAACTTCAAACTTGTATTCACATGAATCTGTTGTATATATGCAACATATAATGACTACATTTCAAAGATAAGTAGCCTGTACCGCTCATCATACTTTGTTATGTACAAAATACACAGATAACAATTTTGTAACTCAGGAGACAATAAAATTACATTGAATGGAACAGACTCATCTCGAGGAAGATCAAGAGCTTGAAAAGCTTGTATTTAAACTTTGTGTTATAGATCATATCAGTCTTAGGTGTGCTATCTGTATTTTTTTTTGGGATGTGTTACACTTTTAGTAAATTTAAAATTCAAGTTGATGTCTTTGTAATACTTGTATACTGTATTTATATTGGTCCACAGAAATATTTAGTACAAACATTTTTTAAAATAAGAAATAAACAATAACACAAACAACAAAACACTCTCAGAAATAAGCTGTCACTGAGGTGGTACCTTTTCAAAAGATAAAATTAGGTTTAAATATATACACTTTAAGTACTGATATGTACCTTTAAGGTGCCAAAATGGATCCTCAGTGACAGCTTTTGTACCAACACAGCTTTATCAGAATTATACGAAAAACTGTGACTTTTATGGCATTTGAAATGTAAACACCAAAAATGTGTCATGATAACGGCTTCTTATTTACACAGAGCCAAAGCCTTAAAACCATACTCACCTTAAAGTTTAAGCATTTAAGCATTTCCTTCAGGAATTGCAATGAAATAATTCTATTTCTTGTATTCTTGATTGTTTATAGATATTTTTTTAGTATCTGTCATAATACCATCATGCACTGGCTGCAAATACAGCGCTGTAGTGTGTGTTAGTATTTGACTGCACATTTTATTTTGTGTGTAATTTTCTGGGATTATGGCGTAACCATTATGACACATTCTTAATTTCTTTTCCCCCTCACTGCACCAATTACATCTGCATTTATCCCTCAGCTCTGTCTCTCTCTCTCTCTCTCTCTCGCTCTGCCTTTCCTTTAAATTATAACTAGTTTGTGCAGCTGACTGCAGAATTGATGCAGCTGAGAGAAAGGAGGCGAAGACGAGAAATAAAAAGAGAGCAATGGAAAAGAAAGAATCACTCGTGGGTGAGAAAAGAACAACAAGGGAGAACGAGAATGAGAGAGAGTAGAGGGAAGGCAGTGGATGGGAAAGAAAACAGAATTTAAAAGAGTGATAGGTAGGCAAAGGAAAAGAAGAAGTTCAAATATAAGGAGAGAGAGAAGGTTAACCAATCAGAGAGCCACTGTCGAGAGAGAACTGATCAAAACCGTGGAAGCCTGGTTCTTGGAAACAAAGGACTGCAAACGTAAAACACGGATGAATGTATGGCGAAAGCGAGAGCCGGGGAATGAACGAGGAAGAGGGGAACAAATGAAAAAGAGTAGGAATCAGCAGAAGAGGCTTTTGCGGTCCCAAAGCAGAGGGGGAGGAGGAGGGCAAGAGAGAGGAAGGTTGGGGATGGGAAGGCGAGATCAATAACTAATTTCAGTGCCGAGCCTCAGTCGGACTGTTTTCCAATAAGCCCTGGACATAACGAGTTAGCTTGAATAGCTGTGCTGCAGCTATTGCTGCTCTCTCTCTCTCTCTTCATCCATCCCCCCTCGCTCTACCCGCCTCATGTCTCTCAGGGCCCTGGTGCTTGCGATGGCTGGATCGATCCTCTGCACGCACACAAACACGCACATACTCAGGAATACAGGCCTGACTTCTGCAACAGGATGCCAAGACATGTCACTGCTACAGCTGCAGCCTTGCATGCTGCTTGAGTGTGTTTGTGTGTGTGTGTGTGTGTGTGTGTGTGATTGTGCACTTCCATCATTACAAATCATCTAATATCTAAGTAGGGTGACATGACCATAATAATAAAGAAAAAAGTTTTAGATTGTATCAGAATTTCAGTTTCAGGAATATTTAAGGTTTTATCAAGAAACCTGCTCACTCTACATTAGAAATAGTTTATGTACAGATTATATGTAGTAAACATTAACTATTTAAAGAAAATACAGTGTTGGCGCACTGTTGAATGCACAGCTCCACTGCAAAAGAAAGAGAGATTCAATCTTGCAGTCTGAACTGGTACGTTGACTCTTATATGGCAAGAGTCCTTGTCAAATACTTAAGTTGTCTTTTAAAATATTACTAATAAATGCTTGTTTTGCAATAAAAATGACCAAATACTGACATGACCATTATTTTCCCTGATAAAAGTTCCAGTCATGCCATGTGAGTTTGCTATCAGCTGCTTAGAACACAACTAACGATGCCAGTTTCACAAATGGATCACTCATTTGTTCAAAGTGGTTGAAAAAGGTTTACAATTGTTTGTGATGCAGTTTGATTCATTTGGGTGGTTCACTGACCCACTGAATCATTCCTAAAGGTTTCTCCCAGAATAATTGGATACTTTATAAGACAGGATATAGAAAAGTGCCTTATATGGTGGATATTTAATTATAATGCATTGTTGAAGAAATTAAATGAAACATGCAAATGTCATCTATCATTTGATTCTGTCAATGAATCAGTGGGTTTTACTTGTTCTGCAAATTAAAGGAATAGTTCACCCAAAAATGTAAAACAATTCTGTCATAATTTACTCTCGAGTAGTTCCAAACCTGCATGAATTTCTTTGGTCTGCTCTGCTCTGCACAAAGAAGGATATTTTGAAGAAAGTTTGTAACCAGGGTTTTTTGGGTCAGCATTGACTTCAATAGTATTTTTTTTCCTACTATGGAGGTCAGTGGTGACCAAAGCTTTTTTCAAAATATCTTCCTTTGTGTTCAGCAGAACAAAGAAATTCTTACAGGTTTGGAACTACTCGGGGGTGAGAAAATGATGACAGAGTTTTAATTTTTTTTGGGTGAACTATTCTTTTAAAGTGTTTATTGTTTTGGCAGGTGGCCTCTTTGCATAATTGTTCCTGTATATGTCTGTGCATGGCCTATATGTGTGTATGTACAAATTGTACTAAAATGTTGAGTCTCTAGGAACACAACAGCTACTTACTGTATGTCACAATCATCTTTTGTCCCATTATCATCAGTTTCTTTGGCAGTGGAACAAGAAAACTTGAGAAAATGTTCTCCTTAACATTAATATGTACATTTCATTAAATCTATTCTAAAACAAAATATGTCAACATAAACAAATGTAATTCCACATTTAACAGTGTTATAGGCTCTTGTGAACTGCATTATTTAATTCACCTTTGCTGGCAACAGAAAACAAATGTTTACAGTGACAGCAAAACACTTCACTTGCATCGTTGAAAGCGCATTTTCATTTGGGCATTTCTCCAGCTTAGCTAGCGAGCTAAATTGAGAAGCCGCTTGCTCTGAGAGGACTGCAGCGAACAGCAGCAAGCGTGTAAAGTTATTGTTATGGCAGCCAGATACATTGCAAAGTGATTTGCGAAAAGACATTCTAGAATTGAAAGTATCAGCAAATCAACTTTCAATGGCAAAGAAACAGCTATTGAGAAGAACGATACCAGAGACAGTAGCTAGCAGGACACTGAAGAGACATCATTTTAAGCAAATGCATCTAGCAGGTGAAATCAGGACACGTTAACATTTTTAAAGAATTGTGTGAACAAAGCTTTTCCCTAGGTGTCGGTAAGCCTACTTGGTTGTACAGAAATTGATTATGATTTTAATCAAATAATTAGCACTATAAACACAGATGTCTTTCCTAGCTAGGTGGGGGATAAAATAAAATAATTCTAAATAAAAATAAAAGGTTGTGAAAACACTGAGTCACTACACAGTTGCGTGACTTGTATTACTAAACTTTCTAGATGAAATGAAGGATGATAGAGATGAAATTGGTACTTTAACTTTCAGTTATTACTGCTTTTGTATGCTTTTTTTAGTAAAATTTAATAGAAGTAAGGTTTTCTATTTATTCAAGAATCCTGAAGCAAATATTTTATACAGTCTCTAAAAAAACAAAAATGCAGCACAACCGTTTCAACACTGATAATAATGAGAAATGTTTCTTGAGTAGCAAATCAGCATATTAGAATGATTTCTGAAGGATCATGTGACACTGAAGACTGGAGTAATGGCTGCTGGGAATTCAGCCTTGTCATCACAGGAATAAATTACATTTTAAAATGAATTAAAAATATACAAATTTATTTTAAACAGCAATATTTCACAATATTGCAGTTTTTACTGTCTGGCTGTACTACCACTAGATGGTGCTGCTCTACAGTGTGTTTACAATATTATGTAAAGAGAAAACATGCATGGTTATGGAAAAAAACGCTGTTCTGCTGTAGTCTCAAGAGTTGACTTGAGTCATTTGCTTGAAAAGTACACATATTGTTCCAAGTGAGAAGCACCGTTCAGAAATGATGTCAAAGAAACAGTTTAAACATTTGAGACCTAGTTCATCTGAGAACTGGTGTAATAACAACAGTCTGGTAACAATGGGAAATTGGGTTCCATTATATTTTTTACTGTGTATAGTTCTTCTTCTTTTTTATTATCTCCCTGTATCTCTCTAATATTCTGTCTCTCTCTCGCTCTCTGTACTGCTTGCATAGTTACAGCTGCACTGGTGATAGGGAGCTTGCATATGTGAAATATTAATAAGAAAATGGCTTATGCATTTTTAACTATGTGCCAGCCAGACGAAGTCTCAGAGGAGTGTAAATTCTCCTCCAGACCAGGTGTGGAGCTCCTGTGCCACTAACGAGTTTGGAAACTCGTAACCTGACCAAACTGCTTTCATCTTTGATGATGTTTTATCCTAAATTCTGACTATTATATTAATCCCTAACTCAATGCTTCACATCTTTCATATGTGAGTTAAATACTTACTTTTCATCATGATTATAAATCTAAAATGTCTCCAAAGGAAGTTTATGAAAAGATTTACCTCACTTGTAGGGGTTTTTCCAAAAATCTCATATAAGTAAAGCCACCCACACAGGACACTTCTATCCTCTGAGTAACCTTTTAGTATTCTCTCTTTCTCTCTTTCTGTTTCTAGGTCAGGGATTAGGCAGCGAGGCAGTAGTGAGCGTGTGCTCTGCACCGTTGTCCACTTCAATCTACCCAACCAGGGCTGATCTCACAAAATATAGATACAGAGAGAGTGAGAGAGTTGTTGGCGGTGATGGGGGTGTCAGAGGCTCACATGGGGAAAACAGAAAAGAGGGGAAAAGGCAGCTAGCGTAGCATGGGATACAGACATGTAGCTGGGTTGTGTAACGTTCAATCCTGTTTTGTTCCATAAACACACACATACTTACACTGTTCTCAAAATGCGAGGCACTGCTGCACTGTGAAACCAGAAACCACATCAGACCTCAGACCTTCAAAGACAGAACTAATCCTGTTCTCACCCAAACCTGATTGTAATTCAGTCATTAAGCATTCAGCTCGACGCCCTGCAGAGCTCTGGCTTCGATTAAGAGCCCAGTGTTGACTGGTTGAAGTTTGCTGCTGATATATTGCTGTATGTTACTACAAGGACTATAATAATATATTAATATAAAAAGGCGAGATTTTTTTTCACAGAAACATATATACTGATTACATAATAAAAATACATATAGTAAATGTGCATCCATTTATATTTCATATATATATGAAAATAGAAATAGAAATGGATGCAGATTTTCATTTAAGTTTTCCATCTAATATTTATATTTTATTTTATTTAATTTACCAAAAACAACTTTTATCTACTATAACAACTGTAAACAAGATAATATATTATCAAACATGAACATAACAAATGTAGTAATCCATTTTAAGCAGTCATTATTAAGAAATATTAATAATAATTTATAAATATAATTGCCAAATGCCATGACTGACCAATCAGAATCTAGTATTCAAGAGAGCTGTATAGCACTTTATAGCTGCCTGATGGCTATTGCTTCTAAAACAATACAAAACATAATACTGAAATCGTACAGGGGCATTCAGTACAAAATATTTAAAGAAACAAACATACACTCTTAATAGTTTTTTTTGTTTTTTTTTACAAAAGAAGTGTTATTGTTTTCTTCTGCTTAAGGAGCGACCTCAGTCCAGTCTCTCTTTTCATCTGTGTATTTTACTTCTTTTTTTTTTCTATCACAATACAGGTGCTCCCATCCAAACTACCATGATGTAATCCAACTGTAATCCCAAACATCAAAGAACCACACAGCTGTCATGTGTCACAAACACACATACACACACACACTCTCTCTTCAAAGACTTTTGCAATGTGTGTTCGGCTAAAATTTGCTCATTTTTGAGAAAAAATGTCATGCATTTTTAAAACACTGTTAATGATATTGTAACATTTCTTAGTTAGCTTGGTTGTTTTTGCCTTTTGGCTCCGTGACAGACATTCTGGCCATATGGTTCAGCTTGAATAAGGCAAAATAAGGTCATCCTTGTGACCTTTCAGAGTGTATAAACGCAAACATTTGAATACACATATGCACAAACACAATCGTATGACTGTGTAGCAAATGGCATACAGAAACACAGCAGTTTGTCCCGAATTTTATCTGATCTGTTATATTATGTACACAAACATAAATTCAACAAACAAACCGGCACATCCACTCATAGCAGCTTGCATCATTATTAACAAGCGTGTGTTATTCTATGCATTATTTACAAATATACACATTATAATTATAGAAGTTCACTATTGTTTACAGCATTGTATAACAGTAGCCATCTGCTGAATAAAATGGCTTTTAACAATACAGTCATGCATTATAAAATATATAGATTGCTATTTTAACCGTCTAACTAGGTTTAGCAGCAAGAGTCCTCAGACTTATCTAACATAAGATCTGTGGAGTCACATTTCAGTCATAATTCAACTACCCTTAACACCGCTCCATGAGAACTTACAGAATATCTACTTTTATTGAAGTGCTATACTGTAACAATTAACATAATTTTACATATACATTTATATAGTCTTCGTTAAAACGTACTTCTGCATAGTAGGGGAAATAGAACAACTTGTATTCGAAATACGATACACTGTATTTTGAGCTCTGACCACTATGGGGCATTGTGTTTATGTTTAGTGTTAGTTTGCTTGAGAGAACTACAGATCCTGTTGTGCCTATGTTTAAAAGTAAAAATAAATATATCGTTTGTTTGATTGAGTGAGTAAGTGGTTGATTAAATAAATAAAGTAATAAAAGTATAAATGACTGGCTGAAAGAAGGAACGATTTTAACCTCACGCTGTCCTACTTAGCTTGAATATAGTACAACAGTGCCATCACGTGGCTACTTTAATTACTGCACAAGTGTTTTTTTTAATACTTTTTACGTGGTAGATTTATTAGTAATAATCTAGACATTCAAAAGTGTATTTCTTTAATAATAACATAACACTTTATATCACTACAATGCACAATTCATGATTTGACACCAACAACATGACAAAAAATGAAATTTTTCTACAAATGACCTAAACAAGACATTTTTTAGTTCATTCTTTGCCTACCAAGTAGCACAGGTTGTATCATGTTAGTAGCAGTAAGTTTAACAATCACTTTAAATGCTAGTAATTCAAAGTGTGCACGTGTTTGTAAGTGCCCTTACATTGTCTTTTTTTTTTTTAAGGATGCCATATTTTATATGGAATGCCTTATTAGATGCATGTGTACAGAACGTTAATGAACTGATACATATGTCCTTGAGTCAGTGCAACTGTAGGTCTGTGTGTAGAATGATAAGATGATTCTTCCACCCTATGCAAGATGTATCTTCACACCTTTCCCTCCAACCACACTCCTCCGCTTCAGCTGAAAATCACTCCACTCCTAGAGCACAAAAAGATAGATGTTTCTAAATACCAATTAGACCGCATTTTAATCAGCTACTCTTGGTAATGCTCTTATTGACAAGAGTTCTAGTACTGTTGTCATTGTGTAACTGATCAGAGTCATAGCCAGTGGTGCAATTTAGTTGCAGGGTGGCATCAAATAGCTGCCATTCAAGCTAACTGACCTGATATCAGAGAAAGTTGTGAGATCTGCATAGCTATTTGCATGTTGTATTAATATAAAATGTATGTTACACTCTCAGCCTTAAAGAGATTCAAATAGTATGACGTCCTGTCTTCAGTGGAACATAAAAGGGTTTTTAAAAAGAAAAATGTATTCTTGTGTGTGTGCGCGCGCTTGTTTATGCTACATTGTGGGTACCAAATGTCCCCACAAGGATAGTAAAATCTGAAATTTTTGACGTTGTGGGGACCTGCCTGTGGTACTCATGAAAATATGTTAAAAATAAACAATTATCTGAAAGCGTTACCTGAACGTGTACCTTTCTGTAAAGGGGTGGATTTAGGGTTGGGATAGGGGATAAAAAATATTGTTTGGTCAGTATAAAAGTGATAGAAGTCTATGGAAAATCCCCAGATTCCCCCAGTGTGTGTGTGTGTGTGTGTGTGTGAGAGAGAGAGATTGTATATATAAGGGATTGAAATAAAGCTAAAATAAAATGAAAATACACAAATATTAAGAACTTGATAAATAAAAATGCTAAATTAGAATACTAAAATTAAAATACTTCAAAACAACAACTACATAGAAGTACTAAAAATAACAAAATGACCAAATTTATATATATTAAATTAAATATATATATATATAGTTTATTATTATTAATATTATATGTTATATTATATATGATTATTAACAATACTTTTTAAACTGCCTTCACAATGTGTCCTTTGATGAGAAACTCTAAAAGTCTACAGTGAGTCAAATCTTGGTGTCTTTATGTCAAACATATGCAGCAGTGCAAAAGAGGTTAATCTGACAGGAGAAACGTAAAGAGAAGACACGCAGAGAAAGAGAGAGAGAGGACTACAGGCAGAGACAGGTGAGGAGAAGAGACGGTCAGCTCTGCTGACTCAGGACATTTCAAAAGTGTTGATTTCCGCTCCATTTCTCCAGCCTCTTTGTAATTCTAATGAGAGTGTAAAAGGTGTCAGGAGCCAGAGAGGGAGTAGACAGAAGAAGATAGGGTGAAAGAGAGCAGATCAGATTAAATATCGACTGACTTCAGGGTGTCCGATACAGACAGGCAGTGTACTGAGTCATCATCTGTATACCCTGCCAGCTCGGCCGAGGAGGAGAGACAGAGCCGGGAGGGAGAACGAGGAAGAGAGGAGTTACCCAGGGGAGAGCGGCGAATGTTGGGCTTGTGGGGGAGGAGAGACCAGCATAAGTAGGCGAGACAGAAAGCATGCTGTCAGGTAATGAAGGGAGTGAAAATAAGAGATGGGATGAGAAGAAAGAAAAAGCAACAGGGGCTGGACGGAATACAAAACAAATACAGGATTGAAACTAGGACCACTCAGACATGTGTTAAAGAGGCTGGAAATCTCTGGGAAATGAGAGAGAAAGGATGTTCATAAAAGGATAACAGTGTAACTATGCCTACATTTAGATCTTGGACACGATATGAAGATGAAATGATTGGTTTAGAAAATTTGGTTTTAAAATGGTAGTATAAAAAGTAACACCTGCTAATAACGTCTTCTCTGTAAACCCTCTGATAGCAAAGAAGGGATGCAACCTAAAGATATAGTATAAGTCATGCTTTGTCTGACAAAAAGGCGCTATAGCATTTTATTTGGTAAATTAATAATGCTGCTTTGGTTGTATAAGTGTTACAATCATTTTATATTCTCATTAATCCTTTTATATTTCAAAACCTATATGTGAGTTTTGTGTCTGTGTAATGATGCCTCATTTGGGCCCCAGCAAACATCCAGTGAGGTCACAAGATGACTTAAAATTATTCAAATTAATGTATTATTATATCATTAACACATCATTTTACTATTAATTCAATTGAAAAAAATGAAAATCGACAAAAATCTAAAACATTTCGGACAATTTATGAGCTTTTGGAGAAAACAAAACAAAACATTTGCCACGCGCAAGTATAAGTGTGGCCACAAGATGGAGACAAATACAAAAACAAACCACTGAAGGGAAACGCAGTAGTCAAATAAGGAAATGACGTGAGCCGTGCAGTATTTCTGCTTAGGGAAGCCAGGGGAGCTGGAGTAGCTTTCATGGGGCAGATCTGCTACAGTTGTTCGGTTGTGACATGAACGATAGGAAGAAACGACAGTCAGCGAGAGCAGGAAAGCAGAGGTACGTGAGTCTTCACTGTCTGAAATACTGTTAGGACATGACGAGGTCAGAGAGAGGCGGTGGAAGCGTGTGGTTTCCTCCTGCTCGTGTCAACACGTGTAACTTTTTGTCACCACGAAATATAGACGGAAGACAAGACACCTTTAACTACAGCGCAGTGGCAGAAACACGTGTGAGATCTTTTGTAGTAATGAGAATGAAGGTTAACATGCAATAACTATTTATTACATTGTACATATACCTATTTTTTTAATCTATCCAACTGACTAAAATGTTGGAGTGTTGATATTTATATATACTTTAGGTCCTATATGCATTCATGCTTGCATTTTCTTAGTAGACTACACGTTGTAAGAACTCGGCAGTCCAAGCAGTCATTTGTGTGTCAGTGTGGTGTGAAGTGACGCTTCCTGACAGCTGAGCTCAGATAGCAGAGCTGCGTTTGGATCCAGGTGCCTGAATGTGACATGCTTCAACACTTTAGGTCTCATTCCAGGCTAAATATTTAGCTTTTGATCAGTTCAGTGAAATTGTGTATCTTATTATCATTATCCATACAACTCAAACTTCTGACATAATAAATAGCCTAATCTGTTAAGTGAATGCATGACTAGTACTACAAAACTGGTGCTAAAAATTGTTGTGACATGTGTCCTGATAGATGAAGATTGTGGTGCCCAAGGTTTTCCCACATACATCAACCTATGGAGGGTTATTTCCCCCCCTGGCCACATTCACCTTTGTCAATTGGGGGCATGAATGGATGATTTTATGTAAATATGATCTGAAACGTATTGTGAAAAGCACTGTACAGAAACAGGACTAATAGCAGTTGATAGCATTTTCAAAAGAATCCAACTGATTCATTTTCTGCATTTCGATACTAATGCATTTTCACTGCACAGAAGCTTCATCTATAGAAACATAAATACCATGGAAAGATGCATGATTTATACAGACTTTTAATGCAGAAGAGACAGCATAAATACATTTACACAGAACCTAGAACTAAAATATGAAATAATTTTAAATATGAAGCAATGTATATTAAAAAACTTGCTTTAGAATTGAGGGTCTATCCATAATGCATAGTCTTATATAAATGCAATATGATAAAACCTTATTATAAATGAGGTTTAATATATATTAAATTTAATATTAATATTAAATTAATATAAATTCATATCTGTGGCAAAACTAACTAATTTTTATCTCTGTGGTCAGGAGTTGCACAAAGATGGAAGACTATTTGATAGAAGACAAGACAACCTTTTACTCAAAGGCAGAACACTATTGGAAGGAAGTCCCGCCCACCGTGGATGGAATGTTGGGAGGTTATGGCAGCATTTCTAACATCGACATTAATGGCTCCAAAAAGTTTCTTCAAAAATTCCTTGGGGTGAGTAGTTGTCAATTAATTCTTTAATTCTTAAAAGATAAATAAAGACGTTTAATGTTATAAAGGTTTGTATTTTAAATAAATGCTGTTGTTTTGAACTGCCTTTTCTTCTAGGCCTTTTTAAGTGTTACTGTTTTCACAAAAATGTTATAGAGCACATCTGTAGAATACAGGGACATTAATTTCTAGTGATTATTGTCGATTTGGTTACAAAGATCCTATTGAAACTGAGCTGATCTAGACGACGACAACTCTGCATTCAATAATGAAATGCCTTTAGCTGAAAATTGAGTGTTTAATCCTTTGATTAAATTGATTGATTGATATCGAAACAGAAAAAAGTTTTTTAATTGTATAAAAAATGTATAAATAAATAGTTTATAAATTAATGCAGCTTTGGTGAAGATATGAGACTTCTTTCAAAGTTTTTTCCAAATGTTTGAACGATAGCGTGAATATCTTTTGTAAGTCTACTATTCTGAATCCTAGTTCACTGTCAAGTCTTACAAACGGATTATTAGAAAGAAATATTATAAAACGGACTGTAACCTTTCCCACAGTTACTCAACTTTCACCTTACCGAAAAACGAAAGTTCATGAGAGCACACAATCACTTGGTTTCCTGTTTTACTCTAAGGAAGGCCAGGGTAAGACGGGGACAGGCTGTGCTCTGGACTGCGGTGCAGGAATCGGCCGGATCACCAAGCGCCTTCTCCTGCCCCTCTTTCGCACAGTGGACCTAGTGGACGTGACACAGGAGTTTCTGGATAAAGCCCGTTCCTACCTGGGTGAGGAGGCCAAGCGAGTGGAGAACTACTTCTGTTGTGGCTTACAAGACTTTCAGCCCCAGCCAGAACGCTACGATGTCATATGGATCCAGTGGGTGATCGGTAAGGCATGCAATTCACTTCCTACACTACATTATCTATGAACGGAAATGGTGAAAATGACCAAACGTATCTTCTATTATATTTTGGAAACACAAATCCCTCCATGTGTCTTTAGGTCACTTGACGGATGACCACCTGGTGGAATTTCTGAGACGTTGCCGGAGTGGTCTGAGTCCAAATGGCCTGATTGTGGTCAAGGATAATGTTGCGTTTGAAGGTGTAATACCTGATGATGTAGACAGCAGCGTGTGCAGGGACCTGAATGTATTGCGTCGCATAGTAGCCCGGGCCGGACTCAACATCATCTGTGAGGAGCAGCAGCAGAACTTTCCTGAGGAAATCTATCAGGTCCACACTCTAGCTTTAAGATAGCTGTCAGCACTGAACAAAGAGGTTTTATGTGTTTGTTCGGAAGCCAATAATGTGAGAACAAGTTCAGATCAATGTTAGCTACATAAGAAGCTACGTGGTACTGCCAATGTGATCACCGTTTTTTAAAAAAAGGCACAAGACTTAAAGGTGATACTGGGACCTTGGGATTTTAAGCAGGGGGGTTTTCCTTGATCTCTAGAGTTTGTAATATAAACAGCTAGAGTTCATCATTATGAATCTCAATGCAAACGTGATGAATGGTAGCTTTTCAGATATCCAGACAGTTATACACTCCAGGTTATCCTCAGTTTGAAGTGTGGAAGGTAGAAACAATCAGGAAAAAATGTAAACCAAGCACACTGCTTTGTTTTTAGCAATAGTTGTGCTGAAGACTTGAAGGGATAGTTGACTCAAAAAATGGAAATGGTCATGTTTTCATTTTGGGGTGAACTTTCCTATTTAAGACGGTTTAATCAAGAGTTCAGCATGTGTCTATGGCACTGAATGATGTGTGTAAAACATTTTAATAACTTAATGACAATTTGAATCTATACTAGTTAATGTTACATGTGCGAGTTTACAGCTGTTGACAGAAATCTGAACCAAATGCTGCATTTTTGCCTTGAATAAACTAATATTTTGGAGCAGTGTTTGTATGACGGTGTTATTGTGTATAGCAGTGGCTCTTAACATTTTTGACCCAAAGGCCCCCTCATTGTTCAACACAATTTCATGTCGCCTGGATATGATATATATCTAAGATAATTATGATGTGTCTGCTGTAATCATGACAAGGCTGTTTGCTTTCAAACTTTTTATTGATATATGTAATTTATTGATATATAATAAATTCAGAACTACGGTTTTAGAAAAACAATAGAGGAACAAAAAAAATGACTTTAGCTTCCATGATAATGAAAATACTTTTAAGTCATCCCTTGGCCACCCTGACAGTCTGTGGATGTCCTTTGACTGTGAACCACCAATGTAGAATATACAAGTGCGAGATGGATATGGACATTTTCAATTTTGTATATGAAACGTAACAAAATTAATTTAAAACTTTGGTTTCTTTTATCGCTTTATCCTTCAGTCTTATGCAACAAAACAGGAAGCAGTAACTGCCTGTCATGGTCTGGTTTGTGTGTTTATTTTAATTTCAGTTGCACTAACAAGGCATTGGGGAACAACTTAGGAGAAGAAAGTGATTGGACCACAACTTTAAAGGGCCATTCACAGATATAGTGCTAAAAATCAGTCCACACCACAACTATAACGATAAAGGCAAAGAGAAACTATATAGTTATATATATAGTTAAAGAGTAACTATATAGAAACTATATACTGTATATCACTTAAAAAAACAAAAAATTCCATCTGATGAAATATAAAAACGGTACTATCCAATCGGAATCAATCTTGCTGTAACAAGCTTGAGAATTTACTTATAACTAATAATAGTTATATGTAAGGTTATGGTTTTTAAGTGTGAACAGACCTTAACGCCATTCAATCTCAGTCCAAACCCATTTTCGCACATGAAGCTGTTGGTTATTAAGGCTATGTGTTTAATATAGAGATCAGGACCAGGTTTCACTTTGAAAGCGTTTGGCTTTCTCCATGGCATCCAGCATCTCCTGGGCCTGGTTTTCAGACATGCCACCCTCTTTCTGGAATGCTTCTTTCAGTGCGTCGCACACACTTGAGGGCATCTGCTTGGCATTCCTGGGTAAAAAGGGAAGGGTAGCTTATTTCTGTAATGCTCCTCATATATGCATATTTCTCTTTAACCAAACATACATATAAGTGTTTGACATTCCCTAAAAATTTCAATGTTTTAGTAAAGTGTTGTTGAATGCTTAAACTTGATGTTAAAAAAAGACTTACCCTGCTATGTAAAAGAATGCATTCTTCTTTGCTATCAGATCCCATAAAAATTTGCTTTGTTCCTTCACACGATGCTGAACATAGATTTTTTCATCCTGTAAAAGAATCATATTAAAATTTACCTAATTATATACCATAACTTATAGAAATAAAATTTCCAGGGAAGTGTAATTGGGACCTCCCTAGCATATAATATTTGACTTACTGGACAAACTAATGCAGAATTCTTAAAGCTGTCTGACCTGATCTCTGGAGAAGGCTGTGACAAGTATCATCTGACCCGCCTGCACCTTCTCTTCCCATTCTGATCGACAGTAGAAGTCTTTTGATTCAGACCGACAGCCGAAGAATAGCACATTCGCTGAAACAGGAGACGAGACTTCAGTTGTATTATGAATACTATTCTGTAACTTAGCGACAGCATTATGTGTTATGACACACATTCAGTCCCTACTTATCAAAATCTGTATTATCACACTGTATTATAAAAGGTATCCAACAAACTCACCCATCTTCCCCTGAGCAGCCCTCTCCTGTATGGCAGATCTGAAGGGAGCCACACCAGTCCCTGGTCCCACCATTATAACAGGGGTGTCTGGGTCCTGAGGGAAACTCAAACTCCCCTTCTTTACCCAGAGCGGTACATTAACATCTCCTAAATAACATTTAGGACACAAAATAAAGATGAAACATTTTAAAGATTTGTACAGATTTCATATTTTATTTGTCTGAGTACATTACTGACTCTTTGTTTTTTTTTTGTTTTTTTCAGTTTGATCAGACCAACCTTTAGAAGGGTCCAGAGATGCTAGCCAGGAAGAGCAGAGGCCTTTGCGTGGCTTAAAAAGCATGCTTTTATATTTCACCACAGCAACCAAAATCTGGATGCGGTTAGGGTGTTGCTGTGGGGGAAAAGATAAAATCAAAAACAAATATTTATGAAAATATACTAAATGTTACACCTTACACATCGTTCAAACTTTTGGGGTCTGTAAAATATTTTTCTGTTTAAAAAAAAAAAAAAAATTCAAATATATTTTAAAATATACTATATTCTTGTGAAAAAAGCTGAATTTTCAGCAGTCATTAATCCAGTTTTCAGTGTCACATGACCCATCAAAACATCATTCTGGTATATTGTTTTGTGTTTAAGAAACATTTATTGATTTTTTTTGATAAATAGAAAGTTTAAAAGAATTTATTTAAAACTGAATTTTGTAACATTAAAAAAATATCTTTACTTTTGATCAATTTAATGCATTCTTGCTACATAAAAATGACTTTTTTTAAAGAAAGAAATCTTACTAACACCAAAAATATGAACTGCAGACAATATAAATGTTTAACAAATATACTTATATAAATAAATACATTAAAAATATTTTTACCAAGAGAGAAGAGGCAATTGAGAAGGAGCGAGGCTGAATTTCTGGAAAAAGATCCAACAAGTAGTCAATGCTCAACTCGGCCGTGGTATGAGGGAAGTCTGCCAGTACCTGAGTTAACATTAGAAAGGAATTACACCACTTTTTTTAATGATTACACATAATAACCTTAAACATTTTGTAGAAACACAGCTCTTTCATATTCTAGATGACAACAGAAGTCAGTGTATGAAATTAATCTACAGACATCTCCAAAAAAAAGTTGTATTATTTCACATCAACCGTCAAGCAATCTCTGACCTCCAGGGCTGTTCGACGTGGTCTGTTGCAGTAGGAGTGAAGAGCGTCTTGACCCTGAGCAGAACTGAACTCTAAAAGTTTATCACGCTCCAGCTCATTAGTGGCAAAAGTGGCCAACACCTCAAAGAAGGAACGGCGTGGAACAGCAGAAACGTCCAGGAACTGTTCCAACAGAAAGCGAACGGAGCAGGGCTGAGGAAGACGCGCAGAGACTGCTGCTACAGGAAGGACAGGAACACAGAGTTTAAAAGGTAACCCAAAAGGAGATGTTTTGGAGAATTTTGACGAGTGGGTTTGGAGCAACATGACAGGTTGTTAATTTCTTTGTAGGGTGTCAAGTCTGACCTGTGCTGCTGTCAGTGGGTGTTAGTGTAAAGTAGCTCTCCGGGTCAAGTTTCAGTAGTTGGCAGAACTGCTCCACATCCTCTGCAGCATTACAGGGTCTCATCATTACAATATCTCCTGCACTGTACCTGTCAGAGACAGACAAGACCTTTTCATACCATTTTGTGATGACATTTAGTCTTATGATTTGATTTGTATATTTTGTATATGCTCACTGTATGTTGGAGCCAGTGATGTCAAATTCAATATGCCTGACATCCTGGAAGTGTGAAGGATGAGTCACCCTCTGATTGAACACAACTCGAGCCGGAAAAGGCTGCAGTGGGGTAGGAGGGGCCTTATTATCAGGGGTCTGGAGAGGCTCAGTCCGCTTGTCTGGGACTTCATCTAGAAAGTGGAAAACGCAACACGGTGGAAGTCTGAAAAAAGATTACGCATAAATATATTAAGTATCTATTTGAACTATTTAATTTAATAAAACATTATTGTTAGTTTAGCTGACTTACTTTTCTTCTTCACGGAGAGGAGCGAGGCCAGCTGGAGGAGGGTAGAGAGACAGGGTTTTCTGCCAGAACGAAATCAACCAGGGGTCAATCACACCATCTGGCCTGTGGAGTAATAATAAGATACATAGATATAACAGCTGTACACAAAACATATATTTATTATATAAATAAATAATGTGTGTGTGTGAGAGTTAAAAAGGTTATTCACAATAGAAATTTTGTGTTACAATGTACACTACTATTCAAAAGTTTGGGGTCGTTTTCCTTTTGTTTTAAGACATTCATTCAGCAAGGGTAAATTTAAGGTTAACGTTTTATTCATCAAAGAGTCAAAGAGAAAGTATCACAGGTTCCAAAAAAATATTAAGCAGCACAAAAGTTCCAACACTGATAATAAATCAGCACATTAGAGTGATTTCTGTAGAAACGTTACACTAGAGACTGGAGTTATGGCTGATGAAAAGTATGTATGTATATATTATATATATTAAAAAGCATTTTTATGTTTATTAGTGTTAACTGTGGGAACGTTCTGATTGTGGTTGCTAACCTCTTAAAATGGCTAACTATGACAAACCTTACCTCCACATCTTTTGAATTACAAGAGAAGAATAAACATAGACTTTTGGTGTTTGGTCAGTATGTAATGGGAATCTCTGCTCACCCCAGATCATGCTGATCATCAGCCAGTCCAACAGGCAGCAGCATATTAGAGCCAAGTTGAAGCAAACGCTTATGGAGCTTCTTAGCAACAAAGTTAAACCTGGAAAGTGGCCCAAAACAGTCTCAATGTTGTGTAACATGAAAACACCAGTGACCTCAGACCTAAAATATTATTTACCCTTTAAAATGAATTGAAATGTAAAAACTAAAAAACAGCAATACATCAAAGGAAAATGAAAAGTTTGGAAGCAGAATATCTGCCCAGTCATCTTACTTTGGATATGAGGAGTCTCCAAGGCCCAGCACAGCACAGTCAAGACGACAAAGAGAATCAGCAGGCAAAGACTTCCTGAACAAGAATCTCCAGAATTTCTGTATGAAGCAAAAACATAATGTTTAAATATGCTGAATGCGTAAAACGTTGAAGTAATATAAAAGTTTAGTGACTGCACTCTGTAGTTTAGAGTCTGACCTTCATATTGTCTGGAGGATCCCCCTGTCCTGTGGTGGCACAGACAAACACTACCAGAGACTCTGAGATCAGGTTCGCCTAACCAGGAGACATATTTAAAGGGATGAAATAGGAGAGCTCTCAAAAATATCTTTAATTGTGTTTCAAATATTAACAAAAGGTCTTGCGGGTAAGTAATTAATCACAGAATTTTCATTTTAGGGTGAACTATCCCTTTAAGATAGTGCATTACCATTAAGCAATAAACCCCACACCCCAGCTCAGTGCAGATCTTCGCATGTGTGTGTATGGCTGCAGACTGTTCAAGAATCGTGCACTGACCACACTGTAACTGTCCAGAGCTTCCACTCGGACTCTCATCCGCCTCCTCTGCGCCTGGCGGCCGATCCGCTCTGCTGTGTCCTGCGCTGTTCCCGTCTGACTCCCGTACAGAACCAGCAGAGCGTGGGTACTCATTTTGTCACTGGATGCAGACGACTGATCAGAGAAGCGAATAAATGCAGCAAGTTTTAGTGTGTTTTTTGAGAAGTCAACGTCAGTCAAAGCAATACACTATAAAATACTTTTTATAAAACTATATCAATGGTTAGTTGTAGAGCCCACGGATGTAAATGCATGTCAGTGACAGCTTGAAGTCGCCCACCGTCTAACGTTACGTGACAATTCTCATGCAATACCCTGCATCTTTTGTGAACTACGATTCCATCGTGCAAGACTGAGTGGCTTACCTAAAGATATAAGCACTTTAAGTGATAACCTCACTATCGTCAGCACATGTACCGACAGTAGAAATGAATGTAAAACGGACTTCACCGGGACATCAGCGTGTTGTCATGGAGCGCTTTACGGCAGATTCATTTTCCATTCGATTCAACTTCATTTTACGATAGTTGTGCAATTCATTCACGACACTGTAACGTTAAACTAAAAAGTAGAGTTAAAAAAAAATTATTAGAGTGAGACTTCGGTAAACCTGCCTAAAATTTTCTATATAATAATCCAATTGAGTTTATTCTTTATTTCAGACCCATAGGTCCATATCACAAACATCTAGCATACAGACTTCTTTATATCAATTCTTTATATTGCAGAAAGTGCAATATTATCTATCCTGATATATCAAACACTTATAATCAACGCACACATATTCACAAAAAGGGCTGTTTAGAAGAACTGTTATTGGTAGTAAAAACTTCACAACACTCATTCGTCCAATAGAGGGCGTCGTTCATTAAATATGTGAACCGGAAATAATAGTATGATTGACCTGTTCTTATTTTTAAAGCGGTTTTAAAAATGGCGACCGGGAAGAGGTCTATGTTTACAGTTATTAATGCGATTATAACTGTTCTTATCATAGAAAGTCAATGTCGACTCCATCATCTCGTACTTAAGGTATGTGTGTGCTGTGCAATGTTGCTATAGGATATTAGTATAGTTACTGTATT
This sequence comes from Enteromius mattozi, assembly GCA_032359235.1. Lineage (NCBI taxonomy): Eukaryota > Metazoa > Chordata > Actinopteri > Cypriniformes > Cyprinidae > Enteromius > Enteromius mattozi. The sequence goes on along the minus strand of JAUMHE010000048.1, from coordinate 7,440,588 downwards.
GTCGTCACTGTTGTTTAATGCAATGGATGCTGTCTTATGATTCATCAGTCATTACCGTGTTGTTGTTATAATGTGCAAGTGCCTTTAAACAGATGATAATTTAAACGCATCTCAGCGTCTAAATGCTGGTGCGCCGCTAAACAGACTTGTTCTGTCTCAGGATGACATCCGTCAGCGGGTCCATCTGAACACGTTCGGCTTTTATAAAGATGGTTATATGAGTATGAGCATGAACAGCCTCAGCTTCAGTAATGGGAAGACGGACAACATTGACAGCTCCACGGTCAGTCTCTCTCCTGTCTGTTAAATGATCGGCTTTGAGATTCAGTAATATGATGGAATAAATCAATATGAAAATGTCTTGCATGTTATTAATGGACGTTTTTCTCTCGCCTTATACGAGACTGTTTCTCATTGTCATAAAATTAATGTGTTTCACCTGCTGTATGCATCTCAGGAGAAACTGTGTTTCTTTATGAAATAGTTTTCTGATGTATTCTCTCGTGTTTTAATAAATGAATTATTATTTTATTTATTTATTGCAGATTGGTTTTACCCTGGATCGTGCAAGCAATAATGGTTTCTCCACATATCTGGTCAGTATTTGCCTTTAATGTCCATCTGAATCTTATTAATCCACAGACACATTTAGTACACAAAACTATACAGCAAAAGCTGTCAGTTAACCCCTGTAACTTGGAAGTCTTGTCAGGATTTAATAGCAATACATCATGATTCTTACAATATCATTTGTGACTCTGGACCACGAAACCAGTCATAAGTAACACTTATATATTTGTAGCAATAGCCAGCAATACATTGTATGAGTCAAAATGATTGATTTTACTTTTATGTCAAAAATTATAAAGATATTAATTAAAGATCATGTCATGTTTCTAAGAACTTATTTTGGAGTTTACTTTAAAGGTGATTTACTCAGAATTTAGAGATTAAATTAAAAGCTAACATTACATTGGCATGCACTGTATGGTCTTTCAGTCAAACTGAGTCCGATAACTGATGACCTCTCTTATGAATACGCAGGACGAGGGTCTTGACTACTGTCCTCTTAAAAAGGTTCCAAGTAGTAATATTGCAGGGGTGCTTCTCTTGCTGGACTTCAAAAATAACTTGTAGGTTTTACTATTTTTGTTTTTTCCCCGCAATTTCTCACAATAAACAAAAAAATAATGGAAGTATTATCAAGGTTATGAATGTTCTGTCATGACTTGCAATATCCTCAGAGTGAGGAAGAAGACTTCAGCAGAGGCTGGTGTGTTTCCCAAAATCATACCCTTGGTGCCCGAAAAAGTTGTGGTGGAACAAGCTGAAAAAGGTCAAGATCTCCAAGATAAGGGGCCAGATGATGGATCTCAGACTAAAAGTAAGTATTTCTTATCTTGAACTTCACATCACATCATGGCATACACCAGCGTTTCCCAATGCCAGTCCTATGGAGCATCCAAATGGGGCATCTGTACATATCAGTGGTGAAGATGCTGTGCAGCGCATATCAATAAATCAATGTTCCGAAGTGAAGTAAACTTAATCGGATTTCCCTTCTCAGGGAGTAGGGAGCAAAGAACACTGTGTAGGGAGCATATAAATCGAAACAGACTGCTCATTTCTAACAAGCTGGTTATTGAGCAATAGTTTATAAATGTTTTTATCCTATTTGTGTTGTAAGTGAAAGCCTTTTAATTCATGCAATTGTAATGTTGGCTTTGCATTCCTGTTTTGTATCTGTCTACTTTGTAATGAGATTGTGTTTTCTCTTAATTTGTAGCAGGTTCTAAATCCAAGCGAGATGTTGAGGTGAGATCTGTTTTTAATTATGACTGCATTCAGTCGGAAAAAATTCTCTAAATGTCTCGATTCTGCCTTGACTGACTTTAATGTTATTACTCCCCCAGGACAAGACAGAAGATACCTATCCTCTTCAGAACAAAGGCAAATTCTACTCATTTAAGGTGGGACATGAAGTGGTTTTGGTGAGAGCTCTTGGGGCTCTGAATTGACTGAAATAATACCTTTCTGTATCTGCCCAGTTGTGAACTCCACTGACTGACCTGTTCTGGTTTTAGTTTTACTTCAATGTCACAACGGATGAACAGCAAGGCCTTTATAACTTTTATTTCTACAACTGCTACTCTGTGCCATTAAAAAAAGACATGCTGCCTTTCAGCATCGATGTGAGTGTTTCTCTGAGTTCTAAAATGCAATGTTCTTAAATGTAATGAAATACAAGTCAGTACTCAAGCGGTAAATATGATTTCAGATCAACATCGAGGAAAAGAATCCAGACAGCTTTCTCTCTGCAGGAGAGATTCCTTTACCCAAGCTTTACATCTGCATGTCCATGTTCTTCTTTCTCATCGGCACGCTGTGGGTTCATGTTTTGCGTACACATAGGTAAGTCCTGCAATAGCAGAGTTTATTTACAATTTCTAATAGTTTCATACGTGTTACAAGCAATAACCAGTAGAGAGCAGCAAAGTCTAATACTGTCTCCTGTAAAATTAGAGAAGCTGTTGTGATTACGATGTACTTTATTTAATTTTTTTTTCTTTTTTAATAGCTCTGATGTTTACAAGATTCATTGGCTGATGGCTGCTCTTCCATTTACAAAGTCGCTTTCTCTTATTTTCCATGCAGTGAGTGTTTACTTCTTTATGTGAATGTTAAATGCTTATATTTTACATAAATGTTTTCAGATTCCTAGAACATAATTTTTATCCAAATCATACACCATAAATTAGCAAACTATGTTGGTTTGTTGGAAATAGAATTTGAAATGCAGTTCCGTTTTGCTCCATGAACCACACAAAACTAGAGGTAAAGGTAAAATTGCCTTTGTTTTAACAGTTATATTCCTATTTTACAGATTGACTACTACTACATTTCCAATCAAGGCTTTCCTATTGAAGGCTGGGCTGTGGTTTATTACATTACTCACTTGTAAGTTCACCAATATTAAGTGTGTGTGTGAGAGAGAGAGAGAGAGAGAGAGAGAGACTGGATAAGACAGGAATAAGGTGAAGCACTGTCGTATAATACACAACACAACCTTTAAAATCGGAGCAGATTTTAAAATACTAGGCATCATATACTTGCTGACTTTTAACAATGGTTACAGGGTAAAAAACTGGACCTTATACACCAACCGACCAAAGTTCAAACACTACTACACACTTGTCAGCTTTTTTTAATATCATTTGAATAAATTAATTGCCTGAAGCTGAAATATTCAAAGTCTGTGCCTGTGTTTTATGTGAAAGCAATCAATTCTGATTTCTCAAAATCTACACATTGGCTTTGAATTTTAGCAACTAGTGATGATTCATTGAGACTGCAAACTGGGTCAAAAGTTTGGACAAAGTTTAAGTAGTGCAGTACTTCTCAATTCCAGTCCTAGCGACACCACGCTCTGTGTTTTTTGCATGTCTCTCTTCAACACACCTGATTCAGATAACAAGCTAGTTAGAAGAGAGCTCCATGCTGGAACTGTGTTCTGATTAGCAGGACCCTTGCACAGTGTTTATTGCTCCCTACTCCTTGAGCATGGAAAATCGCTTGAAGTTTACTTCACGTCAGAACATTAATTCATGGATTTGTGCTATGCTACGGCCTGCAGCGTCTTCACACACAGATGAAACTTACTAGAAAAGTGTGAAGTGTGACATAATCACACCTCTTTAAATAAATGCAGTTTAAATTCACGTCTCGCACACTTTAAATGTCCTTTGAATGGAACATTTACACTCCCTTCAAACTAAATATTCTGTGAAATATTTTGTCCGCAGGGCACTTACAGTCCAATAGAACATCTGAAGTAATAAGAGATGCACACAAAATGTGCAGAGCAGGGGTTGCAAAGACTGAAAATGATAACCATTGATGTGTTCCAGACTTTTTTTTTTTTTAAGTTCCTTAGGTTGGCTTGGTTGATTGGCGCGTAGTGAACTTGTTTTTCGGATTAAAACCACTGTCATGATTTCTCTAACAGTAATTCAGGAATATAAGTGGTTTGTTTGATTTTGCTGAATGTTTTCATTTATACAGACTGAAGGGGGCACTGTTGTTCATCACTATAGCATTAATAGGAACTGGCTGGGCCTTTGTCAAGCATATCCTCTCAGATAAAGACAAAAAGATCTTCATGATCGTCATTCCCCTGCAGGTATTTCTTTCTTTGTTTCTTTCTTTTTTTTAATGAGTAGATTGCTGCTTTTTAAGCTAATGTACTGTTCTACTATGATAAATACAGTTATGAATGTAACATAATACTATTGGCCTTGTGGTAATAGGTTCTGGCCAATGTGGCATACATCATTATTGAGTCCACAGAGGAGGGCTCCAGTGAGTATGGTCTGTGGATGGAGATCCTTTTTCTGGTAGATCTGCTGTGCTGTGGGGCTATTCTTTTTCCAGTGGTCTGGTGAGTCCTCTGTGTCTTTGTCCTTTTAATTTGGCCAAGATTTAATTTTCTATACCATAAATTATGTCATTTCTTGACTAACAGAGTAAACTGTAGGCTGTTTTGAGTTTTTATCTTTAGTAGTATAAGTCTAAAATAAGTTGTTTTTGTTTGAAAGGTCCATAAGACACTTACAAGAGGCATCAGCAACAGATGGGAAAGGTATGTTGAGCATTATCAGAGCCCTTTCTGGTCAACAGTTCAGTCTGAAATAAAACTTGGTCATCACATATACCATTTTCAATGGCCTTTTTTATTAGCAGCTATAAAATACATCAGTCATGTGTCACAATGTTTAAGGCAGTTAAAATGAAATATTACGGAAAGTACATATTTTTAATCTTTCCAAATGCTTTGCTTGGTTGTGTAAGCTGTGCTCCTTCACATGTGGCTGTTCTCTACATGCTATTCAAAAGCCTTGGACTTTGCAGCATGAAGTTTAATTGTGCTGTCTGCCAGAATACAACAGTTCTAGATATGCAGCTCTAGACATATGTTAACCAAATAGTAAATCCTGCTACGTAAATCCAAAAGAGCTCTAAAAAAAATTTCACATATTACTGTCTTAACTGTATCTTGGATAAAAAAAAATGTAGCCTTAGTAAGAGTAAGAAACTATTAAAAAAAAAAAAATGAATAAATAAATAAATAAATGATCCTATGAACTGAGATGAACTGATCCTAATCTGAAAACACTGATGGATCTAGTTGTCATTATAAGCACTGACCACAGTGATTGGCCAGAGAGTAGTTTTTCTATTCCTTTGAGCATATGGTGTCTATGTCATTGCCACGTCTTTGCATCTGCAAACATTTGTTACTAAGATGAAACAACGCACAGTATTTCTCTGTTGTGGTTTGATAGTTTGAGTGGAAAAATGAATCCTGCTTGAGATGCTGTCTTTGGCATGCGCTCTGCCACTGTGCACTGTTGCCCGTTGTGACAGCAGATGCCAGGCAGCTTGCAAATGTCATAGCTCAGAGAAACCAGCCTGGGTTATGACTTTATCCAACCCACAGATCCAGGGAATGGGTAGACAGATTCAACCCTGCAGCAAGGGATCTCTGCATATTCCATCATCTGGGAAGAAATTCAAAAAACTCTGCAGTGCAAGTCTCAATTTTGTGCTGGTTTTTACTTAAATGTAAATCCCTGCATAATATCATTCCAGTTTGAGCTGAAATTGTTTTTATTTCAGTGTGCTTTATTGGCATAGTTATTTTAAAATAATGTTGCAAAGCATCAGAAAAAGGCGTTGGTAGTTATATTACTATATACACTTTTTTTTTTTTTTCTTGAACCGTCCTTGGATACCTTTTATATATACAGTATATATATTATATATATATATGCCAGAAACGTATCGGAAGTACTTGTGCATCTGCTAACAGCTTTTTTCCTTTGCATTAACTTTCATTCAAATATGCAGAAGTCTTGCATAAAAAGCCCTTAAACTCCTGCTAAGAAAAAAAAACACTGAACGATGGGAGAAATCAAGGTTTTGATGACAACTCCCTGCTGTGCCTTATGCTTCTTAAATAGTGATGTTTGCTGAATGAGGCCTTTTAAAGTTGGTAGCCTGAAATTAATGTGTGTTGTTATGTCTTTGATGTGATCCCTGAGGATGTCTATTTTCAAGCTAACGTGCTTACAGTAATTTTTTCCCACCAATATTAGATTGTATGAACAAGAGTAGGTGTGTGTGTTTGTGGGAGGGAGATCAGCACTCAAAATGAAGCAGGTTATTCCCTTAGCCCCACTGTTTGTGTCCCAATTCTTGCCACTGCATAAAATGAACCCTTGTAAGTTGCAAAAGTGGAAATACTTAGGGACAATATATGATACATGTACTGCAGCACCACTATATGTTGCCTTGGTGTTTTATGAATTCATATAATCCTATACTGAAGAGAAAATATTCTCTCCAGGCAATCACCATCCTTTTTTCCCTCTCAAGTAATCATTGTTTCATTGCTGCCTATCATGTTTTTTCCTGCTTTCATCTTCTGCCTGTCCCTCGCAGGGCACAAAGATATACTCTGATTGCCTTCTGATTTTAACAATTTTCACAGCAGGAGCGAGAAGCATAGTAATTGAAGCATAGTAATTGAAGCATGAAAGGTAAAAGGACAGCTCATCACCTCTCTCGCTCTGTTTTAATCGTAATGTTCGGCTTCTCTTTCCCTTTGTAGCTGCTATCAATCTGGCTCAACTTAAACTTTTTAGGCACTACTATGTGATGGTATGTATACCTTTCACTGTCTTGCTCTCATCCTCATTTATATTCAGACACAGTGATTTGTTTTTTTTTTCTTTGTTTGTTTTTTTTAATAAATATAAACGGACACATGCCAGTTCTGCCTGTCATTGCATGAAAATTATTAGACTTATTAGTTTTGCATTGACTGAACAGATGCATTTATTTATGAAGGTTTGTGCATGAATGCATTGAGTTCACTTTTTTATTGCAATAATATTGCTTATTTCTTGAATTCTTGATTTGCCATTAACTGTGCCTCCAGCTTTGTCCAGTGTGATCCAAAAGTCTGAAACCACTAACCACTAGCATTTTTCCAATTTAATAGCAGTCTTTCTATTCATTTAACAAAAAGAAAAGATATTACTTTGAGGTATTATAATGTCTTTTCTTTAATGCTTCAATGGAATCAAGAAATCAAGACCATGGGGAGTTCACTTTATCAATGTCACATTTACTTATTTCATTATTGACCTAACTAGTCCGAAACCTTAGATAAATTTCTTCTTTATTTTGTTGCAACTTTGTTCTAATCTGATTTTGTTTTAAACGCACTGTTCGTTTGGTTGTTTGTCTTTATTAAAAGTGATCATTCATTTGAGGCATAGAAACACATTTATCTAATTCTTTAGATAAGTGTATCCCTCTGCCTGTCTCTTAGTTTTCTTACTGTCTCTTTCTGTGTCACAGATTGTTTGCTATATTTATTTCACCCGCATCATTGCCAGTCTCATCAAGGTCATTGTTCCTTTCCAATGGAAGTGGCTTTACCAGGTGAGTGATGGGTAATAAAACTTACAAAACAGATTAAACAGCTGGCAGACATCTGGATACTAAAAGTGTAGTGGAAGTATACCAAAAGTGCAGTTCACTCTATTAATCAAATCACAGAAATGTTTATGGCAACATTTTTGCAATGTTAAAGGCCCAGTTCAACTCAAAAATGAAATAAAATGATTCTGCAATCATTTAGTCACCTTCATGTCATTTCAAACCTGTATAAGTTTTTATGTTGAAAATAAAAGAAAATATTTTGAAGGATGCTGGTAATCAAACAACTGATAGTCCCCATTGCTTTCCAAAGTATTTCTTTCCCTGCTGTGGAAATCAGTGGGGACCAACAACTGCTTGGTTCTTCAAAATGTTTCAGAATATCTTATTTTTTGCTGAACTTAAGAAACTTATACACGTTTGGAGTAAAAAATGACAAAATATTCATTTTTGTAGTGATCTCAGACAGTAGTTCAGCAATAGTTATTCTGGAGCTTCATTTAAAAAATAAAGTTCATCCACTCTTTTCTATTGCTGGGATCAGAAGAAAGTCAATCCAAAGACTGTTCCTCCACAACTTGGCACTGCAAAGTTTCTTGTTGTTTTTGGAGCCATTTTTATCATTTGTTTTCTTCGTAAACCTGTTATTTAAACTCTGCAGGGCTAAACAGGCAGTGATGTAGAAGCAGGCGTAGATCATCTTCTGTGAATGCAGTGTTCAGCCACACTATTACTTAATAGTGTAGTATATTTCCACAAGCTGTTTTGGCAGACTGCCTTCAATATAAGCTGTTTTTAGACTAACAAGAATAATTTGAGTTCTGAAACTCACAAGATGTTTTTGTAGCACAGTGGCCCCTTATATGTCAAAAGATCAAGGGTTTTTTGGTTTCTCAGTTCATGATCCCTTTACAGCAAATTAAATTTGAAGTCATTATTTGATTCGTTAAGTAAACATGCAGCTTTGCCATTTTAAATTTCAAATTTGTCTTTGATTTGAGTATTTGGTTGGACAATGTTCAAACACCCTGAAAGGTCAAGCTAATCAAGTTTTTCTTTTTCTTAAATACTTGACCTGAGCTCACCTTAGTTAACCTGTGTTCAAGTGTCGAATTGTGGCAGTTGTGCACTGTTTACTGAAGTAGGCTTAAAACATTAGCTTTGTGAAGTTTTACCTCTAATTCTTAAAATCAGTAAGATGCTACTATGGAATTACAAATGCTTATTCAAAACCATTAAATCTCAGAATAATGAATTGTGGAAAAAAAAAAAATGGATGCCTCCCTGTTTGTGTATGTGTGCCCAATTCTATTCCATTCTTCAAACACAACTTATTAACCCAAAAATATCTAATATGGATTGTATAACACTTAATACATTTAGCAGTCTCAGCTTTCTTTACGTAGTGGATTCCAGTGTTTGGTGATTTAAAAAAAAAACAAACGTAAAATTCATATTATATGATTGACTACATGATGCATAGTAAAGTGCAGAGTGTGTAAAATGTTTAAGAATAATTAAAAAAAAATATATTAAAATGGAAAACATTATAGATTTATATTGATGGCTTTATTTTTGATTTTTGTTCTTTATTTGTAGCTGCTGGATGAGCTGGCTACTCTGACCTTCTTCTTTTTAACTGGACACAAGTTCCGGCCGGCCTCCTACAACCCATACCTACTGCTGTCTGTGGAGGATGAAGACATGGAGATGGATGATGTGTAAGAAATCATGCATTAATGGCAACTGGTTCACATCCACCTTATTTTTAACTTTAGAGTGGGCACTGCCATTTTACTTGAATGTGCAAGCTTTACAGCTGCTTCCACATATTTTAGCTGTACACAAATGTCTGTTATGCTGCTTGATGTTGGAAACTGGTCATTTTTGTCATGATATA
>JAUMHE010000048.1:7415140-7431082 GCA_032359235.1 Enteromius mattozi | reverse complement strand
TTCCACATATTTTAGCTGTACACAAATGTCTGTTATGCTGCTTGATGTTGGAAACTGGTCATTTTTGTCATGATATATAATTATTTTAATCATTCACACTGATGAAATGCATTAAGAGTTTTATTTCTTTACTATTCTTCCATTTATTTTAACATGGATTAGAAAGCCTTAGATATAATCAGCTTACTTCCACATTGAAAAATAAGGTAGATGTAACAAAAGACAGGACATTTCAAGAACATTTCTGCTTTGCAGCATTCGCACAAGTCTGAATGGAAGTGAATGGGCTGTACCTTGATATGTTTTCATAGTACATCATTGTTTTATCTCAAAAGATCAAAGACCGTTTGATTCCTCAAGATAATTTGACTCATTCGCAGCACAGAGAGCCAGTGATGACAGACGGCTGTAACAATGCACAAGAGATCATGAGACTGTCTGAACACTTATTTCTCTTTTTTTTTGCATTTTACAATAATGTCATCTTTCTTCTATATGTGTTCTCGTGCACAGCTATTCTACATACTGTGACCCTCTTGTGCTCTGTTACCAGCTGTGACCTGGTCACATGGACAGGCTTACAATGATCCAGCCACCTGTCATGGCTCCAGAAGATGCCCAGAGGGGTTCCTCCTGATTGGAGGCCCTAGTAGCCTTCCTCATTACATGCCCTAGCTGAGAGCACCTGTCATGCCCTGTTTATTTACACATGCACACCCAAACATTTCATCCTTTTTCTAAGCATTTTGGCCTCATCAGGTCAGATGATTCAGTGTGTTTTAATGTCTTTGTCCTTTTGTCCCATCTTTGATTTTTCTTTCGATCTCTCAGTGGATTGCGTTCCTCTCCACTCCCTGATGTCCAAGTCTTGTTCTGTTCCTTGACAACCCCCATCCTCCCCTCCTTCCCCCAAGTCCCCATCTCCCATTCACCCCACATTCAGTATCCCCTCAGGCGGCGTGTGCTCTATCCACCCCCACCTCGGCACTTCCCAAAATAGTCCTGTGACTCCATATGTCCTTGTTCCTTGCTTGCACTTTCCCCCTTCTTCTTCTTCACCTCCTCCTATTCCTACAGTATCTCTTCCACCTGGCTTACACAGGACATTGTGCTTTACTCTCGCTTGTCTTCCTCCCAAGCTGAATGGGCAGAGTGCTTTTTTGTGGCCTATTTTTCCTAAAACTTTTTTTGGGTGACTTGTGGTGCGGCCTGATTCAACTGTCCTCATTGAGTCTTGCAAAGAACAGAGAAAAGATGGATGATGCTAACCACAAAAATAGAGAGCATTGCTCTCATGAGCATTCAAAGTTAAGGCCCTGAGTGCTTTTATTAAATTTTTTTATTTGTTTATTTATTCAATCTCAGGCACCTTTTAATATAGTGCAACAGTTGGGTTATGGGTATGACTTCCCATACATGTCCTCCTCCAACTTTTTCTTCTTGACTTTTAATGCTCACAATGGCTGCGTTCAAAACACAGTAAAAGCAGCGATATTGTAAAATAGTATTGCAGTTTAAAATAACAGTAAATTACATCATTTTATTGATGTTTAAAATAGTTTTGCTGCTAAATTCTTTTATGGAAAGCATTGTTTCTAGGGTTCTTTGATTAATAGAATGTTTAAGTTCTATATGAAATACATACATAGCATGATGTTTTTATTGTCACTTTTAATCAGTTTAATACATACTTGCAGAATTTATATTATTTTTATATATATATATATATATATATAAACTGATCACCAGTCATAAGTGTCAATTTACCGAAGTATGTTATCAAAATATTATTTTGTGCATTGTGTATCAGCCGTCTGGGACTGGTGCCGGCTGCGTGGTGAATGTCTTTACAGTTACCTTGAAGCAAATCCCTTCTGTGATTCTGTTCTGTAGCAGTACTGCGTTCTGAATCTCTGAAAAATATTTTACTTCAATGTATCTCACAGCTCACTGAAGTTTGCACCTAATTTTATTCCAGTACACCTTGCATATCCAATGTTCTTCTCCTCCTCTGACATTTGACCTGAATTGAAATAAACCTCAAGTGGGTAAATGTCATGTTGCTTTAACAACAGTAGGTCCTCATACTGTAGATGTATGGTGCATCTGAGCCGTGAACGGTTTGCTGGTGCTAGTGTGGCCATATGCAGTCCAATCTGTGCTCAAATAATTATTAGGAACAGAAGGGCAGAGTATGAAAGCTAGAGTTTATGCGTGCGTGTCGCTCTCACTTGATCGCAGTTTCTGCTCAGAACATTCTGTCCATGTTCGCCGCTAATGCAGAATACTTAGCCAGTGAGCTCATGGTCACATTTTTATGGAAATGTTTGCATATAAATAAGGTGTTGTTTGTGTAAAATTTGATCGATTTGTTTAGGTGATTCAAACATCTGTGGCCCAGTAAAAAGATTCAAAAGTACAATATACACTAGGTAAATGTAAACGCTGTTTAATTACATGTTGCTTTTGAAAATTGTTGCACAGTGCTTCAAGTCTTATTTGACAACAGAAAGATTAAGAGATGATTGTTTTGTTTTGTGATTAAAGATTCTGTCTTTCATGAATTAAACATCAGTTATATGCATGCTAGATCGCTAAAGGGCTTTCCTCAGAAAATTGGGACAGTCTGAAATTATTTGAGGACCTGTTTTTAGTTAGCTATTTCAGAACAGCATTACTGATCAAGATTCAACTACTTTCATATCCGCACTGAAGAAGCACATAAGCGGATCTGGTGTAGAATTTGTGAATATTTAAGTGTGTTTGGTCTCAAATGAAACCTGTCAATGACAAAATATCCCAGTTCTTTTACGACATATCGGAGTTTGTTTTTGTTGTTAATATTGCTCTTCCTTATCATTTCAGTGTAACTACCTCAACAGCCATGGGAGAGGGCGTTAAGAAAGTGAAGAAACTGTCAAATGGACCATCAGAGGAGAGGGAGAGTGTGGCATAATTGAAGAAACAATTCTTTGTCGGTTCTGTGTGCCTCTGGACTTTGTGGCCAGCTACTGACGTGGGATATTCATGTGCAGAGTTCCCAGTGGACCTTCTCTCATGATCACATGTGAAGACAAAGCGTTCCATATCCACATATATGTCTCTCTGTAAATGTTGCACAGACAGCATGGAGAATTCACATTAAGGCACTTCATGATTCCTTTTGCCACTGTAGTTTTAATTGATAAGCTTGGTGCTGTATTTTATTGTATTATCCTGATGATGAGTGTGTGCGTGTGTGTGTGTGTGTGTGCGCACAAATCTTTTTTTTTATTTGATTCTTTAATTTATTTATGACCTTCCTTCATATTGCTTGATCTTGGACACACTGTAACACTTTAACAGGTACACTCTAGTCAAATGAAAGCCTATGTGAGGTTCAGCTATTACTTTAATTATTTCCTGCTCTGAGTTTTCAAAATGAATAATTTGTATGTAAATATGCAGGCCCTTAAAACATACATAACCCAGATTAATGTTACAAAAATAAGATGTACAGTTTTCAAGCTTAGTAAAATTTGATGACAGCTGCTTTGTATTTTTTCAGTATTTGTGAGTTAATAAGTATGGATAACGATGGATTTTCATGAAATAGATCCAGTGTGTCCAGAAACATGTATAAACATCAAATGTATTAAACTTGTGGATTAAAATGACTTCAGGGATCATAGTTGCTGATGGTACAATGAAGGCTTTTATTTTGATGTTGAACATTTTGCTTCATTTCAGTTATCTTTGGGCAAGCTTTATGAAATTGTGTTTCAGTATTAAATTGTGCAATGGTTTCATTTGTGTTTGTGTTTTATATTTTGTTAAAAGTGTGTGTGTGTGTGTGTGTGTATATCATCAACATGTGATTTCACATGAGATATATATATATATCTCTACGTATATATATATATATCTCATGTGAAATCACATGTTGATGGTCTCTCTGTGTCAGTGATTTTAAGCATTTTGTTTACATGAAGTTTTTGGTTTTCAACACATGGAATACGCCGAAAAGGGATGGTATTATATTAGGACAAAAATTTCCACACTTCTTTATATAATATAAAAGTGATCATAAATCTAAAGCAGTGTCTTATCATGCTTGGACACAGTAAACATTTGACAGCACTGAAGCAAACTGCTCGCTTATAATTAATTCACAAGTGCTGTGCTCACTTCTGCTCAAGTGCCATTAAAAGCATCTGATGTTGACAAAATGTCAGACAGGGACTAATGAAGAGCTTTGGCTGCTGAAGATAGGAGAATTGCAAATGCTAATTCTATTCCCCTTGTGCATGCACAGAAAATAAAGCAAGAAAAAATCTTTCAATTTAATTTTGTTTCCTATCCATTATCCTTTAATAATAATAATGGAAACAGATGCAAGCTTCAGTAATTTAGTTTAGAAGAGATGTATTTTAGAACAAGATGTTAACATGCATTAGACATTCTGACTTGCAGTTTTTATTCCTTGTTTGGAATCTAATAATTCCCAGGAGAACTGTGATTATGTGCTATTTGATTACTTTATATTCATCAGTTATTGTCCGTCTTACCTTATGACTCTAGGATTGTCTATTTATAACAAGCAAGTGTGGTGATAAATACTTTGTAGCTATTATTTGCTGAAATTAACTTACAGATGTTCATTATGTTTATTGTAGAAGAAAATGTGATGTACTGTACTCTGACTTGATTATTAAGGTTTGTATTTTTAAAATCATTTGTTATTTATAGCTAAATTAGCCTACTCGACTGTGGAAGCTGTGGTTATCGTCTTAAGAGGCTAACTGCAGTGTATTTATGCACCACTAGGAGGTCAGGGTTTAGCCAGCTTTATGGTGATGATAGTAACACATGATGTAAAAGAGAGTGACTAAAAGCAGGATTAGTTTGCACTTGACCCAGGCAATTATTTCAGTCAAGGGCCAGGGTGAGTGGGGTTAAAGATTGTCTGTGCAATACCAAAGGCAGGAGAAATGGTTTGACATTTGCTTAAAATCTAGTATTTAAGAAGCTACCCTTAGGAAAAATACCTAAGGTTTTAAAACCAAAAGCTACTATAGTTAACCATGATAAACACAAATTAACCATGCTTAACCACAGCTTTAACCATGGTATTGGTAGTAACTTTTTACTTAACACTTTTACTTTTTCGTAAGGGTATTAATATATCATCATCATTATTCCATTAGGAAAATTAATATCTCAGATTTAGCTTTAAGATTTTGTATTGGCTGAATATATCATATGGCTTATTTAATCACTGGTGGAAGTATTCACACACAATGTTAAAGATTATTAATTATTCTTATTTAGGTAAAATGTGTTTTCTCCCTGTTGAACTGTTGAAAAAAACAGCATATACTGGTTAGGTAGGTTTTGAAGCTGGGATGCTGGTTTGAGCTGGTCCCACACTGGTCCAACCATCTTAAGACCAGCACATGACTAGCCAAGGACCAGCATCCAAGCTTTAAAATCTACCTTACCAGCATAGGCTGTTTTTTTGTTTTGGTTTTTCTTGGTTGTTGTTTTTTGTTTACCACCAGTTGCAAATACCGTATATGACAGCAAATATAGGCCCTGTTGAAAAAAACAGCATGTTCTGGTTAGGTAGGTTTTGAAGCATGGATGCTGGTTTGAGCTGGTTTAAACTAGCCATGTACTGGTCTTAAGCTGGTTTTAACTGGTCATGTGCTTGTAAGTTTGTCCTGAGCAGGAGCTAGTTGGTTAGTACCAGCCTAGGGCCAGAACATGACCAGCTAATGTAATTTCTATAAATACTATTTACTATAAATCACTAGAAGATTTTTTATGTGGGTTCTGAAATGCATCAAGTGCACTGTTTATGTGGGCAAATCATCAAATTATACATTCAAGCAATTTGTTCTGAAACATTAATTCAGGAAAAACACCTATATACTGTGTGTAGCTTGCCTGTAAATTTGAGGGTTGCTACTGCTCTGGCTTTGTTCGGAACTCTTTTTGGAGCAAAATGTGTCTATAATGTAAGTTCCACAATATTCGTTATTGAACTGTTATGCATTATCACAGTTGCAAAGCCTGGAGAGTGTTTGCGTTGAATACGTACAAGGACAAATCAAAGAAAATGGGTCTTTAAAAGTAATCCTAAATAACTTTAATGACGTTAATGTAATGCATATACTCCCACTGAAATCTTTTGGTTTAGCCCAGTAGTATGTTGTATTTGGTCTGTGGTCTCATTTTGTGAGAGAGAAACATTTTCAGAGGTGCAGATGCAGAATGAAGAATCCACTAAGCCATTGTATTCTGGGCCAGGGAAACTTTAGAAGAAAAACCTTCCATAACCTTTAGCTAAAAAGAAAGCATCTAACATAAAAGTCTCTTTTGAGATACTACTTTAGATATCTTGTATGAATGTTACTAAATATAGCTTCCATCATTTTAGAAAAGTGCCGCTTGGCAAGCCAAACGCTTGGCACAACGTCATTTTATGATGAGAGAAATGCTTTCTTTTTTTCTGCATGACGTTTACAAAATACTCAAAGTGTCTTTCAAATCCTGGCTACTTTCCAGTTTGTTCTCCTGCTGTGCAATACCTCATAAGTCAATCTGAAAGTCGATTCATTTTCTCCCTCTTTGCTTAGACGCTATTTATAGGCCGCTTTATAGGCCTCTTCCAAATGATTTTTGGCTGTATTGCTTGTTTGTTTGTTTTCCAGAATGATTCTGTTTTGGAAATTGCTAACCAAGCTCTGAACTAAATTTGATTACAATATTTCACAGATATTTCTACATTTAAAAAAATAACATTAATCAGTCACCACAGACAACTGCAGGACAACTGCAAATGTAACTGACTACAACCTACTTTTAAAATCTACAAAGATAGTTACTCCACTAAATGTCTGCACTGTAGTTTAGAAAGTGTTCTTGCAGGTGATGCTGTTGGCAAAGGCCGCTGGGTGTTTATGAAGTTGCGTGAAGCTGACTCAGCGTCCTCTTCTTCTGTTTCTGTCTTCTTCGTTTAGAAGCAAAAATCAAACATTTGCCTTCCTCTCTTTCTGACGCTTGCACAGCACTGCACAAACTAAATTTCCCCTGAGGAGTGTATTGGCCTGGACTGAAACTGGGCCACAAGATTATAACTGTGGCTTCATCAGAATATGACAGACTATGAGCCTTTCCTCTGTACAGCTGCACTATAATCTCAACTATAATCCTATTTTAGGATTATTCATATGAATGTACATGAATATCAGTTTATATTAAGTCTGTAAAGGTTTTAGCCTTTGCCTCATGTTATATAGAAACATAAGGCAAAGACTAAAACCTTCATATACATGAATGGCATTTTAATTGCTGTAATAATAATGTATATTCACTTATGTAATACATTTAGGCCTAATATTCAGATATATATTTTAATTGAATATAATATATTAAAATTTCTGTCTATTTGGTTTACATAGATTACCAATTTAAAAAAAAATGTGATGAAAAGTATGTGATGCATATTTTTAATATAAGTGTCAACATGAATGTAGAAAGAGATTCATGTAATAGCATAACCCCAATTTTTTTTAATACACATTGACTAGGTTTGTAACATCTTAATAAACGTTATTATATGTAAATCTCATGCATTTTAACTAAATCTTTCTTGTTCCAATGCTAGCAGCATTTAAACTATTTAAAATATTTGTTCATACTTTTTAACTGATTAAATTTAATTGTTTGTTAAGTTGATTCTTAGGATCTTTAATAAAATAAAATAAGATTCAATAAATATGATTATTTAAGTGAAATTTTATTAGATATAAATATTTAATAATTCATTTAAAAAATCTTTTTTAGCGTATATTTGCTGTTACATGCACACACACACATATCCAGCCTGTGTATACATGTGTGTACACATATTATATTTGTATATAATAAAACGACAAAATCCTAAATTTTCAATCAGATTAGATTTTAGTAAGCACCTTTTTAATGAAACTAACAGTGAAAAGCCAGAAAGTCGTTGTCAGGGAGTCAGGGACGTATTTAGGGAAACAAGGATATTTTCAGCCAGTAGGAGAGAGAGAACTGGGGGAGTGGCTTCAGTTGTCAAGGACAACAGCATCAACACATAGAGTGGTGACAACACTCACCCGCACGCGCGCACACACACACACGCTCACAGAGCGTCTGCATGTCTGAGTCAGTCAGTGAATCGATTCCTCTTCCAGTGGAGTGAGCCAGACAGCAGCACACCCAACTGAAGACTGCCTCTCCTGGGCTCGAGCTCTGCTCAGAGCCACTGATTCCACGAGGGACCTGCACACACTGGCAGGAGGACTGGAGGAGGTGGAGGAAAGGGGAGGAGGGACACCGGTTAACAGATTAAAGCCCTCTCTGTTTCTCTCTCTCTTTCATTCCCTCCGAGTGAGGAGAGACAACTCTAGGCACTGCATGCTGTAATCACATTGCTTCTGTGTAATTTGCTCCTCTCAATTACTTGTTCTTTTTTTTTTACACTGCTGCGGTCTGGAGGAAAGGCAAAGCACGATTTAAAAGGACTTGTGCTCTTGTGCTGCCTCATCTTTCTCCCTCTCTCCATCTTTCTCTCTATCTTTTTTAAATGTAAGTGGAAGGTGGGATTGGGGGGAGTGGGGATAAACCGTTGTGGCCAGCTGGAGAGATGGGCAAGTCCAACAGCAAACTAAAGCCTGAGGTAGTGGAAGAGCTGTGCAGAAAGACCTACTGTGAGTATTCCTATTCAGTCCTTTCTTCCAAACCTAGTGCCTTTTTGTGCTGGTTAATTGCATGTTACATCTGATTATTATTCTCCCTATTATTGGATTTCATAAAGTTGCATTTGGCTTAAGCTTAATGTAACCAAGCTATTATACTGTACTATTGGTTCTGTTTGTTTGTGTGTGTGTGTGTGTGTGTGTGTTACCTGCCTGCTTATGAGCGATTACGTTCATGGACCTCTGAATAGAATGTGATCATCATTTCGTCTCTTGGGTCATTGATTCTCCTCCGACACTAATCATATAATCATTAAGCGTGTTTTGACTGGCTTGCATCTCTGTTGTGAGATGATAAGGTGCCTGCATGAACAGCTGGCAGCAACTCTCACGTTGAGTCAATAAGGTGTGGGGCTAACTGCAAATTGTGTTGCAATAATCCATCCCTGAGGTGGAGAAAGCATATTAGCATTATCATTATCACATCAACTGGCTTTGACTTGATTTAGGTTGCTGAAATGAGATCAGGCTTTGAGACCTTGCTAATGCTGCATATTAATCACAGTGCGAAATAGGCAAAGCAAATTTTAGTGGGGAAGGTAGAACAGCGATCACAATTATGACATAATTAAGTCTGCATGAACTGTGACTATTGTTTTGTTTTAGTGTAAGGCCACGGTCCCACTAGACTTTGTGTTTAGTTCATTTATGTATACAAGCACATGGAAATGCAAGCAGATGCAAAGAGGTTTCATTGTTTTTTGCATTCACACTGTGTGCAATTTTTTTCACAGTATGAAGTAATTAAGGATATGATGATTTGTTCATGGCTTATGTTTTTAATAAGTCACAAATAATACATTTAAAATATACCTTCAGCCATTCAGCCTGAAACGTGAATGTATATAAATGGAAGTCAGTGTAGCTTGAGGTATTTTGTGACTGCAATTTTAAGCAGTGTACAGACGTTCAAGCTTGGTAACCTCTGACCTGTGAATTTCATGTCACAAAAACATTTGACCAGTTGTGGATATAAATGTCACAGATTGACCTCTTGGCTTAATACAAACATTACAAATTCCAGCTGCATACTTTGCAGGGTTTCTGCAAAGTACAATAGATATATTTATAACTTAAGGTATATTTTATCATTTGTAATTGATTATCTATTACAATTGATTCTCTGGAGAGTGACCTCATATATCTTAAGTTTTTTGCTGTTCATATTGTTTGGCCTCATAGGAATGTTCTCAAAAAAATGTATTATTATTATAGTTGTTTTTTGTGGCAGAATTTTAATTTTTGGTGATCTATCCCTTTATGTTTATGACAGTTAAAAAAGATCTTTCAAACTGGATTCTTATTTTTAATTTTTTTTCTTACTATAGCGATAGTTACTCATCTAGTACTGTTTAGAACTGTGGTGTTAAAGAAATAAATAACTTTATAGACCTACCATTTAACACATCATTTCCCTGGGACACTGTAAAAGATGCACCTGCTACAAGTAGGTAACTTAGTTGCTATGTTCTCCTTTAAACTTCAGTGGAATTTAAGCACATTCCGAGCGGTAGCGAACCGTTCATGTTTAATGGGCATCTTCTGAGGTTGGGTTTTGTGCACAGTGGGGGGTAAAGCAGGGCTGTCAGGAAATAATTTCCTGCTTCTTCGCTGCAGGGTTAGATCTGTGTGAGCAGTGCATAAATCCAACAGGCTTTCAATGAGATGATGTCTGCAATAGAAACCAAACATCAAAGACTAATGTCAGTCACTATTCAGTCAACAAGTGTTTTGATGCATTGGTCAAATAAGTGACCTGAAGATGTTTTTATTTGTTTGTTTTCTGTTTCTTGTACTAAGAGAAATTGATTGAAAGTGGTCTATTCACTTCCATCGTAAAGCTTGTAAGAGCCAGAATATTTTTAGATTTGTACATAGAGAATTAAGAGGGCATGTAATATGCAATATTTGCATTGCTAGAACAGCTTTATGTACACACAAAAACAAACAAGCAATCTGTAATAAGCCATTAACAGGCCTTGTATCCTCTCTTCTCTCTCTCTCCTTCTGTTCCCACATCCTTCTTCGGTTTTTCTCCTCTCAAGTCCTCTCTCGTCTTTTCTCTTTCAGCCTGGTTGCAGCTTGTCTCTTCTTGTTCTCTTTGCCTAGTATCTACACTGTCTGTTCCACTCACCTCTCAATCTTTGTGTCATTATCTCTAGTTTCACATCAGCTATGTTCATCTTCTCCCACTTCTCTTATCCAGAAATGTAACCTTTGGCTTAACTAGATTAATTACCTTGTCTAATTGTAGACCGGCAGCTGTCTGTTTGCCTAACACATCCACAAGCTGTCTGTAATATTATAATATTTTACTCAGATTGTTTTTGTCATCAATTCACACACTCTGTTCAGTTCTAGTTTATGTTTTATGGTCACCATGACGATATGCTATTTCCACTGATCCAGTAAAGAGTGCTAGTATATCTTCCACTGCTTCAATAAGGATGTAGGATGATACAGTTTCCTGCCTTGCTAGACTGCAGATTTCTAAAAAATTATTTACACCTGCTCTGTGAATGATCAACCATTGTGCTGTCACTTGACTACAGTTATTGACACCTACATGAACCACTGATTGAGAGTACTTTCCATAGATAGGGTACATGCTGTCTCATTACTTTTTATAGCACTGAGGCCTGTTCACAATGGTACAAAAGCATTTTAATTTGAGTGAATGGGTATTTAGCAACAATTAAACACACCTAAATCAACTAATCAGTGTCTTCAGAATCACTGGCTGTGTATGAAATTGCTCCCTGTGCCCTAAAGCTCAAATTATACCTAGCATTTGTATGCCTGCACAAGTATATGCATACAGTTGAACGTGTAACCTTTCATAGTATGCTCCTTTTGATGATTTAAGTGAATGTGGGCCGTTGACACATGCGCTTTTCAAAACTTCATCCATGTCTGCTCTATTTTTCTCCATAATTTATAAACAATACATTTTTTTTAATTACCCAATTGATTCCCTCTCGCTTAGAAGCGTTTTCCATATGTGTGTGTGTATTTAAAATATGATATATTTAATACACCAATTTTTAATATTAAAAGAAATGGTTAAATATTAAAAGAAAAAGCCGTTTGAATGAATGATTCAGTGACTCATTGATACTTCTATTATTTCATTACTGGATGATTCAGCGTTTTTGAACGAATCAATTAAATCAATTTCAAATACATTTTTTTAAAGTTAATTGTTGCCACCTAGTGGCGAAGTAACACCTAGTGCGCTCTCTCTGTGTCAACGGCAGCGTGAACACAGATTTGAATTTGTTCTGGTAAGACTTTTTCAAAGGTTTAATAGACACAGGAATCGTTGACAGTTAGAAATGAGATTGCGTAGATGTTTGGATCGAGATCGCGATCTTTTAACAATTAATCGCGCAGCTCTACCCTGGGACAGTATTGCCACCTTGTGGAACAACTGATTACTGCAAAACAAATTCAGTGTGCATGTGTACCTTGCACGTACAAATTATTCACGGTTGCAAAAATTGGTGTGCGCATACTATTCTGATGACGAAACTCACGTCACACACACTGTATGCACTCATTCTATTCAATAAACACTTAAACTACGTGTTTCAATAACTGATGTACACTCAGTGCCTAGTGAATACCCATAATGCACTGTGAGGGTCATGCCAAATGAATTTACACATCTCGCCAGAAGTTAGCGCCTGCAACTGTAACATTTATCCATTTTCCAATCTGTCCAATGTGGTTACTGCGAAATATCATACAGGTGTTCATTTCTTTTTACTTGATTATTAAATTGTTTCATTTAGGTTTATACATCCTAGTTTTTACAAAAGAGCTTAAGATAAGTTCAAATGATTATTAAGCAGTAAGAATAAACTATGCAGCAGCTCTTCTGGCACTCTCAGATCCAAATTTGCTTTTTTAGGGATGCACAAACTGACTGTTTTGCTGACACTTGTTTTAGTGTGAACAGGCCTTTAGAGGCACATCTGACATATATTTCGGATAAAAACAAATTTGATTTCTTCATTGCCCATGCTGTGATTGCTGTACTTGACTATCTGCACATGCAAATAGGTATGTGTCCAAGTAAAGGCATCTGGAGATCCGGAAAGAGATAGACAGGATAACTCACCGGTGATCATGGCAAGCAGGTTTGTCAGCTGGTCTGAAGTCTCCAGTATAGCCCTGTCTCTTTCCTTGCCTTCACATCGAGTTTATGTCCACAAATAGGCTTAATCAAATATCACAGTGGGTGGCCCAGGGTAGAGGCACTACAGCAGGCGTGATGTGGAGGGAGATTTACAGAGAGTCTGCTTCACAGAATGTGGCCCACACAGGCAGCCTGGCAGGGGATGTCCTCTGATTCATGTAATCAGCAATGCACTGCAGTTAGCTGTAGATTTATGAGGTGTTTCTATTGATAAATTGACTACTTTTCAGTACATATTGCTCAATTTAGTCACAAACACTGGGACTATATGATGCAAGTGCCCAGCGGCACTGAGATCTCTAACGCAAGGTGCTCTTCTGTCAGGAGGCTATTTTGTCATTCTTACTGGTGAATAGAGGAGAGCACTGTAGCCATTCATTTTATGTTCCAGGTGTTTTAAAGGCATTGTGTTTGTAATCCTTTGCAACTTGGGATTTTGTAAGTTGGCCTGGTTTACTACTGCCTGCTGCTGTTTGGGTCCACTTGTGGGCTTGTAGCAGTCTGAAAGCTATAGCAAAAGTTTGTTGTTTTTTTGTTGTTTTTATGGGTGACTGCAGGTGAAACTGTCCTCTTTAGAGAACTTCCATTGCAAAGGAAAGTGGAAAATTGCCCATGGCCAGATTACCATATGACTGAATTTTTGTTGTTGTTTTACTTTTGTGCATTTTCATAGGAGTGGGAAAATTTACATTTACTCATTTTCACCTCTGGTAGGATCAAACATCCCTTATGAATCTGCTGTGTGTCAGATGTAAGAAGGAAGGAATTTAAAGTAGAAATTGGGAAAGTTTTCTCAGGACAGACCAGCATTCAGCTTCAATGTTGCAGTGAGATTCTAGAGGCTTTCTAGGTATAATGGCTGATGTGGCAAGATGCAACTGTGTCACTTCAGACTTAATTGGTTGGTAACAGGTCACTTACGCGTACCAAGGCTACATTTATTTCGTTTACTGTAGAAATACAGTTAAAACGTAATATTGTTACATTTTCTTACAAAAAGGGCATACAAAAATTTGGCCATGTATATGTATTTATGTTCATTTTAAGATATATGCACAAAAAACCTTTGTGTCAGCACCTTACATGCTAGTGTGTCTTCCAATAATTTGAATCATAAATCATACATACAAAAGGCTCTGACAGTGCATTGGATCTCAAGGCAGTGGATTGTTGTATTTTTAGCCTTTCTCTGTCTTTTGCTCTTGTCTTGCTCTTTTGCTGGTCTTAATTTGCTGCCACGTCCCACGATAGCTGACAGTGAGGGGGAGTTGTATTGTAGAATGAGTATAAGTGTCCTGCAGCGTGACGGGCAGATTAGATGAGATGTTTAGGGGTTTGTTGTGGGCTGGGTTATTATGGTTTGTGAGGAGCATCTTATCTTGAGTGTCTTATTTATTCAGTTTTAAAGGAGGTTTGTCTTCTAGTGTTTTTTCCCTTCTTTTGTTCTTTGTTGTAGCAGATGGAGAAGGATGTAGTAGCTGGCGTCATGTTGGGTCATATGCGATGATGAGACACACCTGTGTTACCATGTGCCCTCTGGCCTCTCTTCTCCCTCTCTGGATATCTTTTTGATATACCTCTGGGTTTCTATTACTTTTTAGTTATGTAAATATTTTAATCCTTTATACCTTTATTATAAAATGTGATTCCATATTCAGCTGGTGCTCTCTCTCCTTGTCAAGGTCTGTGTCATATCCCTGTTTCAACAATTCTCTTTCTCCTCATCCATAACCAAAGAAATCTTTAGTATCTTTATACAATTTATCTTCTTTCACCATTTATTTTTTTTTCTGTTCTACCTTTCGCTCTACATGGATGCACATCACTGACCTTGGTAATGACTACACTCCTACCCCAGACAAAGAGATGTCTGTGTATGTGTGTGTGCGCGCAAACACAGTTGCAAACAGTACTCAAGAGTATAAAAATGTAAGTATGAATGAACACAAACTGCAAAGACCATCTGAGCCAATGCTTTAATTCTTTAGTATAGAATTTAACTGGGGCATCTCAAGACATGCTGTTCAAAGATTTTAACATAACTCAGCACTTATGATGTAAGGTTTTTTTGATACAGTAAGATCTAATTATAAAATGCCAAACACATGTCTAGCACTTACAAATAAAATAGCCTCTAAATACACTTGATAAAAGTGCTGAATGAACACATATAATGTATAAATGTATTTTCAATTGCAGGTCCTTCCACTGTAGCACTGGATCTAAAAGTGTGTGTCTGCTCATGCGTATGTATGAGGAGTAAATCTTTGTGGAAAAAGCTCTCTCTGCAATGGCTCAGAGGCTGTCAGATGTAGTGACAGTGTAGTGACAGGCCTGATGTTAGCTGTGTTGACATGGCAGTCTGCCTCTAAGCAGTGAGAGACAGCTACAGCAGTTCTCCTGTCAGGTTTCCACGTTTCCCAGTCTCCATTCAGCTACTCAGCAGCAATATGATGTTGGTTATCTACTGGAATTACAATGCCAATAATTCACTCATTCCCTGATCTGTCTTGTCTGTATTTCCATCTTAAAAAATACTTTTATTCAACAAGGA
This sequence comes from Enteromius mattozi, assembly GCA_032359235.1. Taxonomy (NCBI): domain Eukaryota; kingdom Metazoa; phylum Chordata; class Actinopteri; order Cypriniformes; family Cyprinidae; genus Enteromius; species Enteromius mattozi. The sequence continues at coordinate 7,415,556 of JAUMHE010000048.1, read as the reverse complement.
GGCATCAAATATAGAGCACAAGTCAGTGCAAAGACATTAATACAATCTATTTAAAAAAATAAGAAATAAAAATAATATATATATATATAAATATATAATTTATAAATGAGGTGTTGTTTGTGTGTTTATGTGTGTATAACCTTAAGATGTTTTAAAACAAATAACACAATGCTAAACCATCATTAAAAGTTTTACTTTACAATCCTTCTTTCTTTCCTTTTTTTTTATTACATTCATTTTAGTTATATACAGTGGGTACGGAAAGTATTCAGACCCCCTTAAATTTTTCACTCTTTGTTATATTGCAGCCATTTACTAAAATCATTTAAGTTAATTTTGTTCCTCATTAATGTACACACAGCACCCCATATTGACAGAAAAACACAGAATTGTTGACATTTTTGCAGATTTATTAA
>JAUMHE010000048.1:7397608-7410136 GCA_032359235.1 Enteromius mattozi | reverse complement strand
ATATTGTAGCTATATTGTATGTTGATAGTAATGCTGTATTTCTTTAGAGGTGGTTAAGGTACAGAGTTTTTCCCTTTAAATGTACAAGTGGATAAGTGTTGCCTTAAGGGATAGTTCACCCAAAAATGAAAGTCCTGTCATTAATTACCCTCTTGTCATTCTGAACCCGTAAGACCTTCGTTCATCTTCAGAAAACAAAACAATTAAGATATTTTTTATGAAATCTGATAGCTTTCTGACCATAAGAAAACCACAATATTCAAGGCCCAGAAAAGTAGTAAGGATTAAAGTAGTCCATGTGACATTTCACGAGTTCACACTTCCTCATTAATACGAGTAAAATAGCGCCTTTGGCTTGCTGTCCGGGGGAGCGAGCCGGGAGCTTGGCGGACTCCGAGCCCTAGGGGTTTTAGCCCTCAACTGCAAGGGTCTGGCAGAGCTCTGCGTCCAGCTTGAACCCCGGGTGCCCCTCCTGAGGAAGGTGAGGACCGAAGGCGGCGGAGGGATGCAAGAACGAGATGCGGAAGGGAGAAATTCATGCTTATTTAAGGCGGAGTCTCTTAGTTTCGATTGGGTGAGCGGGTAATAGGCTGACTGGGAGTGTGGTGCCAGCCGTGGCTAGTCATTTGAATGCACTCCTCCCGAAATTTGTTTATCAACACCATATGTGACCCATGTGTCATGGTACTCTCGTGAATGTGCAGTGGAGAATGACACAGAAGAGATGTTCAATATAGTTATTTTAGCTTCATAAAACTGCAGTTGAACCACATGGACTACTTTAGAAATGTCCTTACTAGCTTTCTGGGCCTTACTACCTTTCAACGTAGTTGTGTTGCCGTCTATGCATAACTCTGTATGTAATATGTAAATTTGATCAATGAAGGTCTTATGTTTGGAACCATATGAGGGTTAATGACAGATTTAAATTTTTTGGGTGAAAAAAAGATATCTTTTAAAGGTAGACTTTTTGCACATTTTTACTAGCAACAGCACTTTTACCTCAAAATGGCTGAAAGCAGTGAGAGTTTCACAGTGTTGGAAACTCGAATTCCAAATGCACAACCCAAGTGAGATGGAAGTGAGGAAAGCTCATCTCTGTAAACTTACACATTGATTTAGCGTTGCTGGTGATGACATTTGTCTAACCGAGGAATGCTGGTGTCGACTTAAAGAGAGGAAATACAAAGGCTGTAGAGAATACAGGTGGTGGTACAATTTGGTAAAATAAGTCTCTGCTATCTTTTTAATTTCTGTTTTTCTTAAATTTAATGACTCATTCTATTCTACTCATTCCAAACCCCATTCCTTTGCAATACTGTAATTATCAGGCGGGAAACTAACACAGATGTACTGGAGATATGTAAACATCACTGAGTTTTGTCTATATTCGTTTACCTATTCAGAAACTCGCTGTCATCTGTGTTGATGGTGGTGAGCTAAAGGCCCAAACAATTCCACTCCTCCCCTCTCTCCAGCCCTCCACGGACAGACAATGGATCATTCACACTGCCCTGCCTTCATGCCACTGATTGGCTTACGGTAAAAAAAACATTCAGGCCTCGTGGGAACTTTCCAGCCGAGATGATAATCAGAAGGGGGAGGGAAAGGAGAGGGACAGATACAGGCTACAATAGGCAACAGAGACCTTATTTACATCTCATATCCCCTCCCCAAACAAATCAACAACAACACTGGCCTAGTGACAGCTTACGACAGAGCTGCTAAACTGAAGCTAATGGCTTTACTTCAGCGTCTGTGCATATGTGTTATACACACTTAAACACGAATGTAGTTCATGGTACAAAATATTTAGTTTTTTGTCAGTGTTGTAATGCTCATGAAAGTTGTTATTATTGTACTTTGTATTCAATGAGAAAGAGAACACCAGAACTTGTTGATTTGTAACTTGGTGACCAACAAAACAGCTGCATGTCAGTTACCAAAAATATGTTGTAGTATGAGATTTATAAATTGAACAAGAGTGTAAAATGATCTACAGTGCGAGTGTAAGAGCTTTGCTCAGGACCACCATGAATTCTCTTTTAATCAGCGAACATACTGAGGCTTAATGGGTCAAACCATCCTGGGACATCAGAGCTATGATGTCATTTAGCCCACATGAAACACATTTCATTTGCCTTGTGATGAAAAATCGGTATACTTTGCAGAAAGGTTCTTTGTGTTAACATTACTTAGCAACAGCTGACTGAAATAGCTTTTTTTAATATGACAGATGCATATTGATACAGTAATAGTTTAGCCTGCACAACTGCAATGAATAAAGGCTGTTCACTACGGTGTGTACGATAACTATAAAGTTAACTATGAAGGTAATGATATTAGCGTCCACACCAGCATTAATCTAAGCACACATGCCATTTTAAATTCTCCGGCTCATGATAGCAGGATGGGTTCTGATTGGCTGTTAATGTTTTTATTGTTCGTCAAAAAAATCATTCTGTGTCTTTATCATACCGGACTCAGTTGCGGTGTGGGCTTTGCTATTCTTTAATACTGAGAATGATATTTAGAACGAAACCTTTATTGTCATCTTTAGTTATAGTGCTTGGTGTGAACAGTCCTTAAGGCTTTTGATAACATCAAAATGGATCATTCTTATTTTTATGGAAAAAGATTTATCAGTGCACAACTCTTTTTTAAAACATGGCTCTGCAAGACTAAATAAAAAATATTAGCATGCTAGTCCTCTTAAAACTATGACATGATTAAAAGTTTGGTGAATTATTATAAATTCTGTTAAAGAAAACAGCTTTAACACTGTGACATCAGCCCTCGGTTCTGTCCTATTCATTTTACAGATGCTTTACTGTTTAAATATTACCAGACCATTACTTTAGGGTCAAGTGCACTTTACAGGTTGTCTCAGTGAGGACAGCAAAGGGCCAACAATCCATTTAAAGCTTTTAGCTGAGATGGTTGACTATACAATATGGCTTTTTACACACACACAAAGTTTTATTATGATAGACAAGATGAATGTGTGACATACTAGATCTTAGCCACACATTACAATCATGGAGTTTCAAAGAGGGAAATTCCACCTAAAGTATTTGCTCCGTTCAACAGATGGTATATGTATAAAGAGCTTTAGAGAGGGTCTTCCTAATAAAAGACCCAGCAAATGGCTGCAACAGCTCATTCAGAAACATTTGCTTAAGATATGAAAAAAGCAGACGGTTAAGCAAACACAGACCAGTGAAAGTAGCGGAGAGACAGTTAACAGCTGTTTCCATTAAATCAGCTTGGTGGAGCCAGGCCATTTTGGCAACAAACTAACATCATAGTGTGCAATCGCTGTGCCTTTGAGAGCTTCTTAACGAGGGAGGTCCTGATGAATATGTTTTTGGCAATGAGTCTTCAGTGTGTGTAATCATTTGTGACAGTGGTGGAGACGTGAAGACTGAGAGTTCTTGAGCACTGAGAAAGCCATGTGCCCTCTTTCCAAAAAAAACCTCAGCATTCCTAATCTAGAGTTGTTATGACTTATTGTCACTGTGGGCAACAGTACAAAACAGTTTCGATAGAAAAAGGAAATTCTGTGCTATATAAAGTAAATGTATTCATGTATTGTGATTTCTGTACTTTGGTACTTTTCAATAGCTCTTTTGACCATGAAGAAAACTGTATAAAGTAATATGATAATCATTAATGGCACTTTTGTAAGTTTATATACCTATAATAGTATGCAAATGGTTAAAGTTATGAAGGACAGAGTTGTCTGTTCATGCCTCAGACTTCATCTGAGCGAGAGAAAATTTGGCCCACTTCATTACTGGCCAGCATCCAACACTGACATGATTCAAGCTAGATTTCAGCAGCATGCGCGTATACGAAAAGAGCTAGAACTTTGCTAGAACTGAAATTCTGCAAATAATTAGACACATCTTAGGTCTAGGTCTTTCCACTGAACGTTCTCTTTTAGTTTTTTTCCTCTGATCGCAAAGCCTGGGCTACTTTTCAGCAAAAGTCTGACAGCTTGGCAAGAGGGGACAACCGACTCCTCAGAGAGATTCTGAATACATTTCACAGCAGTTCTCTCTATAAGAAAAGGAAATGCCAACATCTTGCAGTAATAGTCTCAGCAGACTGAACAATTTCATCCTTTGTGAGGAGTGAATCCTTGAGCTCTGGAGTTGCTCGGAGTGTGTGAACGATTCTGTTTTCTCAGTGTCGGGGAAGCAGTTTCATTGGTTTTTGTGGAATAGTTTGCAATTTCAGAAAGTGTGATTGATCTATTATCTTAAACTTTCACATTCTCCTGAATGAAATCACACAAGATGCCAAACTGCAGCACTTTTCTCATTTCTAATCAGTTCAAGATTAATTAATTTCTTCACTTCAACAAAAACATGCTTGTGAGAAAGTTAGAAATGGATGTGCTGTATTACAGTTTTTCTGTGGAATGTTAGAGAATTTGCATGAGGCTGTTTGCTCCTTTCCTCCCAATGGACCATCTAATCTCTATAATTGGAAAAAGGAGAAAATGTTGAAAGGTGGGGGTGGGGTGGGGTGGGGTGGGGTACGGGGCATTTTTGGCCAGCTGCCCGAGCTTTGTGGTTTGAGCGCTGCAGTGTGATAGGGTCAATGTAGCATGGATAACACAGTCCACTCTGTTCTGCAAAAACTGCCCCTTCTCATTCTGCAGATCTTGGCCAGGTGATGATTATAATTAGATACTGAGAAATGGAAAGCACAGGACTATTCCATAATCGTGTAGATATACAGCAAACATTATAATTTTATTTACTTATATAGTTTAACTGATTATATCTCTCAAAATGCAGACCTGCAACTATCTGGACCTTGAACATGAATTAGAGAAGGCTTTTGTATAATACTATGGAGTACATAATGAGGGAACAATAAAGTTTTGGTGTGAGAACAGAAGGAAAAAGAAAAGATGTGTGTGTTGGAACAGCTGTTATTTTGCTCCAATTAGGCAATCAACCCAACCAGAGAGGATCAAAGGATTGTTCATGCAATCATCTGCTGACCAAATGCAATGCCCAATGCATGTCATCACAGAAAACACCTAAATGAACTTCCTACAAGTGTTTCTAATAGAGAAGCATGTGTCTACATGCCTTGACTTTTGGACAAATATTTAATAACTGTTGTGTACATTTTGGACTTACTGAATGAGACTCAGAAAACATATAAAGCTGGAATATTAACACTGAAATCATCGGATCATGCATCTGGAGGAGTGATGATTGCAAAAACAACATTGAAATGCTTTTGTTTAAACAGACAAATCCAGCTCTCCAAATAAAACAACTGTCTGCAAAATGCCTGTTAAATTCATTATGGTTTGTACAAACAGAGAGAGACAAAAGACAAAAACCAATGCAAAATGAAACAAAATAAGAACTCTCTCTCTCTCTGTCATGTTATTTCATTTAGAATTCTTTCAACTGATCTTAGATCAATTATGTTTTACTTATTTTCTTATTGGTATTTAAAAACAAACTTGACCTGATAATTTCCCTTTAAAAATGTCAATAACGTGTGAATGAAAGCAATGGATTTAGTTATTTCTCTGATATTTCAAATATCATTTCATAGGACAGATTGTCTTTGGAACCTGAAAATTTGAACTCAAATATTTCCCTTTAAAGTGCTTCCTCCATTATATCGCTTTAGAGTGCAGATACTTCTAAAGACAGGCTGAAGGCTAAATATGTTTAAATAATTACACATAATTACTTAGAATTGAAAATAGCTAAGAATTGCTGTTAGGGTACTGAGGACTGGGCAGGGACATGCAATGCACTTTGATAGCCAAAATATTCTAGCACTGTGTCACCGTAGGCGGGGTCTGACGCTTTATCAAGTCAATCTACGGCCCGCACCCTCCTCTCCACATTCTCGACCTTCATCAAGTTCTGACCTCCACCCTCCAAGTGACGTCAGAACTGATTAGACCAATAGTGTGCTGCGTGCATACTTCTGGGGTCCGGGTAACTGAACAGATCCACCAAGACCCCTCACAGAGAGAGCAGTCGGAGCGAGTTGAACTTTTTTCAGCTTTGTTATTTGAACAAGATGCAGTGTGAAGTCGCTTTTGGGATGTTTCGATGTACTTTATAAAACGTTGATTCCTTGCTGGATTACTGCACAAAGAACAGAGAGTGTAAAGACTCGACGCGCTTCAAGATGTTGCTGCACGTTTTGCTTTCGCGGCAGTAAGGAAATGTGATTCGTTTCCAAACATTTGGTGTGTTGTCAATGGAGGAGTTTCGATACAGGTTTCTGTGGATATCGAAAGAACAAATATGAACTTAATTAATTATCGAAGTGGTCAACAAGAGAACGCGGCTAGACGGTGGGCATGGAACAAGGGAGCTGTTTGCCTCTGGTGGAGAAACATTATGGGTTATAAACCAACAAATGGAATCCCTTGATCTAACAAGTTAACTTTTAAGCTTCTGCAACATCAAGGAATGGCAAACTCTGGCAACTCTGCAGTCATTCTACGACTGCAAATATTGATTTTGTCCATCGGCGGTGCGCTGATATGTTATAGTCGTTTATCCATCGCATCACCGGCACACAACCAGCGTTTGATATGCTGGCAAGCCATTATGAAGTGCCAAAGAGAACCGGAGTGTCACTACGCATATACGCAGTATCTTCACGCGTGCGGTCCGGTGATAAACGGCAACAGAAAGAAATGCCCCAGCCATTGCATTTCTTCCATCATCCAGCTCAATCTGACTGTGAACGGCCCGGCACTGGAGGACTGCGAGTGCGCCTCGGACACCCTATGCAAGATGACCAAGCGAGCCATTGAGCCCTGTATGCCTAGAACGAGCCACATGGGCTGCACCGAAGCGCGTAAGCAGTGTGAGAAGGATCCCGAGTGCAGCACCGCCATGCGGGACTATCTGTATCACTGCAGGAAACTGTTCGGCGGAGACCGCTGCTCGGACGACTGCCGCCGGGTCATCACGAACATGCGCTCCATCCCTAAAGCCCAGCAGCTGGACACTTGCGTGTGCGACGGCACAGAGAGGACCATATGCGAGTATGTTAAAGGCAGCATGAAAAACTTCTGCTTTAACGACAGATTCGGCGGGAGCGGCTTTTCAGATACCGAAGACGACTTGGACGACGAATACGATTATGAGGACGAGGAGAGCGATGCCTGGAATTTAAGAGCACAAAAGAGTTCCATTGTGATGTCCACCATTTTGACACTTTCTTCTCTTGTTATAATAAGATAGTTTTTTTTTTTTAATTTAACTGCATGTTTGTTATGGGTGGAAATAATTGGGGGAATTCAGAATTCAGAAAGTCCTAACACTCCCCCTCCCCCCAGACATGGAAGTAAAAACAAAAGGTGCGCGCGCGCGTGTGTGGAAGGGGTTATATACACAACTGTGTGTGTATACGAAGTATTAAGACACTTGGGAAGTCTCAAGATTACTAAAAGCAACAGTAGCGCTACGTGACCACTTTCCCGCGGTAAAAACAGCATATTACTTATCACTTCATTGTAGATGTAACGTAACTTACACAAAAAAATATGACAAGACCTTTTGTGTTTTGTGTAGAACATTTGTAGAACAAAACATGTTACCCTCGAACTTTTTGAGTTGGAACTTGGCTAGAAAGCCATGGTGTCTGCTTATATGCGCTTTAAATATAATGCTAGACGACAGAAAAACAAGAAAAAGGATAGAAGAAAACCAGAATCCCATAGTGAACAATTGTTTTTTTTAAAGCTAGTTGAGCTGCCAACATCTGCACACAGTGAAAAGGAGTAATTTGTCTTTTATGTAAAGAAAATATGTTGGAAATATGTGCTCCCCTATATGTTAAGTTATTATATTGTGGAAACTGCTATTCAAAGAGATAAATAAATATTGGAAGTTTATTTTTGTATGAAAGATTGGTTAGTGTAAACAAAATGATTATTGAAAATGTGTATAATGTTTATGTACCATATAATTGTGTGAATAATGCTGATAAACAATACCATGTAATACTGTTTATAGCCTAATGTTCATAAAAATTGGCTTCAAATTATTCCAAAGATCATCTGACTTGTGTCTGGTTATTTCACAATACAAACTAATACAATAACTTTACATGCAGATCTGATGTTTTTACTTTCTATTGGACACTTGAAAGCGGATTCATGAAATTTGAACATATTTAGAAGATATACTAATATGTTATAAATTGAGCTTTAAATATCCCAATTCATTATAAAGTAATTTAGTCAATAATGTTCTGTGTCTGCCATCATCAAAAAAAAAGCTTTCATTTCCACCTGACTTCCCCTGCAGTTTAAAAATGTTACCAAAGTCATTATCATGAGCATGTGCTACTCAAACATTTTGGCTCACATTGCCTGCACTTGACCTTGTAAACATAAATGTTTACAGAGGGAGTTAGTCTAAGTTCCCAGAGACTCTCAACATCTAAAGAAACAAACGAGGTTGTCTTTAAACAGGATCAGAGTTGAGCATGAGCCAAGAGACTGGCTTATTTGTTCAAAGCCAGAGTGTTTATTTAAAGTCTTCACTCAGTCTGACAAGGAAAAAAGCGGTGTTCGCGTGAATGAAGCCTCAAGTAGCCATCACAAACGCACTCAGCCTGCTACTGTGTGTGTAAGTGGGCTTGTCGCTGCTCAAAAGAGTTTGCTTCTCAGTGTGAGTAGCACTTAGGTAGGACAAATCTCCTCTTAGATTCCATATGCCTCTTTTGTTCTGTTAAGTTTAATATAACAATACCAGCTTGATACCTAGTTAGCATTCCAAATACAAAAGAGCAATAAGGTATTATGCCATAAATATAATAGAATTTCCCCTTCCCCCAACACCTTAGAAAGGTCAGCCTCTCACAGAAACAATTTATTGAGAAAGTATAGAATTTTTATGCTGTGAGCTCTAGAGATCCAAGATGGCATCCGTGGTGCTCAGTTCATTTTCAGGCAGACGTGGGACAAGGCTTCTCAGTCTAAATGAATGAAGGAGAAGTCGAGTGGCACTTCTGTCATGCTAATACTAAACACACAATAGAGGCAGTACACAATGACCCAGCACTTCATTCTGTCTTCTAGCTGACACTTCTAGAAAGAGCAGAGTGAACGTTCTTGAGAGAGCAGAAGGAGAAGATAGTACAATGTAAATTATGTTAATCTAGTCCAAAGGGAGGAATTTCCTTTTTTAAAAACTAACTTCAATATTTTTACGACTTATTTGTATATATAAATGTTAGTAATGCATTTTTATAGAAAAAAAGTGGGGAAAAATGTATTGATAGTCTGGAATTTACTTTTGTAACGTATAAGCAACAACAAAGGCATATTTGCATATTTTAGAGAGGAAAAATATTTTGTTTAGTTTTGGTATTTTCTTTTTATTTCTTTATAAAAAATTCCATACTGACTCGTAACGGAACTTTTCTCTCAGTTTGAAGTAACAAGATGAGGTGAATTGACTGTTCATTCTCATCAGGTGAAGGGCCCCATTGGGACTTTGTAGAAGGGGAGCTATTTCCAAGATCAGGCATGCTGTGTTGAACCTGTCACATCTAGTTTTTGCTGAGAACAGACCCCTTTAAAACCGACAACACTGTTGTTAATCCAGTTATGTCCAAAGATTTGAGTCTAAAGGAGGTGAAAAACAGAGTAGAGTAGAACACGCTGTGTTTAAGATTCCTATTACTTACAAATTCTTCATTTTCACTTCAACTTTTTGTGGCAGCATGATTACAGATTGAGTTGGCTTTCATGTAAGATTCAGGATTTGATAAAAATCTCAATAGTCCTCCCAACACAATTAATCTAGATTGCAGTGTTACATAAGCAATGAGACAGGGAGCAGCTTCTCTTTATGAAAACTTCATCCATAGTACATTTCAGCTGTTGAAATAAGAGGGGATTTCAGGAGAAAGATGAGGTTTGGTTGTCAGGCCAGTCGATGCGAAGAGGGGGTTGGTTTTTAAGGGGTTCTTAAAGAAGGAATTTGGGGGAAGGGAAGGCAGCGAAGGGCTTTTCTGAATGACCCTACATGGACAAACAGAGGACCCCTTCTCCACACCATCAGCATACTTTAGTCTGCAATAGTGAGCCGGACTGCATGGGTGCATATGACTTGATTGCTCTTCTATGTCCATTTTTTCTTCCATCAAGGGGATGAAGAAAAAGAGGGGAGCAGTGAAAAGATTGTGAGAAGAGAGACAAAACTGCGCTGACATGGGGCATAACTTAATTTTCACGGTTCTGAGACAGATGGGAAAGGTAATGTGGCGTGACGGCTCTTAGAAACTTCAATGGATGCCATGACCTCAGGGAAGTTGGAATCTGACTTTTTCATTTTAGTTTTTTTTTTTTCATTTTAGTTTTTTCTTTGGGTGTGAAGCAGGAGGCACACCTTTTAGCTCATTGCTTTGAGATATTTTCCGTTTCTCCTTTCATTCACTGATCTATATCATTACATGTGAATATATATATATATATTCACACACACACACCTGATAACAAATTACATGTAATTTAGAAACATGCATTTTTGTATAGCTGCTTTGAAACAATTTCGAAGCACTATACGAATAAACATGACTTACATTGAATATAATGTGTTTTATTTTTCTTGTTTTTTCTTGGACTGTTGTTTATAAATAGGGTGTCAGTCCAGAGCCATTGCCACCACAAGTTGACTCTTGAAGGGTATTGAAGCTGAAAGGAGCTTCTCAGAGGCTCAATAGGGAGCTAAGAGTGCTACTCTATTAACCTGACCTCTAGAGGCCCAAGAAGAGTGAAAAGTGAGCCATCTACTTCAACTTCATATCTATTTCTGTTTTATGTGCCTCAAAATATTAGTTATCATTAAAAGAAGGCTATTCTTTAAATTACACATTCAAATATACTGTATTATTATATAAATAATAATATGAGGATAGCAATTCATTAAAAATTATATTGTGTAAGTGGATTCTAGTCATATAATTAACATCTGGTTAAGGTTACTAATTCCCAGACAAAGTGATCAAAGATACAAAGATCTCATTCACCAACATTTACCCTCTAGTAAAATCTTGTTTATGTGAGTAAATATTGTGGTTTTACTAACATACCACCAGTTCACAAAATCTTTGATTTTCATATCACTTAATTGTTATGAGTGTGATGTGGGAAAGGAGAAAACACACACACACACACACACTTAAGTTTAACTAACCTTAAATAAGTAATGTCCTCCAGTAAATGAATGATATCTTTTAAAGGAAAATTTATGTGTGAAACCTTCACTGTATGGTACAGCCGTGGTAGGCAAAAATGAGAAAAGCTTGCGCAACTATTTTCGTTTGCACTATTTATTGACCACAAGATGGCAGTGTTATCAAACGTGTGTTTCTCTAAACCGCTCTTCATGAGAGAAATAACTGAATGTACATGCAACTATAATTTCATTTTATTTGGTACCCATCACTTTTAATATATAATGACTATTTGTGTATTTGAATTACTATATCAGCAGTAATCTTCACGAGTTGTGTCTCCTCTGCAGATTCCTCTTGGTACGCCGCGAGTATCGCACGTGCGCGTCCGTCTGCGACGCCCCCCGGAGCAGGTGGACCAGGGAGACCAGCAGCCCCAGTTTCCCAGTTGTTCAAAAGTCTTAGCTGAAAGTGATTGAACAGACAGAGGAAACGTTCAACTCAAGCCAACACAAATAAATACTATGGAAGTTTTACAGGCCGGTTGGTTCACGCAGAAACACATACCTTTCACCAGTTCTAGCTCAATGATCTGGCACGCTACGCCTTCAGTCCCTGGTGGGCACAGGCATTTACACTCCCCATCTATCTGGAACACAGTGCCACCGTTCTGGCACGGCTGGCATTTACACACGCTGTACTCGGCCACATAATCATCCAGGGCTCTTTTTAGATTGTCCCGTCTCGGCTGTGCATCAGGAAAGTCCAAAGGGATCGCGTTATAGATGGGTTCAGGCTGTCAACACAATAATGAAAGCAAATTGTGTTCAATTACAGCAGTTACTACACATGCACTGGCAAGTAAAGTAAAGGCGAGGGCGAGGTGAGTCTCACATCACTGTGAATTAGAGCTGGCAGCTTAGAGACGGTCTTTGCCCATTCCACATACTGATTATAATCTAGAATGCCATCTTTAGTGAGCTGAGACTTCATGGCTACTGCTGCATCCGGACTGCCCCCTCTCACTGCGATCAGCACTTTATCAATAACCCCCTTCGTGGTCCTGTCATCTGGTGAACAAGGTTGTGAGCAATTTATCTTTTTATCAGGAGGTATGTGTCTGATTAATTTCAACCAGAATTCACATAAAAAATTAACTTAAATTCAACCAAAACTTAGTAGGCTATAAGTATTTTTTAGCACAAATAATAAAGTTACTGTAAATTAATGAAATGAAAGTCAGTGGTGACCAAAATAATCCTGTTAACTCTGTTACCTTTCATTTTATTGTTCACTTTTGAGTGAAGAATCCTTCTAATAGCTTACTGTTAA
>JAUMHE010000048.1:7377326-7394335 GCA_032359235.1 Enteromius mattozi | reverse complement strand
AAAGTACAAAGTACAATCATCTTATTTGTCTACACTACAAAAAGTATTTGAAAAGAATATTTGATAGTTTTATAAAATATAATGCCCATAAAATATAATGTTTACCCAGTCCTGGGATTACATTATGTCTGTTTGTTGTATTTGGGTCAAGTATCCTTCAAACAAATAAGTAAAATATATGTGATTTCTATGTTTCCTCATTTCCTGTAAAACTAAACCTTTTTTTTTTCTGACCATGAGACCATTGATTTCAGAGGCATGTTGAAATCTTAAACAAATACTATTGACATATCAGAAGTCCAAAAGTGTTTACTGGTTGCAGGCTTTTGAAAATGTGCTTGTTTGTTTGGTGGACGTCTTAATGCACAGTCCCATATATGGATGTGTGTATTACTTAATTGTTGCTTATGTTTTATTTAAATACTTAGAACCAAATTCCTTCGAACTAATTATTTGACGGTGCAAATATGTACACATAGAAAAATATTTACTTTAGCCATTATTCCCACTTTCAAAGTGAATGACCTATCAGCAGCCTGCACTTCATGTGTGCCAAGTCAGCTGCCTTCTTCACTCATCAAATTCAGCCATGTCACAAAACAATACAGATCTGATGGTGTCTTTGTGCAGGGTCAAAGAGGAATGTTGGCCATGCAAAGTGAACATAGATCCTGTCCTGCACACTACAGCTATGTGCTGAGAACACCACTTTTTAATGTTTCAGACACTTCCCCTCAGCTCACTCAGGAAGGTGGATTGGGACATGAACTGCACTCCTCTCCTCTTTTCCTGTTTTTGGGGCACTGTGGGAGACACTGTGTGGAATCGTAAAACCAGAGTAAAACTTCTAAGTCTAAAGACAGTAATACTTTATCAAATAATCTGGTATTACAAAATTCCTTTTTTAAAATCCTATTCAGTCATACACTGATGCACTAAAATGCATTCTATAAATAAAATGTATTATTACTTTTATTAATAGCCTGGTTTTACAGAGAGGGTTTAGATTAAGACAGGGTTAGGCCATAGTTCAGCTTTAGGCTAATTTATAAACATGCTTTTAAAAAAAATTACTGGTGTGCATCTTGAGTCAAACAACACTGGCATATTTTAAGATGCGTTTGTTTAATTTTATTTCTATTTTTTCCTTCTCTTTTACAACTTTTTATCATCATTACTTTTGCAAGTATTTTATTTACCCGTTCCTTTTCTTACATGTCAGCAGTGTCAGCAGAGGAAGGGATCTGAGGAAGGAAGGATGAACAGAGAGCAGAATTTCTTTTCTGGCATTTAGATTGTTCTAGAGTTTGAACTGAAAATGAAATCTGCACATTGCAAAATTTATGTGAGTTCTCATTTTAACAAATCTTTCAGGAGAAATTAATTATTAATGTAAACGAAATGACGTGTCCGTGATATATTTATGCAATGTACATATTCAAGTAATTCGTGAAAAGTAATCCGTGTTCTTCAATTCAAGGTTGATCAATCACTGATATTTGCATATTGCAGGTGAGGTTATAAAGGTCGAGTTAAGGTGCGCGGTACCTGTGGGAGGCGCTCGAGTCTCCATCAGTTTGGCGCTCGGTAGAGGGAGCAGTTTGAGGAGGCTGAGGACCGCCTGTTTGAAGTGAGAGTGGTTTAGCTTTCACACTTCTTCAAGTTGTCCACGGCGCTCATCTGCATCATCCTGAGTTCGTTACAGTGTTTCAGGTGTGGAGTTCAAGAATGCATGCTTGCGGTAAGTGACTGATACTCTCACGCGTTACCTGTGGCGGTTTCTTATTTGTCTTTCTTGTCAAGTTCGGCATGCTTGGGTATTTGACTTGATGGCAAATAAAAGTAATGAATGGTAGCAAAAGTAAAGAAACGCTGAAACGTGAGAAATGTAATCACATTTAAATCAAATGACTATGAACGCTTTGTTTTGTTTTTTTGTCTTGTTTAGGGATTTTAATTAGTTCACAGGAGTAATACATCCTTTTAACTGCAAATTAATGGAGACGAAATTACCAATTTTAACAAGCGATTTATGATACGCAAATGATACGCAATTATGTGCTATATTTTACTAACCTACTGTATAAACAGTGTTTTTACAGTGTATCATGCATCAGTGGTGAAAAAAAGGCTTTGATTGCTGAATGTTAAAAACAGCGGAACATAGGCTAATTGGTTATTTTGCCCAGTTCAAAGGTGTCATTCATACTAAATTGTTTTTATGTTTTATTATAATTATTATTTCGTGATCGACTATTAGTAATCTATTGGGTATTTTGTGCCTGCTAATGTGTAACTAGCACGCTTGTAATCCTGCTGATGTGGATTTGTGCCTCTGTTTATGAACACCCTTAGCTGTTGCTGAATCCTCTGTTTTAATGAAGCTTAATGTGACTTTTGGGTTCATTTAAGTTACTGAATAGCCAGGACCATGAGACAAATCCTCATCTTGAGTATAAACAAGCCATTTTGTTAGGTACTGCACTGAAAAAGGTGTTTTGTTTAAATGGGAGATCACAATCTCAGACATCTGGATCTCAGAAGTGTTTTCAGAACATTCCAGTGATTCTACGGTCTTCGTTCTAAATTCTGAGTTGGAATTTAGCAGTGCAATGTGCCATCATCTTCTGAGCTTGTGTGCTCCTCCATCTTGTGCCTTACCTGGTTCACATCTGGGTTAATGTGTAGATAGATAGTCATAAGATTTCTTGATGTATTTGTCTGTGAATGTTCTCAGTCATTCAGGGCTGCATTTCCCAAAACCTACGAACAACCTAGGGTTATGCTTTTGGGAAACTCAGCACAGGTTATCCCAGAATGTGTTGAACTCATCCTGAATCATTTAGATGGAAAATCAGTGATAAGCAAGGCTTATTAATAATTCCTTTTCTTATCTGATTAGATATTAAACAGCTGGATTGATTGTTGCTTGTATGTGCTTTGTGGTTGGTATGCCTGTAATGCACCTCTTAACCAATGTTTAAAAGTAACTTTTATATATGCATTTTACAGCATAAAAAAAAAATTAAGATTATGTGATTTTTTTTATCACTGTTGTGATAGTATGAGACAGGATGCTGATTACTTGCTTGGGTGCTTGTTAAACAGAAAACACTCATGATTTTGTGTCGTCTTGCACAAGAATCTTCATTTTGCTTATCATTCCTGTTTTATGGTGGCCACATTACAGGCCATTTTACACGCTATGACCCTCAACACGTAATGGCAATTGTCTTTATAGCAATTCTGCCACTGTTTTCCGCTCTTTATAATCACAGCTCAGCTGATAAACTATTCATATCGGTGTCCGTCAGATGATGAGTGTCATAAAATGTTACTCTTCTACCAATTGAGAGACGTAATCTTTGTCATTGTATTACTCTTAAAATTAACTTGCTTGTCATTAAAAAACTTGATCTAATAATTTAGGATTTTTTAAAAAATATATATGCGTGTGCATTTCCTTCCAATGGAATTATGCAGTCGTCATATGCATGATAAAACAATAATGTGCATGCTGCCCATGGTCATATGATCTAATAGAACTTTGAGTTAATTATAAAACCTGAACACTGTCATGATGGCAGTTTGCTTTCATCTCTGTGTAGCCACTATTGTAGTAGACAACAACATTTTCAGATCTATTTTGTCATTCTCGGTCTCTGCTTTTGACTCCTGCTGCATTACGATTTGGTAAACTCATAAGCTTGTGTCTAAGAGATTGGTCACGGCAAATTCATGTCAGATAAGGAATAGATAATCTGAGGAAATCAGATTTTCTCAAATTTAAACCGGGAAAAGTAATTCTGCTCCAACACTACAGCTGAAAGGAAACGTTTGGGTAATCCTGAGAACCATGGGATTGAAAATGTGTTTTTTTAGGGCTGATGAGCTGCTGGAAAAGGATTAACAGGTTTTAATTGCTCAACCTTTGATCTGCCTACCTTTGCTCTCTTACTCTCTCTTTCCACTTTCTGCTGAGAAATACACAGCTGCTTAAGGTATGTCTTTCAGACAATTTCAATTATATTTCATATTTGCCAAATGATCTTTCCTTTATTGAATAAGACACTGTTTCAGTTAAACTGATTGGAATCGTTGCAGTAGTTTATGCATCTTTTGGGGAATCGTGCTTGACTGGTGTCTGTGAATTTTTGTTCGAGATAAACGATGATAACTGTTTTTTAAAATATACACATCTCGATTGATTGATTCTTTTATTGATTGAAAGGTGCTTTTTTTTTTGATCCCATGTTCGAAATTAGGGAGTTGAAATATGGAGATGAGACTTTGAAATAAAAGGAGTGATTATTTCTTTGCAACCTTGTGAAGATTTTTCCCTCAATGTCATTTTCCTATAAATTCTGTATTTCAGGAATGGAAAACGTATTTGGCACTTTTTGTTTTGTTTTGTTTTGCCTACTAAGCAGGAAGTGTTTTTTTATTTTTTTCTGCTGACACGATTTCCTCCCTTTCCTCTGCCTTTCTGTCACTGACAGAAACTGTGGGCCAAGTAAAATGAGTCTGTAGGATTTTACATTTCTTGACATTTATGCAACAAACAATTGATGTGAATCTGAATGATTTTCTTTGTATGTGATGTTTGCATTAAATCTGAAACTGATTATAAGCATATACATAAAAGTTTTTGTGACTTCATGTCATGAATAAAAGAGCTACTAGTCACTTTTCTCATCTATTGTCTTCTCTTGCCTATTATATTCCCTTTTTTTCCCCTCTCTCTAAAGGTGCAGTGCTGAGAATGTGTGCTTGCTGAACATCCCACCTGCGTGTGTCCACTTGTTTTTTGCCTTTCAACTGGGTTTTGTCCCGTCTTTTGCTATCATTCTCCTGTAACAAAGCATCCACCATGTCACAGCCACCTGAAGCAGAGCCCGTTACTGTGGTACCAGCAGAATCAGCAACAACTACTGAACCAGCATCTGCCACAACACCTACCGCACCGGTCACCAGAACTTCATTCTGGAGGGAAAGGAGAAAAAGTACACTCTGACCTCCTCTATTAAAAAAAATATATATATATATATATATGTATGTATGTATGTATATGTTAGGTTGATGTTATCTACAGCAAACATGTAAAAGTGTTTTATCTGTTTATTTTAAATGTTAAATACTAAGTTGTTCTTCATCTACAGTCCCAGAGAGGACCGATGAGTTCCTGCTGGCCAGATTTCAGGGTGATGGAGTGAGATATAAAGCCAAGCTTATTGGTGTGGATGATGTCCCAGAAGCCAGAGGGGATAAAATGTCTCAGGATTCCATGATGAAACTAAAGGTGCAGATCCAAGATGGTTGCCTTCATTTTTCTCTTTTATTTATTTATTTATTTATTTATTTATTTAATATTTGTAGGTCTAGCTTTCTGTTAAGGGGGAGACACTGCAGGCAAAGAGACTGTTTTCTTTTTTCATGCACCTGTCAAGTTTGAGATTTTGGTTTTTCATAGTTTTTTTCAGACTAGTGGAAAGAAAACATCCAAAATACACTAAGTGTTTCTTTTATTGCTCTTTATCTATTTGTCAATAGATTTCAATTAGAATACATATTTTTAAATGCCATTTTCTCCAGATGAGTTTTATCTCCTACTCTGAGCCATAAATCTCCACTTCAGTAGCATTTACACACACCAAACTTTACATTTTTATTTCTGTCTATATCCTGAAGGTTTTTACTGAAGGATTTGTTCATATATAATTTGCTTGAAATTATTATTTTTTTCCCTTCTGTCCATTCTAGGCATTTTTTGAATTATGGAGTGACTAAAATGTGATACCCAAAATTCCCTCTGTAAAAACATTTGACTGTTTAAAAACAAAAAAACCCTAAACAAGAATTTTTACACTGACATCATCCAGTGTTTAGATTTTTGTACTACAAATTTATGCAGTTTAGTGCACATTTCATTAAATAATGACTCATTTGTAATGCAAAAAATGTTTGCAATTATCAATGTAATCAGCTGGGTGAATCACTTTTTTTTTATTTATTTTTTTATATCTTCGGTTGTTATTATTATTATTATTATTATTATTATTATTATTATTATTTTATTCTGGTGATAATGCAGTAATTGAGGAAACTGTGCTCAATTCTTGTTTGTATGCAGGGCATGGCAATAGCTGCTCGTTCTCAAGGCAAGCACAAACAAAGAATATGGGTGAACATCTCTCTAACTGGAATCAAAATTATTGATGAGAAAACTGGGGTGAGCATACTTCTTTTGTGTATACTTCTGTATGTTGATTTGTGAAATTGAGATACGGCCACTTTTGTCATAAAATTCTATATTGACTTTATAGGATGGTCTCAGTGTCATCTCTTTCTCTGTCTTTAAGGTGATTGAGCATGAACATGTGGTGAATAAGATCTCCTTCATTGCTCGTGATGTCACTGATAACCGGGCGTTTGGATATGTTTGTGGAGCAGAGGGGCAGCATCAGTTTTTTGCTGTTAAAACAGCTCAGCAGGTCAGAGTTTGCTCATCAGACAAAATCTTTTGATAGATAACAAATCTGGGCACAGCATGGTGGATGTTCAAGTGCAGTTAAATAAATGCTCATTAATTTATTTTGTGGGATTGACTGTTTGGCTGAACAGGAGAAGACGATGTAATATTATTTTTATTTTGCCATACTATTTGGTGCCAATAGCAAAAATTACATGCTCGTAATTTTAAGAATCAGCAATGTCAATGTAAGATGTAATCCAAAGCATGCGTTTACTTCTCTCTTCTACAGGCTGAACCTCTGGTCATTGATTTGAAGGATCTGTTTCAGCTGATATTCAATATGAAGAAGAAAGAGCAGGAGGCTACACAGAAGGTGATGTGTATATGTTTTTATCACTTAATAACAAAGGAAATCCTGTTCTTTAAATTATAGCACGTTTCAAATATGTGTTGTATGAAATTGAATAATGTATTTGGTGATATATTCTATGCAAGAAAATTGCATACTTGTTTAGTCATTTGTCGTTGCAAAGTTAAGCTATTTTGAGAACTCGATTCATTTTAGTTATGCTCAAGCAGCTTCCAAACATTGAGTACATATTTAACCAAACAGTTGTTCCTGTTATGTTAAATGCACATTATTGACTGAAACCTTTGCACCTTTGCAGGGTGATGGAAATAGCGCTGTGATTGAGGTGGGTATAAATATTTTAGGCAAAAAAAAATTTCCCATTATTTTGATGTAATCCTTTATTCATGTGTCTTGATGTTCTGTCATCAGAATGGTGGTGATGCTTTACTCACTTTGGATGGTAAAGAAAATGCTGTGAAAGTAAGTGTTTGCAACTTCATACAACATTATGTTCAACTCGATTCCTTGGAAAATAACCTAGAGGATGTTTTTTGTGTTCTCAGACTGTAGAGCAGATGGACCTGTTTGGTGATATGTCCACTCCACCTGACATTCACTCTCCTACGGTAATGACGCTACAGTGTACATTTTTGCAGTGGGTCTGTTGTTGTTTAACTGGATTATTTATTTAAAAAATATCTCTAGTTCTATTTAACAAAGCATTTGAAACATATGCCTAGATTCTTGTTTTTCTTGCTCGCTTTACCCGTATCTTCCATTAAGACTTACCAGCTTACCAAAGTGATCTGTCAGCCCTCTTTTCTCTTTTAAGGGTCTCGAGTATTTGGACTGGCTACTTTTCATGACCAAAGCAAATGCTCCTTCATTAATAATGTTTTTAGGAAGGTCCCATTGGCCAGTAGATGGCACCCAAACACAAGAAAATGGAAAGAGCTTCAGTTGCATACTATTACTGGTGTTTGAGACCCTTTCTATGGAAATGTTGATGTTATTAATGCTATATGATTTTAAAATCACAGAATTCACTGAATCTACCTCTCATCTCATCTTTTTTTTTTTCTCTCTTCTAAAACCAGCCTGACAGTGTTCTGCTCCTTGACTTTGCTTTTGTGATTGATGACAAGCAAGAAAATCCTTTCATCTCATACCCATCCTCTCTCTCTAATACACCAGATGACAAACCTGTTTCATCCATATCAGATCTTTTCCCAACTCATAGTACCGATCCGTTCAGTGACGATCCCTTTTCTCCCTTGAATGATCAATCAGATTCCATGTTCTCTTCCAGTAACGAGTCAGATCTTTCTAGTTTCCTTTTGAATGGGCCAGATTTGCAGAAAAGCCTAAGTGAAGACTCCTATTCAAACAGTCAGCAGTTTAATGAACTGTCTAATGAGCAGTTGTCACGTGAAAACAAAGTAAATGATGACAGCAATTCCCCCTTTAGCAATAACCCTTTTTTGAGAACCTCAATGAACAACCCACCCATCTTAAATGGGTTAAACAAATCAGGTCCTGTTCTCCAAACCCTTCTATGTAATGGATTGAGTAAATCAGTGGAGTGGTTTGAAACCATCCTGCCAACTTCTGTTCAAAACGGAGGCTTGATAGTCCTTTGCCCCCCACCTCAAAGCTCGAGGTCTGGATGCATGCGGAGGAGAGAGAAGGTGAACGTTTGACAGGAAAAACTGAGTTCTCAGTCTGCATTACTGCACATCCAAATTCTGAGAGAGACTATAAGGACTGTGCTGTTTGGCATAAACAGCAGGAATTTTATTTTGATTTAAAAACAGAATACTTTCCATACTCTCTTTTAATGTATGGTTGTTCACACCCTTCTATATGTAGTGAGGCTTGGAAAAAGCATGCATTGATGGTTTCATAACAGTCCTTGTAGTTTGTCTTATAAAACACTGGGTTTTTTTGATGGGAGGTTTGGTGTTTAAAGGAGGGTTTTTTTTTCTTTGTTTTTTTTTTGTTTGTTTTTGGCACTTTTAAAAAATTAAATGGAAACTGACACATTATCTGGTGTTGAGGGACATGGCATTGTTGTCCTTGTACTGTCAGTGTTTTAAAAAAAACCCAAAAAAAACAAAAGATAATATACTTTATAAAATGTTCATTAAGAATGCTATTAAGTGTTAGGCCTTATTCACTACTTCACAGTATAAGCTTTATGCAAAAATACTAAAAGGTTCCTTTCCAAGTTATTTTAAAATTGATGCAAACAACAATGTGTTTCATTGCATCTCAGTTTAAATGTGCAGGGTAAATAGAAGTTCAACCAGGTATCTACATATATATAAAACTTAACATACATCTTTGTTTCCCCATGGCAAAACTGTGGCAATAAAATTGGAATTTTCTTTTATACTACATTTTTTTTTAAATGTATGCTGTATCTTGTTTGGCGCTGTAATTTTGCTGAAGATTAGAGTACTAAAATTATTTGAAACAAATTTTGCCCCCACAGTCACCTGAAAATGACCTATTTGGAGCTGAACTTTTTGCTCCACCAGCCCAGAATGAGTCTCCGCCTTCAAATCAGACCTCATCCATTCCAGCAGACCTATTCAACACCACGCCATCCTCCACCGTCAATGCTCTTGGTATAATGCATTCTGTCTGTCAGTCACCTTAAACTAAATGTACTTTTTTCATATATCGACCCATTTCTACTGTTTTGGAAAACTAGCGAGTGTTAAATTACAAAGACAATGTTTTTTAAATTAAATAGTCTGCTTTTACATTTCAAGTATTTTTTATTTTTATTTTTATTTTTTTTTATAATTTCTAAAAGCAGAATGAATACAATGTAAAATTCAGTAAATGTTAGTTAATTTAAGTAAGACAGTGCACAAGAAAAATTGTAAGATTGCCTATTTTTCTCTCATAGCTACATACTCTATTTTAAAGGAACATATTTGCAACAGAATGAGCATGATTTTAGTCTTTAATGTTTGTAAGTAATGTAATAATTGTGCTCTGCAGGGTCATTGTCTCTGGGCCCTACTTCGATCACTCAAACTCGTGGGACAGCTCCATCTCCATGGAGTCAGCCTCCCACAATGTTTCCTCCTCAGAGTGGTGTTCCACAAATAACGGTTCCAGGACAGCCAAACACTTTTCCTCAACCATCTGCCTATGGAGGCCTTCCTGTACCTGCGTGGGGCCAACAAGGAGCTTCCCCTTTCTGTCCACCAGCTGTCAACCAAGCCTGGGGTCAACCAGGACCTGTGGCACCTGGCGGGCCCTGGGCCACCACTGGTCCTGTGGCAAGCCCTTTTCAGCCAAACCAGTTTGCTCCCATGATGCCTCCTAATCCAATGATGGGTATGCAGCAGAGTGCAGTGGTTCCTCCTCGACCTCCACCCCGTCCTCCGGTGAAGGAAGATCCCCCAGTGGTCAAAAGTGCCTTTACAGCTTTGGACCCCCTAGGGGAGAAGGAGAAGAAGATTGGAAAAGATATGTTCAAAAATTTCCAAATGGTTAAGCCCCAGAAAGCAGAACAAGGATCTGATCCAAGCACAAACGGCTCATTTGATCAGTACTTTTCTAGCAAGGTTGGCTTGGCTCAGGATGTGGCGGATCACGATGACTTCGACATAAACCAAATCTCAGTTAACTCAAATGGTATTTATTTAATTAACAGCTGTATAAGACATAAAGCTTGGCGATTTGATGGTTTGATAATTACAGTTCATTTTGTCTAGGGACCTCCAAACTTGCTCCTCAGCAGGCCCCTCATAGTGTTGCAGTACCTCAGGGAGCAGGTCTGATTCCGACCCCGGCCCAAGCCACAGGGCTTTTGGATGCTGCCTTCACTCCTAATCAATCCCCTGCACTCTCAAACCCAGCTCCCACAGCAGGCTCAAACCTTTTTGATGACACTTTTGGAACTAACCCTTTTGGAGCACCACCCATGAATACAGTATGTACTTTTGAACAGCTAACAGCTTATAGTTTTAAAAAGACTCTTTGGGTTTTTTAGTTGACAGTGTGTTTTTGCAACTTTTAATTTTTTTGTATTAATTCTGTTGCCTAATTTCTATCCCAGAATACTCCAGCCACTCAGACTGCTGCCTTTGCAGATGCTTTTGGAGACCCGTTTGGGGGAAATCCTTTTGCCTGAGAAACTTTAGCACTGTTGGTGAGAAACTACAGACACTCACTTAAATATTTCTTTAAATGTTTGGATATATGTTGCATAAGTCTCAAAAAAAAAAAAAAAAAAGTGATTTGAAGTGTTGAAATAAATATTACCTGTTCATGTACTTATTTCAGTAGACCGTCACTGATCCAGTGCTACTGCGCCAGAAGACCACACAAGCACTATATAGTTGCGATCAGCATTCTACTACATGGAAAAGAAATGTGCTCGTAAAACTCCCTTTTCTGTGTTCTGTTCTGTACTGCGCTGTTCTAATTCCCACTATATATCTGAGAGGCTACTCTCTTTCTGTGCCTTTCTAACTGATCACAGATCAGCCCTTCTTCTCCAGCCCATTCAAATGAACCCATTTCAATCCCAAGTCACTCATGAAATAAGATGCACAGTTAAAGTAGGGTTCTTCTAGACCGTGTAATAGAGAAGGTGAGGGGATAAAAGATAATGATTGTTTTTGTGTACATGATTTTTCTGTATGCAAGTATCCTGAGCATTTATGATGAAGTAAAAGTGCTTAATCCTAATGATTTGTCATTAAAGAAAGCTAATAAATATCTGGCTTTGTATGTGTGTGTGAGTAATTATTATTTTTTTTAATCAGAGCAATTATTAGTATTATGCAATGTATATTTGGCTGATGATATACTGGGCAACTTTTTGAGCAATGTTGCTGTCAGTGGGCAACGAGGTGAGACAATGAGAAAGTGTCCAACCAGCGTCAAACAGTTGCCTGGCAAAATTGCTCAGTGTTGTCCCGTGTATCATCAGCTTAGTGTATCTGGCTTTAAATGTTTACTAGACTGAGGAATTCTCTAGAACTAAGATAAAGGCTGAAAGTACATACTGTTGTACAACAAAGTTGGTAACTATGGTGAAAGAAAGAGCACCAAGATGTGACCAGACTACAGAGGCCATTAATGCAATGACACTATTGCTAGTAGGCCCAGTGTCATGCACCAAGAATTTGCCATTACCCCTTTAGTTCTATTAATACAGACAGGCTGGCATCATTCTGTGTACGTCAGGTTGTAACAAGGGGGTGAAAGATTTGCCAAGCCTCTTTGTTGACATTGGAACTGAATAATTTGGGATAAAGGTTTTATAGACACGAACGGTATAAAAGAAGTGAGAGGCAACATTCTCTAGCATTACGCAAGTTGGCAAATCAAATTTCCTGTTGCTGCATCAGCATCAGGTATTGGAAGCTCCAAAACAAGGTGTTTTTTAGTTTTGAAATTGTGTTTTAAAGATGCCTCGTCCTTTATTTCAAAGAAATGGTTGCTGGGACCCTTTTCAGGAGAAGACACAAAACCTTTTCAACCAAAACACAGACCTCCCCAGTTTCCTCGAACCAGATGAGGTTAGCTGGATTGAATCAGCAAGGAAAAGATTAGGAACATCAACCGGGCCAGGTTCTATGCGTCTACCTCTCTTAACCCCTTTGTCTGTGGAGATTCCACCTAAATCATGTACTGGGTCAGAAGGACGTGTTTCTGAATCTCTCTGTGAACAAATAGGACAGCAAAACTGGAAAATCTGTCTAGATGTCAGTCCATTTTCTCCAGAGGAGATAAACATCAAAACCAAGGAGGGATATTTGGAGATAACGGGTATGATGGACTTCATATGTCTGGCTTTATTCTTCCTAAAGGATTTATAGTGCACTGCATATGTAAATATAACCAGCCTATGCAAAGTCATCAAATACGGCAAATCATTATCAACATTCTTCATTATCTGTTTTTTTTTAGGGAATCATGAAGAAAGGCAGGAAAATCACAGGTTGATCTCCAGAAGCTTTACAAGAAAATACAAGTAAGGGATGTTCTCATAACATCTTAAAGTCTAGTATTGCAGCTGTACAGAATGTATGGTGTTACTCCATTACTCATGGCTGGTTTCATTTTTCTTGTGTAACTCATTAGGCTTCCAGCTGACTTAGACCTAAAACAGATCAACTCCATGCTGTCCCCAGATGGTATTCTCTCAGTTGATGCCCCAATACCTGGCTCTAATATCAGTCTCCCTGGCGAGATTATCATCCCTATTCACATGATGGACAAACAGTTACCTGCAAAATCAGATGAGCTATGCCTAACCAGTAACAAGTAACTGTGTACGGTTCTGGCATAGCCCATCTGGTTTTATATGTACAGTATGTGTATGTGTGTGTTCAAAGTAATGAGTGTTTTCCTAACCTTTTGTTTTTGACAGCTAACATTTGTAAATACTGGTTTTACATGAAAATATCTATATATGAACTACCAAACATTACTAGGGAGAGTTCGCCTCTTATACATTGATGTAAATACAATTATGCAATACATAATTTGTGCTGTGTAAGAATTCCTCAGAGATAATCGCTCCTATGTAACCACTAAGTTCTAACTGATTGGCGAGAGATTTTATTTGCCAGTTTGCTTTTTCTCAGGCTAGAAATAAGAAGTCCTAGGGCTGGGACTGGGGCTTGGGCTTGTGTTGTGTAATGCCAAGACAATGATTTTGTGAGACTATTATAATGCATCTGTGTTATCCTGAACAGTCTAAAATTGTTAAAAGCAAACAATATAACAATATAGTAATGTACGTATATTTTAACTGCAATTGTCTTGGAAAATCAGTAAATAGGTACACAAACAACTAAGTCGGATCAGCAAGCAGTAGAGTAGAGCTTCAGGTCACATCCTCTAGATGGTGCTGGTATTTAAAGCTGTAGAGCTGACACAAGACACCTTAACACACTGCTTGTGTGGCAGGTCATGATACAGTCAGTTATGAAACCTAAGTCCGTCCCTCTTTGGTTTCCTTTTTGGGGTGATCAGAAATATGGAGGCAGGTTTCTCCTTAGCTCCACAGTTTTACATTGACTATTTTTGCATGTGTTCCACAGCTTTCATCACATTACTCAGGAGCAGTCATCAAATTACATGTCTATGGATGGTAAAAAACCCCCCCCCAGCAATGTGTTGTCAAATACTCAGCATTTTTGTTGTGTGATTTAATTATATACGTAATATAAGCTGTTGCTGAGGATGTACCCTTTTTACTCAAAGATCTTAAGGAGTTCCCTTTTATTGGCATCCTTAAAATGTTAAAATGCTTCAAACCTTGCCAAGACATGTGTGCTGCTGACAGATAATCACGCATTTGCCTATATATCTGTTATCTGAATTTGTTGCTTAGGGCATGAAACAGCTCCGTCTGTCATTCCTGCAGTTTTTCAAGGTATCAGTATGTGCTCATAAGGATTTTCATAACAAGTGAATACAGTCAAGAGGAGTATACAGCTATAAAAAAAATCTGACAGTAAAGATTTATTTATTTCCTGGCACATTGAGTCAATTATGACTTAATGCATCATCACATTATTTTACGGAGGCTGAGACTATTAAAATTCTTATGATGATTGCTGTACATGGCAGATGAAATGAAGTGCTGGAACTGGGCCTGTAAATATACACCACATAACACCAGGGCACCATCATTTAACTTTGTGCACACATGGTGGACACGCCAAAAATACGGCCAAGGGAGTCTCTAATTACATGACAAGTCTTAAGTTATTCAGGAGCACAGAGGGTGTTGAAATAGTGAGAATGCCAGGGACCTCTGCAGGGGCCACTTTCTCCCGTCTGTGGTATGAGGATCTGTAATGAGTGTATGAGGATTTATGACGCAATAAAAGTTTGGTTTGTCAACATGTTCACAATTCAGTGTTACTTGCACAACATGAATATACATAACTGTTATTTACATATAGGGTTTTCTAGTTGTTTTTTGTATAAAGTTTCACTTGGTATACATTAGCTATTAAACTGGCAGAATATACACATATTCTGCCAGTTTAATAGCATTCTATGACATTAGGGGATTTCCCTTGATTATCTCCATTGGAAGTAATGATACAGTTTTCCTTTACACCATGTGCAAAGGAAAATTTTATTTTGGTTAGCTTTTAATTTGGTTGCCTAACTTTTGCTTATGTCTCTTTTAGTCACCTATTACAGCTTCAACCTACTAAAAGCTATGCATGCTGAGAATGTGCAGGGCTCAGGGCAACACTCATTTGCCCTGCTATAAAAAATCAGGCAAATGTTATGCTAGTGTTAATGTCAGTTTTTGAGTGAATTACAATATTCTTATATTGCATGAGAAAAAATGATTCTTAACCTTTAAGCCCAAGTAGATTTTTTTTTTAACAAATGTGGTATTTAGAAATAAAAATGTTGATAACGTATTTTAAGCATAGGCTATTTCACAAAACAGTTATATTGTATTATTTATCTTACACAAAATGGTTGTAAAAAAATCTTTAAAATGATTAAATGATAGATGCTCTTAAAAAATCAGGTATTTGTACACTATGGTTGTCAAATGTTATATGTTATAAGCTTTAACCTTGATTAACCTTGAGACTACTTGGTTGTAAGTCATTATAAAGAATGGGTTACAAATGGTCTAGCTAGCATAATTTTTTTGTAGAGATGGCACTTGATATGATATTGTTTCTAATGCAATGAAATTTATACACAAAGCAACTTGAATGTCTCTCTAACTCAGAATGCTTTTTGGGGCCTATATCAATGCCAAATTGTGCAATTTTATTGGTTATATTTCTGTCATTTGAATGTAGCATTCTCCAACACTAAACTAATTACACAAACCAAAGTTTGACACTCCCAATCACATAACACTGTCAACATCTCTCTCTTTCTTGTTAAATAAAGTGCATGTAAAATATCACAAAATAATTAATATTAAAACAATATATTTCCATACCCATTTCTGTATCAACACTCAGGATAAATAACATTTACTTAAGATATATATTTTTTTAATATAAGAAATACTTATCTTAAAGTCAGGTGGAAAAACAATATCCAGTGGTGATGTTTCTGCATAGTGATAACAAAGCCTAGCAATTCTCCATATGTCTCCTTGACATTTAACAGTTACATTAAATAAGAACTAATCCATGTGTGACTAAGACTAAGTCTTGGTTTCAGAGCCACTGGTGTATCATAATACATCTGTTGACATTCCATGCATCTTTTGAGGTAGTATTGAATATCATTAAAACAAATTAGTTACATCAATGAAATTGATTTAAACAACAAATTATATAAAATCATATATATTGCAACTGTACATTCATGTGTATCTAAACTTCACAGACAAAACAATGAAACACAAGTACAATATTTATGTTCTGGAGGAAATATATATTATATATGCAGTACAGTAAGTCGTTTCCATCTTTGGAATGATTGTCAGTGCCAAGTGTTTCACCTGGTCAATTCATTTGACTCCCGTTTGTGCCATATTAGACTTTAGTTAGCCATATTTAACTTCTGCTTGGCTGGCAGAACAAATCCAATATAAGGCAGTATGGACAAGCCCTGAAGACTGTTCAGGAGACGGCTGTGTTCATGATTGTGGTGAGAAATCTCATTTCTTGAAGCATTACAGTTTGTCATTGCTTGTAAAAAATACACTTACAATAGATGATTAGATGAAAATGGAGAGACACGTTTCATTAATAATAATTAATGTGAGATATTAAAATAGATATCGTAAATATGTGGTATCTAATAGAAAAAATGGAGTACAGAAAAATCACCTGAAATTTAAATCTATTACAGGGCTGCTGGGGAAACATCACTACTGAGAAGGAAAAAAAGGTAACCAATAACTGAACAGCCATTTTTATTTCTAATTCACATTTTTGCCTTTTTTTTTTTTGTTGAGTAGTGCAACTGAATTGGCATAAATAATTCAACAAAAACATTCAACATATTATTAGTATATAGATAATGATTACAATATGGATTGTGTATTTCAATTCACTTTCCACAAAAAAGGGTGTATAGATTTTGTTGTAAATAAAAGAAAATGATCTTCTCTTCACTGCAGTAAGCCGCCACCATGAGTACGGACGCGGAGATGGCCATTTACGGCAAGGCTGCCATTTACCTGCGCAAGCCTGAGAAGGAGAG
>JAUMHE010000048.1:7334299-7355784 GCA_032359235.1 Enteromius mattozi | reverse complement strand
AAATATATGGTCTGTACAGTATAGAAGCATTATGCCTATGTAGCTGACCAGGCGTGTGTGTGTGTGTGTGTGTGTGTGTGTGTGTGTAAACCCTAAAATAACTTACTTAGTGAGTACTGTGTGTTTCAACACATTCATCAGGGGAAGGGTATAAGTAAGTTTCAGGTCTATAACCTAGGATACAAGCACAAAATGTGTGGTTTCACTATTAAAGTGTTATTTTCCTCTAGTGACTGTGTACTTTACCGATTGAGAGGCCATCATCTCATTAATGCTTTGCTCATATTGTTCTGCCAGCTGTGCGAGCTTGCGGGTCTGTTCCTCCTTCAGAGACTTCAGGATGGCTTTGTGGTCACTCTTGGGGGAGACCTCTAGCTGATGGTTCCTCAGAGCTTTGTACTGCTTATTTTGCACCTTACAGGTATCTTGGAATTGCTTTTTGATCTGCATTTCCAATGTCTGTAATGAGAGGAGATTAGCACATCAGACAATGAATACAATTGTGCTTTTGTTACCTTTCTTTCATGTCCATATTCTTTTCTTTACATTCAGCTTAGTTCTACAGTACCATTACAATTTGTGCGGTTTACCTTAAGGTTCCTGGGCTGCTGTCGGCGTTCCAGTGCATGCTTCCTGTGTAGCTCCCTCTGGCGTCGACTGTTGTACTCCTCCTGGTTCTCCAACTCAGTTTGATGCTGGTGGCGCATCAGCTCAAAGCGTAGCCTTTGTAAGGTTTGTAGTTGCCGCTGTTCCAACTCTTGGGTGGACTCATCCTGTCTGATCATCAATGCATGCTCCATTTCTTTTTGTGTCTTCTTCTTGTTAAGCTCCTTTAACAGTAAATAAATAGTTTTTAAAAGTGTTTTAAAAAGAACTTTGTGATTATGTAAAACAGATTTCATAGCAGAAAATACTGTGATCGACACCATATACCACTATATATTACATTCAAACAGTTGGGGTTTATTCTATAAAAACACAGTTCCACAAACATTTTAAGCAGCACAACTGTCTTCAATATTGATATTAATAGGCATATTAGAATGATTTCTGAAGGATCATGTGACACTGAAGAATGAAAAATATGGATGAAAGTTCAGCCTTGCCACCACAGGAATAAATTATATTTTAAATATACTAAAATAGAAACCTGTTTTTTTTTTTTTTCAAATAACACAAATCCAAATAACTTACAACCAAACTTTTGAACGGAAGTACATAGGTATATGTTTGTGTTAAACAAGACTCTGGATATCACTCAGATGTCTAAATGAAACCTCAGAATTCACAACAAAACAATGTGCCTGAGACATTCTTTGTTGTGACTCATATTATTTCTTGCCTCCCGCATTTGCTCTTGTTCAAACTCGTGCTTCTTGATAAGGCTTCTTCTTTTTAGAGCACGGCAGCTCCTTTCGTAAACCAGTCTTTGCTGGTTTAACAGCTGGGCCTCCTCCTCAGCCTGGGAGCGCTGCATTGTTTCCTTATGCCGTGACAAGCGCTCCTGTTTCTCCTCTTTTGGTGTATCGGAGTCTTCATTCATTTCCTATTGTATGTAGAACAAATTAGATGATTTTTAGTGCAATACCTATAGAATATAGGTAATATGAAACAATTAGTCTGATGTTGTTAAGGGCCCTGTGACATAGAAGTCACACTAAAAAATCTCATTGGGCCTTGAAGAATGGGGCCCATCAATAAAAAGGTGTCCTGAGTTTGTACTGTGTTCTGTGAATTTAACGACTGTCCTGATCTCACCTCTTTCATTCTTTCTCTGCATAGTCTGTACTGCTTTTTCTGTGTGTCCAAGAAGGTGGTCAGTTCCTTCTTCTGCTGGACCAAGATCTGTTGCTGGATTCTTTTTTCCTCAGCTGCCGAGGCTTTCAACTTTGAGAGACAAAAGAAATAACATCTGGTTTTGCAGCATTAATCACTTACAAATTAATCATTCAGGCCCAAAGGAGGATATATCACAAAATTTTCCTGTGGTCAACTATGCATTAGTAAATTCACAATATTTTGTCATCATGGTGATTTGAGTCATTTCATTAAAATCCACCTATCAGTCTAAGACTACTAGTGAAAACTGTATTTATTTTAGTAATTACAATTTGTGAAAATACGGTAACACTCTAGAATAGGGAACACTTATTCACTATTAACTATGACTTTTCCCTCAATAAAATCCTAAGTTGCTGCTTATTAATAGTTAGTAAGGTAGTTGTTAAGTTTAGGTATTGGGTAGGATTAGGAATGTAGAAAAAGGCATTAATATGTGCTTAATTGCTACTAATAAATGGCTAATATAGTTAAGAGACAGTTACCGAAAATAAATTTGAACCGCAGAATTTCTCTCACCTTTTCTTTTAATCACAGCAGTACTCAAGCTGCATGAACTACACAAGTTTGCGTAAACCTCATGTTCATGTTCTCCAACATGATTTGAGACAGAAGCAAGAACATCTGACTGCCTGTACAAAGGAGTTCATGTGATTGTTGATAATACTGAATTCTAGAAACAGTTAAATATTTCATTTCAATAATTTACAACATTTCATTGTTCTAAAGCAGGGGTTTTCCTAGAGGGCCGGAGCCCTGCAAAGTTTAGTTCCAACCCTGCTCCAACACACAGGTGTGTTGAATTAGGGTTGCATCTAAACTCTACAGGGCTCAGGCCCTCCAGGAATTGAGTTTGACACCCCTGTTCTAAAGTGTTAAAAGTTTAAAACTTTCTGTTCATTTCCAAGATTTTGCATTCCAGGGTTTTAATGTGATCCTCAGCATCTGGACCCCATGGCTTGTTCATATAATATTGACTTGCAGACAAAAATGTGACATCTTGTAAACTTTTCAAGTGTAAAGTATGAGCACACACCTCCTTGTCCAGTTGTGCAGCTTGCTTCTTGGCCAGCCGCTCCAGTTCAATGTAAGTGTTATTGGCCTGGGTCTCCACTTCCTTCTGCAGCCGGAGCTTGTGCTCATCCATCTCGGCCTTTAGCCTGTTCTCCAGGGCGATCAGCTGCTTCTGATGCTGCCGCCGCATGCGCTTATACCCTGACATCTGCTCGCGCCGCACAACTTCCTGCTCATGCTCCTGGATCTGCTCACTGACCTGAAAACATACAATGTGTTGGGGGTCAAAGGTCAGGTAAGGCAAGCAAGACGATGAGTGTTTATGTTACCTTTTCAACCTTTAATTTATAAGATGAACTTTAAGATCTTTATATAACTGTAGGTTAGACATTTAAGATTATAATGACCGGTTCTAGAAAGTATTTAATATTTAATATCATATATCATATTTATTCAGATTTTTACAATGTAAAGATATGCAACCATATATAAATTATTATATAACCAAAAATAATTAAGTGTATTCTGCAGAGAAATTGTGTGTATAATGATCTGCATTGTTTGATATACTAGGCCTTTACATATTTAGTAAAATATTTTCAGTTTCAATGCTTTTTTGAAAATGTTTTTAAGAAACATGTTTTTTTTGTTGTTTTTTTTAAGACAACAGGTGCTATTGAAGACATGAAAAGTCAACATCAAAATTTTAGGTTAAAATTGAAAGAATAGTAAACGATATATTATATATTTACCTGTTTGGTGCTTCACTATAATCACATTATAATTGTGATTGGTTTATTATAAATGATCCTGTGATCTGGCAAAATTATTTACAAATAAAATATATTCCATGTAGTTTGCCATTTAATATGAGATCATAAAAATGAGCTTGCATACAGATTTTCCAAACAAAATAAAATAAAATCATTTTAGATGTTACATTTTAGCACATGTCAGCTACAAGATATTATGAAGCTTCCGTTACACATTTCATTGAGCAAAACAGATATTAAACACCTTCAGAGGCTGTGTCAGGTCTCATTATATCTTACCATCTATTTTGCTTATTTTAACTGTTAGCATTTAGCTTCATATCATTTTACAATGAAGAAAAATATAATTTCAGAGCTAATCAGCTTCATCTTGATGGGTTTAACACACTGTGCCTGAGTGAAATATAATGGCTATAATAGTGTCACTTACTGAATCAAAGTGCAAATATGAAAGCAAATATGCTGTTTTAATGATGCACTGAAAGTCTCTCTCTGTCTATATACGTGTGTGTGGAAAAACGTCTGCCTTAGTTTGCATTCTACAAAGGATCTATATATGTGGAGAGAGAGAGAGAGAGGAAAAAACACTGTACATTATGTACAGCTCCAGAAAAGAGCTCCGAATCCCAACGAAATGAATATCTTTACTACAACAAAAATGAAGCGTAAAATAAGCCTGCGCTCCGGAGACAGAAAGACATGGGGGGGATGAAAAAGCGCTTATTAACAGGATGTGGTTGCCATGGCTACTGATGTGGGGTTGAGTGGATGACCATGGCAGGCCTGCATTTCTTATGCAAAAACGGCAAGCGGAAGAGGAGAGATAGGCTGCCTACCAAAGATGCTGGTGTGGTGATGGCAAAGCGTTGGCGGATGCTGCTGCTGCGATGATGGCGAGCCCGGCTCTTGTGAAAAGAAGAAGGCCGCAGCTCTGGCCTGATGTCCCTGTCTCCAGCCTCATCCCTCACGCAAGCATGCTTCTGCAGGGGGGGAGGAAAAGACGAAGTGAGTGGGGGTGGGCGCTAACCGAGCGCCCTGCTGCTGCTGCTGCTGATGCTGAGGATGAGGATGATGCCGTTGCGTCTCCCTGCTGCCCGCATACAGCCTGCTGCTTCCAGCGCATCCTCTTCAGCCTTCATCTGCTACTGGCGTGTGTCGCTCACGGGCATCGCGACGGATGACGCTCGGTACGGCGAGAGCGGGAGTCCGGAGCCTCTCTTCAGACTAGCGGCTGTACTTCCTGAGAAGAAGGAGGAGGAGGAGGAGGAGGACGAGGAGGAGGAGGAGGAAGCAAACAGATCCGGTGGGATAGAGTGAGTTACGCAATGCCTACCATGGGCAATCAGCGGAAAGAGCGCGTGCGTGCGCGTCTTAAACTTTTAGCGTTTCCATCGCTACGCCTCATAGAGTGCACTTGGTGATTTTTAAGGTAATTAAAAAAATAAATAAATAAATAAGCTTTGCATGTGAAGAAAACAATAGTTCCTTTGAGAATTGTGATGCATTCATAATTATTATCTTTTCTGTCCTTTTGGGCTAGGCTATTTTACACACAAACATAGGCTAACAACAAATTTACATTTAATTCATACATTTAAGATTTTTTTTTCATTCATATATGTTATACTACACTGTAAATGTTAGCAAAATGTCTCACACAATTAGAACTACCTAAACTTTAATGGTTGCACTTCCTCAAGATTCCCATCATTGAATTGTAATAGAGCCATATGCTTGTTACAAATGATCATTATTCTTAACTCAGTTGCAACAAAGTCAGACTCTATGTATTTCTTTTTTAGGTGAAAAGCCTAAATAGGTAATTATGAGAAATACTTGAAGGAGACTGGGGGATTTCCTAAGACTGTCAAGTAAAGCATATCCTGTGGTTTAGAGGTTAAGAGAAATTGCCTTTGATCTTTTTTGTCCCTAATAAAAAAGCAGAGCTGTCTGCACAAATACCGCTGAATTTGCACATTCTAACTTCCAAAGAGCTGGCTGGAGTTGGTAAACTTTAGAAAAGGGGTGTCTCAGTAGAAAGTGGCCTTATACACTTCTCAAGACTGGGCTGCCACATCCACATCTAAACCCCAGGATGTTAAAACAACAATACCAATACAGGGGAAAGTGACCATAGTCAGTATAAAAGGGCAAATCCAACACTTCCATTTACTCCTCCTTCCCACGACACTTTACCTATAAGGCATGGTTTTTGGTAAGAATTGTGGAAAGTACCAGGTACTGAGCTATTACCTGTGTTTTGCTGAGAAGACACTGATTTCCCCTGTGACTTACCACATCAGTGTCACACTTATGCAGGAACAACAGACTTCTTACCCAAGAAATTACATTTATTTACCTAAGCGGATGAATATGTTTTTACAGATGTGGCTGTGAGATCAGCCTTTAATTGGGGAACTATAGTAGGTTTGTGCAAGTTAAAAAATTTTAGCTCTGGGGATTCCCTTGTAGTCAAAAAGATTCAAAATAAAGCTTAGCTCAGTTAACATCAGATGCATGTTTTTGCCCACTTTAGTCATTCTGCATGCTATAAATGCAATTGCATCACAGAAAAAGTTGAATAAAAGTGCAGCACAGCAAAGTCTTTGTCATCTTCCTTCCTTGTCTGAACTTAATATTGAAATTCCCAACTTTGTGCTTCTGCGTCAAAAGATCGAAAGGTATCAGTGAAAATCTAGTGTTGAGAAACTACCTTCCTATTACAAGACTACTTCCTGTTGAACCAACAGGCATAGAGTTCAGAGCAAGGGTGGATGAGCGCTGCGCTGGATGGTGGTTCCTTTTCTTATTTGTGTTGCTTTTGTTCATTTTTATCAAATTGAGAGTAATGTCATTGACTGAACACAGTGATAAACACAATAATGTCAGCAAAGTGTGATCCCAAAATCCAGGGGTACACTTGCATACAAATGTTAATAAATAAAACTAATATGCTTATTTAGTGGTATCTTAAATGCACCTCGCATTGTGCAACATAAAAATCTTTTTAAGATATGAGAGGTAAGAGTAAAATCTTGTCACATTTTTGCTTATCTAACATCAAACGTAAATTAGCTATGATGAATATATATTATTGCTCAACCTAACCAGACTCTGCATCACGTAAGTAGATACAGCTACACAAAAACTGGGTGGCAGCTAAAGAAGGAGGGAACATTACACATACTACATGTGATAATGAAGACGCAAAACAAAAAAAAATATTCTGGGAACTCTTGTTGCCTCAGAAAGCTGGCCGCGTCATTTCCTTCCAATGACAAATGTGTGGTTTCAGTCTTTAAAAACATTTTCAGAGTTGTGATCATGACCAGTTTGAAACTTTGTCTGTGAACGGAGAATGAAGTGTCATGTTAAGAACATGGTCTGCCTATCTCAGAGATCACAAGCAAAATTCAGTAAGTATTGCATCCACACTGCACACATAACAATATGCTTACAGGCATGCTTAACAATGCTCAAGATATGGAAAACTTACAATATACATGCATATTTGTTAAAGTATGTTGCATTTGATTGTGTTACATGTATACTGATTATATATATGTGCACTCATAAGATGGACATCTGGTCATTCTGACAGCAGTGAATGTGAAGTTAAAGATGTACTACTGCATCTGTGAAAGGGTCGCCATAAAAAAGGAATGTGTTTTGCGGACAATGACTTTTTTTTCTTTTTTCTCAGGAATAATCATCCCTATCCTCATCTTGATTGCTGTTGAGTTAGTGCATCCAACAATGTCATGCAAGGATGAGAGCTGCAGCCAGCTTCTTCACCGTAGTCTGAAGCTCACTAAGTTGATGAATAAAAGGACAGCAGAGGTCTTAGAAATATATGTAAGTACTTTTCTGTAGTTACTTTTTTTGAAAGTATAATTGATAACCTTGCATATGACGTTTACGTCAGTGGTCCTAAATCAGTTGTGATTGGTACAACAAAGAAGAGATGCTCTGACATTGTCAGCCTAATATGGTCAACAGTTGCTTGGGTGGTTTCCGCATACAGTGAGGTGATACCTTCCATTGACAAAACTGGGCTGTTTTGAGAGTGGGTGGGAATATGTGGGAATTGTAAATTTAGCTATATACTGTATGTGAATAGACAAAAAATGTGGAAATGAGTCTTTCAGAAGAATAGTTAAATATGGGTCATGACACTGAATGGGGCTTGCTGTCACATTGGGTTCATTTTCAAGAATCAGTTTCTGTCTAGACCACTGTTTTTTTTAACAAGGCCCACTAGGGGGCCTCAAGATGACTTAAAGGAATAGTTCGCACAAAAATTTAAATTCTATCATCATTTACTCACCCTCAAGTAGTTCCAAAGCTGTATGAATTTCTTTGTTCTGCCGAACGCAAAGGAAGATATTTTGAAAAAATCTGTACCCAGGCTGTTTTGGGTCACCATTGACTTCCATAGTAGGAAAAAAAAATACTATGGGAGTCAACGGTGACCCAAAACAGCCTGGTTACAAGCTTTCTTCAAAATATCTTCCTCTGCGCTCGGCAGAACAAACAAATTCATACAGATTTGCAACTGCTTGAGAGTAAAAGATGACAGAATTTAAATGTTTGGGTGAACTATTCCTTTAAAAAGATTTATCATGAGACAAATGAAACTAAAGTCAAGATTGTTCGGTAAGAGCCAGGTTTCTTATGGACTCTTGTCTCCTCTCATTCAGAAAGCCAGTCAAGGGGATTCTGCAGACCTGATCTGTGATATGCAAATGGACAATGTTCCAGTATCAACCATCTCTGGCCAGACCACGTCGGAGCGCATCTTGAGCATTTATACCCACTTGAAAGAGTTTCTACCGCACCTGAAGACAGTGATGGAGCAGCAGAAAGACTTAAACCCTCCAACCAACCCTGTGGCGGAGGGGCTTCACAGTATGATTACACATGTTCGCCACATTGCACTGAGGGTGAACTGTATCTTACAGATCCTGCAGCCAAATATACCCATTCCTGAGCCAGCTGAAAGGCCAACAGGAATTCCCCCTGCACAAAATATTTTCCAGCAGAAAGCCTATGGATGCATTGTCCTGTCTCGGCTTCAGGAGCTCCTTAGTCAAGCAGTTCAAGAACAGAAATCTCTTAA
This sequence comes from Enteromius mattozi, assembly GCA_032359235.1. NCBI lineage: Eukaryota > Metazoa > Chordata > Actinopteri > Cypriniformes > Cyprinidae > Enteromius > Enteromius mattozi. The sequence continues at coordinate 7,347,039 of JAUMHE010000048.1, read as the reverse complement.
GGGGAAATTTTGCAGAAAGAGGACCAAAAATGGTTCTTGATGAACTGACATAAAAGAATATTGACGTAATTTATTCATATTTATTTTTGTACATCAGCAACTGAAGACATTCCCAGAGTATGTTTTTTTGCTGATATATTTATTAATGTAAGTTATTTTTTATCCTAACTGTCATATCCATATACTGTATGAGGGGCAAAAAATTATGTTATACAATTACAAAAAAATATATGTATATGAACAAGAGCGGATGTTATTTGGCTGTCATCAACTGTCATGTTCCTAGAAGTGTTGCTTATTGCCCTGCAAGAAAGAAGTCTCGAAACCACTCTAGTTACTCAGGATTTCTTAACAACACTCAATGATGTTATATATGTCATCACAGGCAATTGTTTTGATTACAAGGAAATTTTCAGTGATAAACTGTGATGTCAAGCATTAGCCATATTGGCTTTTGTGGTCAATGCTAACGTCTATAGCATGACCTGAATAACCTAGTAAAATGTATATGTCTAAGACATCGGCTTCAGTTGAGACCATTTTAGGAGACAGGAAGTGCAAGAGACTGATATCAGCCCATAATGACGCATTCATTTCACCACATCAGAAAGGGGGAAAAACTGGCTAGCCGTCTCCCCTGTCACAAGGTATGAGTATGCGTTCGTGTCCATGTGAATGAATCTCAAGCCATTGCTCTTGTAATTAACAGACTGTGGTCTGTGGAATACATGAATGCTTTTCTATGAATGTTGTGGTCATGAATGTATGTATATATTTTGATACTTATTTATATCAACCCAGTATGTCAGGATGTAGATTCTTTTGCATTGCTCTCTTCAAAATAAACGAAACCAAAAGAAACTTATGTTCTTATTCTTAGACTGTGTACAAATGTTGCAAAGTTGCTCACATGGCCATTCAAAAGTGCTTCTGCCTTTCTTTCCATTCAGTATATTGCTGACACTTTAAATAACAACATAATGCCATATTAGCTATATCACAATAGTAATATCCTAGTGCCATATGACACCAAACAACATGCAAAGCTACATAATTAGTAAGGACACATGGTATCAATAATTAATGTTTAATTTAATGTTTATTCTGATTTATTAATTAGATGTTGAGTGATTTCAGTAAAAAAAAAAAAAAAAAATTGCCATCTCAGGCACTTTACCCTAGTCACACGCTTCTGTGGAAATAGAAGTAGGAAGATTCATTATAGGTCAAGTTCTGCATGGCAACGTTATTCAGGAAAAACAGGGACAAGAAAAATGCTTTATCAGCATCCCCCCCACCGCCATGTTATTAAACATGTTTTATTATGCTATTACAATATTCAGTTGGAAAAGGCAATGTCTTTTACACTTATCTCAGTTAAATATATATTATATGCATTGTGATACTGATTCAGTGGAGGTCCTTCCCAGCGCAACACTACATACCATTCATTAACGCAATGTATAAATAAATGGGGAAAAAAATTTAAAATACTGTACATAATGTAAACCACTTGGAGACCATGGATGATTGTTTTTCACTGTATTGTTTTAATTAGTGCTGTCAAATGATTAAAAGTTATTGTGTAATACACAGTATGCGTGTGTACTGTGTATATGTATATAAAAAGACACACACATATACATTTAGAAATTATTTACATATATGCACTAGCTAGTCGACCTTACTTAAGGATCTAATGTTGTGGAAGACTCTAGTCTAACAACCTCAGAAGATCTGAACTAGAAAGAAAGCAAATTCACTAATATGCATCTTTCTGTTTGGGAAGCCATACAAATACAATGCCCAGTGCAGAACAGACAGATCGCCAGTTTCTACACTGGTTTTGTGTGGACTGCCCTGCCTTCTTACTAATCATGCAAATCCAACAAATTAATTTTAATTTGTAATGTCTTTAATTACATTAAATAATCCAGATTTTTTCCCCACTAGTTCTAAGCCTAATGGCATGAGTTTTCAAACCTCTTTAATCAGCACATTGTTTATAATGTTCTCAAGCAGCTGAATGGCTCTGGAAACTTCTGTCCTAAAGCTGCAAAACATCTGTAGCAAACAACCCCAGTGATATTTGATATGAGACATTGCATCAAACTTCCTGATGTCTGAAAATCTGATTTCTGTAGAAGCACAGATGGGGGTTTTGTAGCGGTGCCTGCTTACTAGCAAACCAAGGGAGTGGCATGAAACAGAAAAAAAAGAGGGTAGTGGGTCACAGATTTTCAGAGGTAGCTTGTGGTGGGGAAGACCCCCTAATCAAACAACAAACAATCAAAACAGGTGCTTGTGTGAGAACTTCTTTCCTGTCTAATGCTGGCAACCTCACTTGACACTTTCACACGAAATATGAAAGTGATCATCGTCTTTTTACCGTCAAATACTGAAGAGATCTGAGAAATGCTTTGAATTGTCAGGGGAAAAAAACAGAAGTGTGTTACAAAAAGTCTTCGTTTTTGCAAGATACCGTTTTATTGTGGTGAATGCAAGTTGCAAGTTGATTCAATACACAGTGGGTGCATATACAGTCTTTTTTTCCTTTTTAGGGTTAACAGAAGAAACGTGAATTTGTTTCATCATTTTAAGACATATTTGCACTTTCACAGAGTAAACGCCAGTTTCATTTTTGCAAATAAGATGCTCTAGTCTACACAGTTCATTTCTGCAGTTTAACCTACATCTATACAATCCATGCACTATTTATAACTGCTAACAAAGCACAACCTCAGCTCTATTTCTCAGAGTTTGTTGTTATTATACGTGGCTGCTGATATTGATTAAAGGTCTTTGGTGTCTACTAGCAGTTACAGATTATCATTGTTATTTTAGAATATTCTGTATTACTTGTAATGTAATGTTTGATGATACATTTCTAATTGACCTTGCAAGAACATGCTTAATAAACATGCTTATTAAGTACCTGAGTATTTCTATACGGACGGAGATAAACAAAGCTGAGACATTAGCAATATCTGCTGGTTGATAGGAGTAACTGCAGTTCTTTTTTTGAGACTATAGATTCAAGTATTTTTTAGTAGAATTGCACATAAAAAAGCACACAAAATATTGCTATTGCTATATCACAGTGTTAATAATATGATTGCTCTATACAGGATTATTATTTCAGTGAAAATATATTATGATTGCATTTGGTTATAAGCATTCAACTTTTTTGGAATAGTAGGGTATATAGGTTATTTAAAAATAAAGAGCTATTTTAGAATTATAGGTTATTTTAGAATAAATAGATAATAAAAATAATTACAAAAATTATAAGTCAAATAAATTAATGAATACATGCCTGCATAGTTTTAATTTTATCATACTATAATTATGTAATATGTGCATGCAAAGAGTTTCAGATTTCAACACACACTTTTCTTATTGCTTTTGTAAAATACACACTCTGAGCATCCTGCCAATAGTTTATAGAACTAAAGATCTATCCAAACTATTCTAAACCAGCCTCATCTAATAAAGTGCTTATTTTACCAGAAAACATCCATTTAGCCGGCAGTACCTAGACAGAATGTTACTTGCACAAAACAGTCGTGTCCATGTTTAAGAAGTGAATGTGCATTCTGGTCTCGATTTCAATTCCTTTAAGAATCTGTTGAGCAGGAAACAAAGAAAGAGAGTGAAGACAGGTTATATCAGTACGGCAAGTCTTACGCGATCTAATTACACATGTTGTATGTGATACGCAATGCAAGACAAAATATCTGCATAAAAGAAAATAGCCAAATGCTAAATTAGACCATATGGCATGTGCATATTAATGGGCAAATTGACAAACCTTCAAAAAATGCTCAAATGTTATTCCTTCGTAGAACTCATCAGGTGCCTGAAAAAAACAAATAAGCAAAGAGACAAACTGGCATAAGACTGTGTGTGTTTGTGTGTGTGTACATACTTATCAATACATTGGAGACAAATTTGTCCCCAGAAGTGAACCAGATCTTTAATATAGGGGGCATCCAATCAAGGACATAATTATACATCTTTATATATCAAATGAATGGATGAATGAATGAATTCATGGAAGAATGAATGAATGAATTTCTCCAATTCTTTAAATACTAAAAGGTTAAACCTAGAGCACTCCAGGTCACTCATTTAAAAAAAAAGTGCTTCATGTGGCACCATTCGTTAGACTTGTGTTCCCTTGTCCTGTGTTTTGCTTCCCTTACATGTCCATATTTGGTCCTTCCAGTTCCTCTCTTAGTAGTTAATTCGGTCCCAACTGTGTCTTGTATTACTTCATTCCCTGCACCTGTCTGCCCCTTGTTATTCCTGTGTTTAAATACCCTGTCTGTTTAGTTCTGGTTTTGGGCTGTTAATTGTAATCTTTTAATAAAGACCTCGTCTCCTTGTTCCCTTGCTCCACTGCAACGTGACACCGTTAACCATTTTTATTATTATTTTACTGAATTCAAAAATATGAAAAACTCTTTACATTCAGATTACTGCTTTACAGATACATTGATAGAATGTTGATATATTGTCTCGACGCAATGTTGGTGATCCGGCCTCTAAATAACATACCATGGGACCTACTGAGATACTGGCAACCTCCAGCATTGCAGCATCTGCAATGCCCTTAGCTGTTTCTCTTCCAAGAGCTCCACTACGGGACAACAGCTCCTCTACTACCTAAAGAAGAGAGACCACAACACTGCTGATAATCTGTGAAGATAATCACGGACCCACAGGTACACACATTTTACAAATGATTTACTCTGACTTAATTACACACAAATGGGTAATATCTTACATGTCTGTATTCCTCCAGTGTTATGGTTCCATCATTGTCAGTGTCATGCATGTTGAACAGGACTATTAAGAAAGAGAAAGTACTATATCAATTCTGTTGTGACTTTATGACTCAGTTGACTGGTATTTTATCTCCAAGTATCCTAGTTTGTTTTCAATGTCATTTCTGCATGCCCTTACAGCGCAGTTTGGCTCTTCTCATTTCTTCTTTCTGCTCCTCTGTGATCTGATGGGTTGGTGCTCTGAAGTATGACATGACGGTAAGGAATTCCTCAAAACCAATTTCTTCCACAGATCCCACACCATCTTTCTTGAAGTTCCTGTGAACAAGTGGAGATAGTAATGTTACAGGTTTATGATTATGATTTCATGATTAATCACATCCAAAATAAAAGTTTGTTTACATATTTTTTTTTAATTTTTTTTAATGCATATATAAATACACACACATCGCTTTTTTTTTTGGAAAATATTTGTGTGTGTGTGCGTGTGTATATATATATGAGAAATTGACTTGACTTTGAATATTTTTTTTAAATATTTACGTACACACGTGTGTTTGTGTGCGGGTTTATGTGGTTTATGAGGAATTTTAATAATAATACAAATTTGTATAATTACACGGGTATGACGTAGGTATTACAATATGAAGGTGATTTATGAGGACTTTTTTAGTGCCCCTGTAATTCAAAAGGCTTAAAAAACATACTAAATTGTGTTTTTTTGAAAATCTAAAAATGCACACAGGTTCCTGTAAGGGGTAGGTTTAGGTGTAGGGTCAGTGTAGGGCAATACCACATACAGTTTGTACAGTATAAACACCATTACACCTATGGAGAGTCCCCATAAATCACAAAAACCAATGTGTGTGTGTGTGTGTGTGTATATATATATATATATTATACAGTATATGTGTGTACTATGTAAACAACTAATCATTTTATGATTAATCATGATTCATTAGTTGATAGCACTAGAAAAAACACAAGTTTGAAAAAACTACAGTGTTGTAGCATGCAGAATTACTGTACATACTGCAACTGTAAACATTTATTTTCTAAAGATGAAGATGAACTGTTTATTTTTTTTTTAATAATGTATTCAGTCAGTCTATTATAAGTAAAATAAAAAAAATCTTGATAATACATTTTATTTTGTATAGTGCCTTTATTTCTAAAGTCATAGACCCACAAAAGCCACCTTTTCAAAGATAACCATATAAACAAGAACAAAACCCACAGTGCAATACTTCCTTTACTATTAAGGCGTTTCTTCACATATGTGTTGAATGAAGACCGTGCCACTGATATTTGTGCTGTTTGTAATGAAACTTCAAAAACGTGACTTAGTATTCAAAGGCAATCTCAGCTTCTGAGGCAGTAGGAGATCATTTCAAGCAACACAACTCTTGTCATTATTATTACCAGACATATACAGAATATAAATAAGCACAAACCTTCTATCGAAAAAAGCTGCTATAATCTGGGACCGAATTGGGTTGCTTTCCAGGTCTTGGATTGTTTTAAGGTCATCTCTCCTTTAAATGAGAACACAAAACGATTAGATTTGACAAGTAAATAATAGGCATTATAGTATGTATTGTGTATACTTGAGTCTGAAAATGTTGTGTAACCAACCAAACCACCTAGGCAGACACATGAATCAAGCATAACACTACTTTTTCGAATATTCAGTACCAGCAAAACTGGTTTGATTCTTGAAAGGCATTTTGAACATTCTGTTGCACCACTCAAGCGGGAACAATACTGCAGAATGCTCCCTGACAAACAACAAATACTTGCAGATTACCGTAATGTTTCCTCGTTTTGGCTGAGCTGCTTAAAACGATTGTGGAGAATAGCGATTTGCTCCAGTGAAACTGAAAGAAAATGAAAATAATAGAGGCGATGAGTCACCAGTTGGCACCATGCACTATGTGTGAACTTAACACAACTGCTAAAACTTCTTTAAGACACCTCACACACATACAGTAGCTGTTGTATGATTGACGACTCTTACTGAATTATGTATGATCACATGAGACATGTAGTAACCCTAAACAGATCAGAATACAGAGTTCTGTCATTTACTCACCCTCATTTTGCTCCAAACCCATATGACTTTATTTCTTCTGTAGAGCACAAGGGTGATTTTAGAGACTGATAACATCAGTCATTGTTCACTTACATGGAAGATGATGAAAGCAAGTGGTGACAGAGGCCGTCATTAGGGCTGCCAGAAAATATCTCCATTTGTCATATGGCTTTGGAACAGCATGAGTGTGTAAACAATGAGTGGTTGAATTAACATATTTTTATGGTACACCGTTTGTTGTTTAAGTCCATATTTTGGGTCTGCAGTACAGAGGTATCAAACTAAGCATCCAAAACCATTTGTAAAACCAGCATTTGCAAGCATACATATTTGTCTTCCTTTGTCCACATAAACAATTAAGAATGCTAATGACAAAATAGCAACATCAGATACTAAGTGATTTCCAACAGGTAGGCTAAATATTATACTAAATACACATGCAGTACTGTAGATCTGAGCTGTAAATTACACCAGCTCAATGTTTATGTGGTGAAAAAGAAGATATTTCCAACATGTCACTGAAAGATTTATATCACTATACGTTTCCTGTAAAAAATAGTGCTGCGTTTGTCAGATGTAAAGGGTTATTAATTACACTAAACATAACCTCTTCGTAATAGTTATACTCACAGCCTGTCTTCTGTGACAGGGTTCGATATTGATGGTCATCCGGTAAAGACTGGAAGCTTCCCATCACGATAGTAGTCCTACACCAATAATAGTGTCTGCGAGTGTGTTCCTCGATCTTCCGGGGGGTTTTGGTTTCACTAATACGCCAGTGTTTGCCTTGCAGAACAAACGCATGCAAATTGCATTGTGCCTTGTGAGAATGAGAACACGTCCCCTGGGTCCTAGCACCGCATAAACATCCTCCGCATCAACTGCTGTTCTAGGAATTCACGCCTACTTTGCTAATCCAGTTTCTGATCGTTCACCACGCCCGAACCAGATATTAAAATCTAATCAAATACTGTGTCTACGCAATGAAGACTGAAGAGAAGAGAACCGTCATCTCGGCCGCGTTCATTCATAATACATGTCACCGTGACAGCAGCAGTACAGCCCTTTCTAGAAAACAGAAATGAAACACTGACATTTCTGAGAAGGCCACAGAAAAGCAGCTTTTGATAAATTGCTGGTATAATAGCAAAGGAAGGAGATATACAGTACTGTGGAAAGGACACTAGTTTTTTCACCAACAAAAAATGGTTTTAAGTGGGTTATTTCTATCTTGTGCGGTAATGTGTGAGTTGGAAATATCTTATAAATATTTTGTCATTAATTGCAATAATGCAGAGAGATTATTGTCTGCACGAGGAGTCTGACAACAGCCAGAGATCTGACCTGATCATCATCCAGTCTGTCTGGAATCACATGAAGTTGCTTGAAATCAACATGACATAAAATTATTTATTGTTGTGTTCTGAAAATTATATAGTAAGTAAAGTTTATGCTTAAAACAGGAAAATAATCTGCCAGTGGGGTAAAACAAGGAACAAACAAACAAAGGAAAACAATATTACAATTTTACAATATTATTTTTTAAAACTCATTGGCTTTTTTCGTATGTATTTTTAATTGTCTAGTGAATCTATCATGATTGCTGAAAAACAAGTGGAAAAAACTAAATAAGAAAACATTTGTCCAGTGCAAGTGTATGAGTGAAGGTAGTCTACTTTATATAAAGTAGAATTAATGTAACTTCATGTTAATAAATCTTTTTTAAAGAAAGCTGCATGATTTCGAATTCAACTGATATCGAAGTCTGTAGGCTACTACTATACCTGAGCCTACTAAATTTCATTTTGTTATGTATCAATCCACCACACGATGGCAGTAAAGATCATGACATCAACCCATCAATATGTTGCCCATTATATAGCTAGACTTTTTTTTTTTTTTTGGTCACTTTGAAAGCACATAATATTAAATAACAATAAGATTGACAATGACGGAATGAACCAATAAAACGTTTACGTGACTTGTGTTCATACGGAATGCTTTGTGGGGTTGTGGAGCAGTAACTGCCAGACATTCATTGGCTGCTTACTGATCCAGCAAGTACTTAAAGGGTTTGTTTTGATACACCTACAAAAACAGAAACAGATTTATCATGATTATTTGAGTGCATTTTCTGTTTTAGTAGACACAAAAAAAAATTATAATAATAATTTTACATTTCAGTATTGTAAGCTAATTGTAAATGCATTTAGTTAAACAATACTGAAGTACATGTAAATCTCTTTTTTATATTTTGACATTTATTTTCAATGCCTCCAAGCCTTACATCTAAAAAGGAATGATTGTTTTGCAAGAAATGCCATTATTCTTTTAACTGTTGTCAAAATGAGTAAAAGCTAAGTTGTAATCTACCATGGTTCTGAAGTGTCTGAATAAACTGCAAATAAAGGTAAAAAACAAATAAATAAAAAATGCGTGAGTTAACTATCTTATTTATGACCCTGGACCACAAATCCAGTCATAAGGGTCAATTTGTTGAAACTGAGCTTTATACATAATCTAAAAGCTGATTAAATAATTGGAGTTTATTTTTTTTATTTAATTTTTTTATTTTGGAGTATACTATATATTTGAAAATGTGGAATCTAAGGGTAAACAAAAAAATCGAAATATTGAGAAAATCACCTTTTACTTTGTCCAAATGAAGTCGTTAGCAAAGCATATTATAATCAAAAACTAGGTTCAGATACATTTACGGTAAGAAATGTACAAAATTTCCTCATGGAACATGATCTTTAATTAACATCCTAATGATTTTTGGCATAAAAGAAAAACTGATCATTTTGACCCGTTCAGTGTATTGTTGGCTATTGCTACACAACTTATGACTGGTTCCGTGGTCCAGGGTTACATTTGAATCCAACTAAGCCTTGAGCTTACACATTATAAGAGCTTAAAATAAAGCTGACAGTCTGACCCAGTTAAAATCCAAAGTGTGGAGAATAGTCGGTAAAAACACTTAAAACCAGCCTTGACCTGGTCTAGCTGAGCTGCACATTTATGTTCACTTGAGACAGCACACACAGCCAAAAACAGAGCAAGTGGCTGTGTCTTTTCTGAGTTACTTCTTCCAATGCACTGAAGCTCTGGCGTTCTCCAGAAGCCCACCATAGTCTTGAACAGAAACAGAATCTGAGGAAAATCTGCAAGATAATTTCATGTTAATAACTTACATAAAACTAATTATAGTCTCAAGTAGATTTTTCCTGTTTTCAGTTTCCAGATAAGCCACATGAAGTCTTTTGAAATGGATCACTATAGCTTTAGGACATTTTGAATGCAGCTGACCAAAGACTGCCACCATTTCCTGCAGAGACATTGTCAGTGATGTGCTGAATATTTTTGCAGAAGAAAAATATTGGTTCACATAACACCTACATGACCTGGCAAGACTAGAATTTAAATTTTTATTTGTTCACTAGTGCTGGTAGAATTCTCTTTGAGATTTGGTCTCACGTGAGCACCAGAAGACGCCAGAAGAAACTGAACACTGTAAAAAATTATTGTACTTTTAAATTACTGTAAAATTATTCAATATTAAATTTTACAATAAAAGTGTAACATTTACAGGATTTGAAAGTTAAAAAGAATAAGTCGTCTTACAGTGATAAACCATAAATTATTTCCAAAATATTTTTCATTAAAATATCTGTTTCTTTAGTTATGTACATTACGGTTTGTTATGCTGTTAAATAATGTTTATTGCATTATCCAACCATACAATATTTTGTCTATAATTGTGCCGGTAATATAAGTATTAACCAACAAACCTGCTACCAATAACAACGTTCACATGCGGTTCTGCACAAACGACGTTCAAGACAAGTATATAGCCCACCATAAAGAGCAAACTTTAATATTAGTTTAGGGAATTACAGGGGAAACAAATGGAATAATTCCAGTGCAAATCCTGGCTCTGGCTCTTGGCCAACTTCTGATGCTCCTCACGCTTCGGCCGCCCCCACCAGCAGAGAGAGTCACTGTCTGTGTCTCAGTACCCCCAGGACGCCCTCTCATTCAGAGCAGCTGTTGTCTGAGAGCTAGAGGCAGCTCTCTGACACTCTGTCAGACTCTCCTCTTAGAGCCCCTCCTCTGCATGCCAAACAGGCAGCGTGTCCTCACGTTCGCATGATAACACTTTCATGAAAAGCAAGTATCTTCAATTAAAAGTGTACTGAAGGCACAGGATTGTGCCATGACCTCCGCTATTTGATCTGTCAGCCCAAATTAGGAATGCAACTTCTAAAAATTGGAACTGTTTTTATTTGAAGCTTTGTTATTATTCGGGAAGCAGAGAGCTGCCTTCTTTCATTGTCAGTTATGTCAACTTTTAGCGGATAGGAGTGGACATCATGTCCTTGAGCTTTATAGCAAAGCCGCAGTCCAAAGAAAGGAAATTCATTACACCTCTGAACAGACAGCAAAATGTTTCAAAGCTCATGAGAGGGTCTTACTGATCGACCTATGTATTCCATCATACCCTTCTACAAAGCATTCAAAGAGGACTAAAACACATTTTTTAGAGGTGTTCCTAGGTCAACATGCTGTATTTTCTTGACCCTGGAACAACAATTTAATCCAAAAATTTTGTCTTGACCATATCTCTACCCCTAAACCTAACCTTAACCATGAGTAATCCCTAAAATATAAGGAAATAGATGAATGACACTGATGTACACTGACTGTAAGCCTAGACTACACAAAAACCATAAACTGATCAAATCTGATTGGTTACTCACAATGTTGCTCCAGGGTCAACTAACATGTTGATCCAGGAACATGTTGCACTTTGTAAAATGTAACAGTCTCATGACCAATTTGTTCGTATTTACCTCACTCGTACGATTTTGTATGATTTGTCTAAACCCCAGTGACGGGTAGGTTTAGGCATGTGGTTAGGTGTAGGTCATTCGTACAAATTCATATGAATTGGCAACTTGTAAAATACAGGCAATTTAGCAAAAATAATATGAATTTGTACAAGGGAGGTCATACGATTGAGCCACCTTGTAAAATATGTACGAATTGCCATGAGATTGTGCTGGTAAAATCAGGTTTTGCTGTCACACAGAGAATTTAACAGTGTCTTTACTACTTCTCTGGGCCTTGAACAAGGAAGTTGCATTGCTGTCTATGCAGGATCAGAAAGTCCTTGAATTTCATTAAAAATATCTTAATTTGTGCTCTGAAGATGAACGATGGTGTTACGGGTTTTGAATGACATGTAATTAATGAAAGAATTTTCACTTTTGGGTTAACTACCCTTTTAACACATGTAATGTCTTCGATCTTTAAATCCGGTCCCTGATTATAACTACTTGAGAAATGGGAAAAATTTTATTCTAAGCATGCCAAGTCACTCCTCCCCTACCCATCCCGTTTCACCCTTCAAACTTCCACTCAGAGAAATGATAAAGTTTCATTTTAAAATTTACATTTAGGTACAAAACACAGTGCAGGGCATTTAGAAAAGTTAAAGACAAGATCTACTAATGCATTTTTGTTCCCAAAGAAAGTCCATGGGAATTGGGAGAGCCATTACAGGTCAGATCTAAATGAGCTGTTTCAGAGGCTGCCTACGGTGACAGCTCACACCAGATAAATATTTAAATCCCACATGGTAGAAAATCTAGAATTAAGAGCACTGCAGTTGAGAACAGGATAAGAGAGGAATACATACAGTGGGTACAGAAAGTATTCAGATCCCCTTAAATTTTTCACTCTTTGTTACATTGCAGCTATTTGCTAAAATCATTTTAGGTTCATTTTTTTTCTCATTAATGTACACACAGCACCCCATATTGACAGAAAAACACAGAATTGTTGACATTTTTGCA
>JAUMHE010000048.1:7311414-7332307 GCA_032359235.1 Enteromius mattozi | reverse complement strand
TTTTAGCAAATGGCTGCAATATAACAAAGAGTGAAAAATGTAAGGGGGTCTGAATACTTTCCGTACCCACTGTAAACAAATATGCCACTGACCAGCACCAGACTTCTTCTACAGGAGTCAAACTTCTTTATTATGTAGGCCTTGGAACCACATTATTTATTATAACATCTGTGGGAAGTGATGATACAGTAAGTGATAATATCACCAACAAATTGGAATGACTAAAGTGTTAAATTTCATGCAGCTAGTAGCATTATTTAAAATGTGACAACAGCAATGTGACAAAATTTACCAAACTTACGCATCAAAGAAACAAGTGCGTAACTGGTTTTGAATTTTTTTTTAGGTAGCTCTGTAACATGGCTGTTGCGTAATTCACTGGTGAAATTGATTTTTTTATTGTAGAGTTAACAAACGTTATGTGCATTTGAATGGATAAATTACAGTGCACATGATAAATGTAATTCAAAGCTGATGTCATAAATGTCAGTAAACGAGGGAGAAAAACAAAATAGCAGTTCATTGATAAATTTGTACGACCTTACCTTCACACTGTGGAAATGCAAAAAGGAAAACAGAAGACAATGAGTGCAGTGCTGAAAAGTGGCAGGGCTACATAAAAAAATACTCCTAATGTGACTGGTGTATATTCATGGTAACTGCAAGGTAAGCTGTTTTACTGTGACATTTTGAAATTTTTAAAAACATGTGCTACACTAAAGGTCAAATACAGCCTTGAGATAAGGGCATGTCATATATTTTTGTATTAAGTGGAGTTTTAGACAGGAGCTCCTCTGTAAATCCCATTAGCTTGCCACAGAAGACAAGCATACTCCAAACTTCATAAATTTTCAAGACCAGATTGTGCTGGGTCATAGAAGAGGAAGCAAAATTATTAATCAGATCCAATGCTGTGAGTGCAGTTAACTGTACAAATTATTATTCTTGATGACTTTAAAGTGACTGTTACTATAATTTACAACATTATGCTTAAGTTACTATTGAAGATAAATGTGAATAAATATAAATGTAACAATTATGATATTTGAACTATATATTTTCATACATTGATATTTTTGATATTTGATGTTTTCAGATGGAAAGTTCTTAAAAGATATATATATATATACACATATAATATACATTTTTGTGATGAGGACACGAATTTGGTGACAAAGGTGACTTATAAGGACATTACCCTATATCCCCATTTTTCAAAACACAAATGTATACAATTTTATACAAATTAATTTGTATATTTGTTTATATATCTCTCTTCCTCTCTTTTCGTGTGCAGAGATCAGACAGCTATTAAACGGCAGTCACTTCTCGAAAACACTTCCATCCGCTTCACATATTCATGAGTACAACACAAACACGTTAAGTTACTTGCAGCAAGCAGAGCATTTCCACCTTTCAACCTGAGGAAGTTCTCATTCTGCGCATACCATTCCTCCAATTAAAGTGTGACATTGTTTCATGGCAGCAACAAGATTAATCGTGTGACTGTAGCTTTCTGAATTAGATATATCGGGGCTCTTGAAATACCCCTTTCAAACTGGTCTTTCCTAAGGATTGCCATATTAATCTCCCCCTCTTTTCATTCTTCGGCGGGGAGCTCATCTGCCCCGTCCCTGCGTGCCATGAATCAAGCATTTGTGACTTGCATACAGAGGAAGCTTCCTCAGGCTGTTCTCTCATGGTAATCCCTGACAAACGTCTGCTTCCCAAAGAAACTCACATTTAGCCTGATTTTTTGGCGGGTTATGACGCACACAGCAGGAGACAAGCAACCTTGTCTGAGTTTTGAGAGGCCGACTGGACTTCAGGGCTAACATTTGACCTTGGGGAATTCATTAGTACATTTAAAGAGATAATAAAAGCATATTGGCCTACTGTTGCAGATCTTTCAGGGAAGCAGAGGGTTCTTTTACGATGCCTTTGTGGCAATTGATCTGTCTTTTTGCCATAACGCTTCCCGAGCGGCCTCTTAAGAGAGACGATGAATGTAACAAGGAAGGTGGATGACAAAGAATGGTGAAACAGTTGAACAAGCAAACAGCAATAAAAATTGCCCTACATTAATATCTTCAGAACAATTAATCAGCACACACAGTCACAGGGGAGAGCGTCTTCTCTTCGCTTGCTTAATTCAAGGTCAAAACCCATAATATATCAATGGATCACTCAATTAAATGTTCTGTGTTGTTCATTATATGCGTGAAGGGGGTATAACAGGGATGCTCGTCTATCATCTATAGCATAACCAGGAAAAATTAAATAGGCGATATAAGGCTGCTTTTAGTTAAAGTGTAATTTCTTCAACACAGTATAACAACTCAAAGAGCTCAGTCCAGCTCCTTGTGAATAAACCATGAGGTTTGTCCCCAGGGTCACCTTGCAAGAAACAATAATGGTCAGACTGCCAGTATAAACTCCTGGTTGAGAAGGATGAGCTGAATCTACACAGACAATGGCTAGCATAGTGGATCCTTGAGGACAATGAATTAGCCAAAAGTTTTAAAGCCACATAATAGAATACCGCAGTGCAATTTACCTCCTGACAGACGAGAGCCTGAAGGGCTTCCTTTCTGTCCATTAGGTCAAGGTTTTATGTTGACATTGTCTCTGTATAAGAGCATCTAAAATGGCGCACAATAGCTTGCCTGAAAGAAAGAGGAATATCTGAAAAATGTAGTCAATTATACACATAACCTTGCAATGGGAAAGATCAGAGAAATTGGCACCATTAATATTGCATTGTTTTTCACATATAATAACACTGTACCCAGAATATTTAATACATTTTCAGTGTTATGTACCATGGTGGTTTACATCCTTGTTTACATTACGTAAATAATGTAATCTGTGGTTGTTTATGTCTAGTGGAAAGCATATGCATTGCATTGTGATACTCTCTAAAATGGTGGGAGACATAAGTCAGGGGAGTAGAATGGTTGAGTAAATTAAGTTATTTTGTTTTATTTGTGCAAAAAAAAAAGTATTCTCCTAGTGTTGCGAAACTGAAGTTGAGCCAGATGAATGAAGGTCTTACGAGTTTGAAACTACATGAGGGTGAGTAATTAACGATTATTGGGGTGAACTAACCCTTTAAGTAAATAATGTAATTATTCAATTAAAGGCTTTGGAATCTGTTAACCAATAACATATTTCTAAAGAATGTCAATAATTCAATGTCAATCCATTCATAAAATCACCTTAATCCACTAACGCATTAAACAACAGTGAAAAAAAGGCAAGTCACCTTCTCTGAGGGTGACCTGCAGACACTGACACTGACATAAATGTAACTAGTATTTCATAAAAACCATTTATCAATTTCAGTTGACCTAATCTGTCAACAAAGTCATCCGGAATCCTTTTAAAGGTGGGTAATTGAGTCTTCTTAAAAGGTAAAGTGTATTGAAGCATGGGGAGGCAGTGCATATACAGCATTCAATGTTTCCAGCATTCAGTCTCCAATTCCGACAACAAGCAATGTTTTGAATTTTTTTTCTCAGCTGACCAAGCCTTGAGAAAATGATTTTAATTCTATGCATTAATTTACAATTAACCAGCTGTGGTTACATTAATACATAAAATAGCAAGACCCAAGCAAAAACTTTATATGTTAGCCGAAGGTACAGGGTCAAAGGAGTTTGAAAAGGACATATTGTCAAGTCAGTCCTGCTACATAGCTCCTGTGGGTGAGCAAAGATATCACCTCTCTCGCTACATGAGAGGCTTGGGAGAAACTCCCGTCAGGTTTTGGAAACCTCAGACAGAAACAAGAGCAGAATGTAAATGGCTTCTTTACTCTGACTGGTGAGAATTTTCCATTATACCGGTGAGCCAAAAATGGATTTGTGCCAAGATATCTGCAAGAACAAACAAACAGAATTAGACAGATGCTGCTGAGCTTTTCTCAAAGAAAAAAAAGTTCAATAAACTGCTACACCTCAATTTATTTTCTTATGTTTGTTCTTTTTTAGGTGCATTATATGCAATATAGAGCATTTTTTGTACATGGATACATACTGTCCTGTTGTGCGAAGGTTATAAAATCTATTAAATGCACTCTACACTTTTAAAGACAAAAGTTCTTCATTGGGATCTGTGGTTCAATGAAGAACCTTTAATGTCCATGGAACCTTCGTGTTGCACTCATTTAAAGTGAATAAAAGTTTCTTTAGATTTTGAAAATGTTCTCCACACAAAATGGTTCTTTAAAGACTGTCCACTGTATGAAAGAACCACCAAAAGCGATTCTTCTATGGCATCACCAAAGGTTTGGAAACTTACTTTTACATGGTATTTCCCATGTAGTATAATCACGAAATGTGCTTCATGATGGATTTTAGTTGTATTTGAAAACCAAATGAAAGGTTTATGGGACATACATGTTATTTTATAAATAACAAACTACAGTTTTGATCACTAACAACACAATCTTCGGCTGCAGGTCTTCTGAGATGTCTTTTATGAACTTGTATCGGTTATGGCCTTTGAGCTTAATGTCACTACAGAGAATACTCTCGACCTTTTGTAGGAGGTAGCAGTTATGAGACAACTATATTACTCTTTTCCTCTTTGTTCTTCTGTGTTCCATTGAGTTCCTATAAATATTTATGACTGACATTTCTGCAGTGCTTAAAATTTATTTAAAGCTTACAAAGCTTTGAATAATACCAACATATGAAACTGAACAACAATATGGTACTTTTAGAATCCATATAAATCAGATAAAGAGCTTCAAAAATGAAACTGATTTATACTTTGTTTATATTGTCTTTGAAATGATCATTTACCACTTCAGAGAGATGTGAGTAATCGGGTCAAACTGCAGTTGTCCTTTTCATGTGATATCTCTCCACGAGAGCCGGATCAGCAGCCTTCTCTCCTCAGACTCCAGGAATAGCGCCACTTTCCTTAAATGCTATTAGCAGACAGATACGACAGAATGGAGGAAGGCTGATACAATTATTGTGCGATTCAGACCATCCACAGTCTTTTGGCCTTGACTGTTTACAGGTCAAATTCTGATGCACGTGCACACACACACGCAATGGTTTGAGGTTTTCTGA
Organism: Enteromius mattozi; assembly: GCA_032359235.1. Classification (NCBI taxonomy): domain Eukaryota; kingdom Metazoa; phylum Chordata; class Actinopteri; order Cypriniformes; family Cyprinidae; genus Enteromius; species Enteromius mattozi. The sequence continues at coordinate 7,327,223 of JAUMHE010000048.1, read as the reverse complement.
TTTTCCATCTTATTTAGGCACACACACAACAGTCAATATGTCCAGTCCTCTCTAGGGTGGTGCATATTGTGCTCTGGCTGGTACAGCTATCATCCAACATTAATTGAACTGAGGGACACTGAGGACTTTTAGGGCATGGTATTTCACGCCATCCTGATAGGACACCAGGAGAGCAGGAGGAGAGAATTGCTTTGAAGTGATTCATTTGTGGAGTGCCATACATCACCAATGCCACACTGAGTATATGAGTTTTCACTGGGTCTCTTACACGGTGGAAGCTTCAAGTCTTGCTAATCTTTTGTGACATTGTTTATCTTGCACTTGATTTATTTTAGAAGCTGGAATCAATGGCACGTTTTGAAAACATCTTAAATTTATAATTTAAACAATTGCATCTACAGTACATAAACATCCCACAACTTTAATTTTAACCAGGATGTCGCAATAAATCCACTTAACAATACATTTCAAATTTACCAGTCATTGACTGCACTTTATATTACAGGCTGTTCTGGGTCATTTAATATAGATAAGGCCCTTTTTCACATACTGTGATGAAGTTTTTTTTATAGCTGTAATTCTTTATATTAGTGTTTCCAAAACAACAGCAGGGTGACTGCCAATTTGACATTTTTTTCTACTTTTTGGATCGTTTTCTTCTCTTTTACTGGAGCAAAACTAAATATTTGTTGGTTTCCGTTGACCAATATAGAAATTCACCCAACGTCCACTTCTCAGAACCATGTAAATGTGAAACATTTCTAGAAATATCAAGCATATCCGAGGTGCATGTTTTCAGTCAAGCTAAATAATTGATTTACTCCATTGTAAAGGTTAGCTTCCCCCCCTTCCACATGTAAATGAGAGGGCACTAATGAAGTCAAATAACGATACCAGCAGTGTGTGGTTACACCAGATGTGTAAAGAGATTAGATGAGCCTGAATCAAAGTCAAGGCCAATCTGATCTGATCAGCTTGATGAGAACTGTACACCAGCTCCACCAACTCTAAATAAATTATTGTAACAGTTGAAGTGTTCTAATTGCATCATGAAGACATTTAGAGACTGTGGGGGTCCTGTAGGACCTCAGAACTCATGTGAGCAAAACACAGAGCCGACAGTAAACAAGGACGTTCAAGGACGACATCCAAGCTGTGGTATCTGCACTGAGGCAGCAGCGCTCATAATGATGACAGAAACAATTTCACCCACCAACACAATCTTCTTATGGTTTACTTGATGTTGTCTCCAATGAGAACTACAGGGCAGTTAATAGTAATGAAAGCCTCAGAGAGAAATTCCTCTTGAGCTTGAGATTAGTCCAGTTGTTGAGTATTTAGTATGGAGACATTTAGGGAAATTATTCTTCTGCATTTTTATACACATACTTTTGTTGTTCTTAAATTAAACTTATAATCTGAATATTTACTAAAAATAATATTTGAGTTCAAATCAGTGTTCCTCCTATAATGTGATAGCAAGAAACTTACTGCAATAACTGAAAGTTACTATTGTTTAGGAAAGATGTGATTAATGTATGACCTGATTGACCTTTAATAAAATATTCACAAAAATATCCTGAAGATAAGGGGGCACTCAGAGACATGATGAACATTTCTTATTTTAATATGTCAGACTGATTTCATGCTATGACTGATTGGAGACTTATTTGCATTATGTCATAGTTCTGCTCTCCTGGGAGGCATAAATATCTTTAGCTGAGCACATTAGTTGATAAGTTTATGCATTCACCAAGAATCTTATGCAAAATACATTTTTAAATAAAACACCTCACTTCCCGAGTGATATCTGTCATATGTTCAATGACTCTATTATTTATATTACTGATGTGGGCTGATGCATTATGTGAATAGTTACAGTGTCCATAAAACAGGCTGAAAAAAAAAGGTTTATTTTACTGATCAGTTGAGAAAACAACTTTAACATAGTGATTATTATTAGGAGAGTCAAACCAGAGGAATTAGGTCAAACTATCATAGAGCTTAAATTATTAGAGCATATTTCACATTATCAAGACTCGCTGAGCCTCTTTAATGGGTTAATTTATCTGAGTCGCCTTTGTTTGATAAAACCCAAATCATTACTGGGTTGAAATGAATCATTGCCCTCCACATGACACTATCTAAGTCATAAATCTCAAGCAAATATGCCTTAGTGGAACTGTTTGTAGTAGGAAATTTAATTTAGCTAAATACATTAAAATTTTGTTGACAAAAGACATTAGACCAGAATAGGAGGTACAAGGAGAGACAAAGATTATTTTTATACTCGAGGCAGTGCATGACATACAATGCTTATATTTCATTTTTCGCTCTGCATTAAAATTTCAAGGTGACCAATCTAAAGATTTATTTGATTAAAGTTTATGTAAGAATATATGTCAAGTGCCAATTAATCCAGTTTTATCATATATTATGGACACCTTCTGCTCAATAGATTCCTAAGCTGCCTCTCTTGATAAACTTATTATATTCTAAACACATGTGGATTTCTATTAAAAAAAGAAAAAGCAACAATGAACAGCCATCCGTGTAAATGCCTCTCTAGGCAATTACAGAGGCAATCAATATTCCCAATAGCGTTTGGGACAGTAAACGGTTACAATGCAATACAGGTTGCATTTATGAGGTTTTGAAGTATCTCTCTCTGCTCTGTTAGTTTAACAGATTACATTTTTCATGCTGTGAAATATGGTACTGCTTTGTTTTTATCAATGATGTTTTTCTCTGATGCAAGCAAAATTGTCAACAAGTACTGATCTATCAGCCAAAGACATAAGATAATGTTTTGCTGCATAATTTTAGTGCAATCAAAAGACTCTATGACAGAGTGACGAGCATTAAAACAGACTCTTCCATTCCGGTCATGATATTGTCCCTTTCTCTTGATCCAGTTTGCTCTAGTACCAGACAGTGTTAGGAGGACCAAAGACTAAGGCTGAAAGAACTTAGGAGATTTTAAAGAGGCTGCGAATTAAAACACAAACCACGTCATTTGCAATTAAACAAAATCAATACATGCATCTCCACTAGGAGAGAAAAAGAATATAAGATCTCTCTGCTCATGAAACTTTGTGTGTGTGTTTTTTTCAAAGTTTTAGATGTTAAACCTCTACAGAGACCAGCTTAAATCGCTAATCCCACAGTTATCCTGCCCTCGACCAAGACACATAACCTCAGATCATTATAAGAAATTGATCTGGAATTACTATAAATCTATTTGGATTAAAAGGGGACTGCTAAATGGCGAGTTTCAAAGTCACATGCTGTGAAGAAAAATTAACTTCTCCACCATATTCAAAAACACGCTAACTGCTTCAAGACTTCCTGATGGCAGTTGTCAGATGGACATTTGACTTGAGAGAAAAGGGGAAAGAGTCAGGTGCAGTAGAGAGAGACCAGTGCTGAGACAAGCTGTCAAACAGTCCAACACCACAAGCTGAAAACTCAGACAGGGCAGCACTTTCTCAACGTTCTGAATATTGAACTGCTGCAAGCCTTCAACAAATGCAAAACAATGTAGTCAAGTCATAGGAAAGACTTGTGCACAATTTCTCTATACTGTATACTTTTATCCACTAAATGAGCTCATTTCAAATGTGATGCCTGCTACAGGTCTCATAAAAGTTTTAATGGGGGCAACAAAGGGGAGAAAAGCAAAAATAACAAAATAAAAAAAAAACATTGAAAGGATTCAGCGGGTAGAACATCTAGCAACATTATTTGACATCATAACATTATTAGCTATAAAAATGGAGAGAGGCAGAGTCTCTCAGAAGTAAAGATGAGCAGAGGCTCTCCAATCTGTGAAAGAGTGCTTAATAAGATTGTGGAAGAATTTAAAAACAACATTCCTCAATGTCAAATTAGAAAGGCAAATTGCAAAAAGCTAAAGACATTTGTTGGATCCCTGTGATCTTCGGGCCCCTCGAACAACAATACTAAATGGGCCCAGGAATACTTCCAGAAACCACTGTCAGTAAACACAATCTGCCTTTCACCTGTAGAGAACATTTGGTGCATCATTAAACGAAAAATACATTAAAGACCACAAACTCTTCAGCAGCTGGAAACCTATCAGGCAAGAAAGGGACCAGATTCCAACACCAAAACTCCAGAAACTCATTACCTTGATGCTCAGTCATCTTCAGACTGTTTTGAAAAGAAGAATAGATGCACCATGGTAAGCATGCCCCCGTCCCAACTATTTTGAGACCTGTAGCAGGCATCAAATTGAAATGAGCATTTTGTGCATAAAACCGTATAATTTCTCAGTTTAAACATTTGTTGTGTTATCTAAGTACTGTTGAATAAAATAATGGCTCGTCTGATTTTAAATTCTTTTTGTTTTGTTTTCATTTTATATTAAAAACATTTCTAAAATTCGGGTTGTAAAAGGGTGGATTTAAAAATAGTTATAATACATAAGTATACACAAACACACATCTTTTAATAATACCTGACCTTCTTGAGCAGTTAAAAGGGAAGAAATATAGCACTTGCCATGTGCTGCACTAGGAATGGACGTTTATTGCCTATTTCCATGCCTGTTAATTTAACTTCAATAGAAATCATTCAGAGCTGCAGTTCTGATTTATAAATAGAACATGGCTTTATAAGCCACACTTTACCTATTTTTATTACCCCAAGTCCTTTATTCTGCCCGATAGTAGAAGCTCATTTCATTTATTATAAAGTGACTTTGGAAAATGTTAACTTTGGTTCACCCAAATGCAATAACTATTGAATAATGAAAACAAAGACATTTTTCCAGCAACTATTATTTTTTTTTCATAACCTCAAACGTAAACAAACTCACCTGTCATCTGGACATACAGACGTAAGCTATACATTTTACCTAGGCGTTACAAATACGACTAAAGTTATTAGAACAGATTTATGGTTTAACACGGTGACATTTTACTGTAGACCTAATACTTCATGGTTTTCTTCATATAAATTACACCTCGCACAAGTAATATTTTAACATTTATTATAAAGTGTATTAGCTATATTAGTCTAGAATACTTCATTAAACGAAATAAGGTCCGATGCGCTTCCATGAAAATAGGCTATGGAAATCTTAAATATAAACTGATCTTAAAACTACTACTACTAGCTCAGTTACCATTCGCTGAGCTTCCGACAAACAACAAAACTTCAGGGGGAAAAAAGCTTTTGGAAAATTTGAAAGATTTCTGAATTGAAAGTGGCATTTGGTATGTTACTCGCGTTTGAGCGCGCGCGTATAGTGTAGGCGAGTGACTTTGGCTGAAGGGACACGCATCAGGCGATCGCGCATTCGTGGATCAGACTTCGCCGAGGACGCAGCGGAGCACAGCTTTCTTGGATTTCTGATTAGCATCTCGAGTTTGCGCAAATCAATTAACATCAGTGATTTCTAGTAAATGAACGCGTTATTTGTCGTTTTGTAACGGAGGATCTATGTTGTTCGTATGCTTTGTCGTTTACTTAAGAGCAAGCCACATTTTCTGCTATCTACCTAATGGAGAAAAATAATTAAAATGTTAGATATCTCGGTGTTTGGAATGCTTCAGCATATTCTGATTTGTACAACTCGAGACCGTTCGACTACCTGTAGGATTGCATCAAGCGCGTAAGGGAGGCGGTGATGCCCAGGAGGTAATGCGCATTAGTATAATGTGACACAATTCGGGTTTTTTTTTTTCACTCGAACGGAGGTTTCAGTGCACATCGTGCACATCTGTACCCGGTGAATATAAGCTAATGGAACCACCTTAATCTCAAGGAGAGCCGACGACACGTTGTTTTCGAACAGGCGTTGGGATGCTCTGCGTTTATCCTTCAAACCCAGTTGAAGATGTACAGAACACGAGGACATTTCCAGCTATATACGCCTACCTGTACCACACAAGCTCCGTCTGAATGGCAATACTTGAATGTTTGAATTCGTGAAATCATAAAGCAATAGTTTTTGCACCTGATGCGAAGCAATCCGCAATCGATCGAATGATCATTCCTGCATGAGTGTGCAGAGCGACTAATCGCACCTGGACCACAATAAGACAGGATGGAGATGAATCAGGCACGCGTTTTGATTGCTGGCTTTGAGCTAGCAGTAAGCGCTCTGTAGTAAAGTTGCAGTGGCCGAACTACAGGTGCTTTATGAAGATCAGAACACAATCGTTAGTTTGCCCTCGCAGAAATGCCAGTGCGTGCTGTGACTTCCAGGTTCATGTACAGGGGACTCTGCTCAATTCCAGATATCCTCTCCTACAGGAGTCCCGTCAGCCTCCCCGAGGATGAAGTGGAGGGTAAGTGATATTTCATTGTGAGTTAGAGAGACGTTATCTGTGGCGATAGTGCTGCTAGTACTTAGTGAATGTGGGTTTCAGAACCACGGAGAGCGCCCTGCGGCAGCCTCTACTGCCCACAATGAAGAAACTGATAGTTTTTTCTTGTAAAGGTCGACAAAAAATTTGAAAAAAGTCCATATTTTCATTTAGGTTTTATTGCTGGATTGGAGATAAGCGTGTGAACAAACGCCATCAGTTTAATTCTATAGTGGAGAGATCAAGCTTACAATATGAAGGGTGAAGGTGGGCGTTCATATCTGATCAATCACTAACACAGGCGCAAATGCAGGCTATCTAGTCTCTTAATATTTGTATTACATTTAACATTTATAAATAATACTTAATCTTTTGACAAAAGACATGTTTAAATAACACATGTTTAATGAACTGATAATTTTAATAGTTGCATCATATAAAAAATTATTTTCATTCAAGTGTCTTGCAGAGAACACATTTTGTGGAACTACATAGATTAAATGACATAATTTAGTTAGATTTTATGCTTACCGTTTTTGTACACAGCCTTTTTTATGCATGCGATACACACGTAACACTCCTTCAGTTCCAGAGAAATAGAGGCCTACCTCTTAATTACATGATGATGTGGATTCATTATCATGTTCTTTTTCTTATATGAAAAGAGTCAAATCTAAATAAAAAAAAAAGATATAGATAGATGTAATATATAGAATATATGGAACCATCTCTCCTGTATATGCTTTAGCTACAATTAGGTTAGTCCATAGGCCGTAGTCCATAGCAATAGCATATAAATTTACAATAGTATAATTTAGCTAAAATGTTAAAAGTTAATTAATTAATAGAATAATGTCACGGCTAATAATAATATGGCTTGGTAAATCAAAATATTTTCAGAATAATATAACATTTGCTTGTGACACTTATTAATGACTTTTAATGACAGTTATTAATAAAGTTTTATTTGATTGTCTCCTGATATTTAAAGGGCAATCAGTCATAGCACTTATTTATCCTGATTTGAATCACTCTGATTAATTGGGAGGAAGTCTCAAAGTGGTTCAACTCTACAATCAAGCATACTGTTATGGATAATGTTGTCAAGTTTAACATTAAAAAAAAGTTTGTGTCATGTTGTAACATGGCGATGTATCTGGCACATCTGCAGAGATCCGTGAAGCCTTTAAGGTGTTTGACCGTGATGGGAATGGGTTCATCTCAAAACAGGAGCTAGGAGTGGCCATGCGGTCTCTTGGTTACATGCCAAATGAAGTGGAGCTGGAGGTGATCATTCAGAGACTGGACATGGATGGTATATCAGCCCTCGCAAAAACTACAGAAACATTTATTTCTTTGGACACACATGCTCTGTGTAATTTAGCACATAACGTAGGTTGTTAAATTGCGTGATATTCTTTGCAACACAATTAATTTGTCTTGTTTTGATTACATGTAAGCCCTGCTAAGGGGGCATTTATCAGAGAGGCATGGTGGAATTGCTAATTCAATACAAAACACCTGCAACAGCAAAACAATTCAATATTGTAATGGTTATTGTGAATCATTAAACAAAGGACTGATGTTTCTGATAACGGTTCAAAAGATTAGAGTCTGGCTGTTCTGCAGGATCAGCGTAAGATTACAATCTCCCTCAAGAAAAGGTTACAGTGAAGCTGGCCTGTGTTTGTGTACCTTTTATTTCACAGGAGACGGTCAGGTTGACTTTGAGGAGTTTGTAGCACTTCTCGGACCAAAACTGTCTTCAGCTGGTATGCCTGACAGATTCCACGGAGCCGAGTTTGACTCCATATTCTGGAAGGTGTGGAGTTTTCTTTGAAATAATCTCAATTATTTCCCCCCGTAGTCTCAATGATTAGTTCTGTCTGGCTTCAGCTTTACTTTGTTCCATTGTTCTGTGACTCCCTGTGATTACTGGTGGAAAGAAGATTATTCATACATTATTCACACTCTCCAATTAACTTACTGACATTTCTTTGGTAGTAATAGCATTGAATTAAAATTAATGTTGAAAGTGCCGTTTCAGTCCATTAGAAGGCAATATTCTCTTAAATGTGCTATTTAGTATAGCTCGGCCGCTGATCATTTATAGCAGTTATTTCATCATTTACAGGGATATTTGGCATTTTGAACATAGCTTCTTTAATGAAAAGGTCGATTTTACTTTCCTTTCTACTTGTGTCGTTTAGTGTGACATCCAAAAGCTGACTGTGGATGAGCTGAAGAGACTCCTGTATGACACCTTCTGTGACCATTTGACTATGAAAGACATTGAAAACATCATCATGACTGAGGAGAGTCATTTAAACAGCCCAGAGTGCCAAGTAGATATTGACAGTAAGTCTTCACACGCTAACAATTCTCAAAAGCAAAGCAAAAAACTGATAAAATTGCGGCAAACATGATACATTGACCTTGGCTGTTTGTCTCTCGCATATTCGCTCCCTGTGTGTGCCCACGCATCCGCTTCATTATGAAGTGTCTGGACATTATCGTGTCAATCAAAATTGTCTGTCAACTCCATTACAAACCCAAGATACAGAGGCCATTGCTGCAGTGTAGAAAAAAGGTCTATTTTTAGCTGAAATATATTCTGTTGATAGTCCTGGGGAAATAAAAGAGCTCATGAATCTGTTTGAAGCAGGACAGTGGGGAATGGATCTGCAATACTGATGAGCACTTGAACATCTCGTATTCTTTGGTGGAAAATATCTTTTTAGTGAATACCAGCCACTGGCAAGTTTTTATTCCTATTCGTAAGCAGAAAACTGAAGCAAAAAAACAATAAGCACTTGAGAAGAAAGTTAAGAGATGAAATGTCTTTCCAAAAACAAAAAGTACACAATGTTGCACAAGCATGAGTGCTGTTGTTTTCTCATCTGCAGCAGCTGGAAATATTAATATTGAAAATAGTTCATACTGAGTAATTTACATTTTATACACAATACTGGCAAGTAATCTGTTTTCGCCAATGATAATATTTTAAAATGGATACACAACACTGAGAAAAACCACAGTAGTCATGTTTGGTTTTTTAACATAACTAACACTTATTTAATTAATCATAACTGTGTAAATTATGTAATTACTCACCAATCGGTTGAGTGAATGATTCATTTACTCATTCACTTGTCGCCACCTACTGGTAAAACTATGTAACCTGCAGACAGAGTCACTGAATGGTCTCTGCTACTAAAGAATACACAGACATGCATAAATACAGACAAATGAAGTGATATAAACAATGAAAAGTACTAGAGTTGTTTGACCAATCAGATTCAAGGACTGACATTGTATCAATATAAATATCTACTGAAAAAATCCAGTATTACCTATAATAACTTTCTCTTCCATTTTCTTCTACTTGTCCTCAAAGCAGGTCCCATGCAACAAGTCAAGCACACCTGTGTGCGCAAGAGCTTGATTTGTGCCTTCGCCATCGCATTCATCATCAGCGTCATGCTCATCGCAGCCAATCAGATGCTTCGAAGAGGAATGAAATGAACAGTTCTGTTTCCAAGACAATGAATGACTGACAAAAGGAAACAAGGTAAACATGCAAAAAAGTCTACTAATTTTACTAGTTTCTAATGACCACAGTTTTACAGAAACACCAAAGGCTGCACTTTCATTCTACTATAAACTCAAGGTAAAGACAGACTGTTGTTAGACAGGCAAAAGAACAATTTAGCCCAAAACAACATACTGTAGTTTAAAAGCGTCTCTATCATTATCCTATATTAATGATCATTGTCCTATAAAAAATGTATTTTTTTCTTTGGTTTATGTTACAAATTAGATACATATTATAATGTAGCACATCATATTTAAAGTATTGTATTGTATAGCTGTAACTCACTTTATATCAATATCGTGTCAGGGTCATTATGTAACATGACACAATGGCATTTACAAAACTACTTCCCCAATTTGTAACAACGTGTGACCGGGTCATGTACCTTACACAATCCAGTAGAACCTACATTTATCTTACCAACATGGTCTCAAACATCACTGGTTTAATCTGTGGGGATATTAAAGGATACAGCATTTAAAGAGGAAATGAAGAAATTTCTCAACACTATTGAAGTCAACATGAATAGTTAGGATTAGAGCAATTTAAAGAGAAAATGAATGTACTAGAAATCTACCAGTAATAAACTGTGATGAAAATAGAGTATAAATCTGGTGACAATCCAAAGTGTTACTGAATTTAACCAGTGCAATTGTCTTTTGTTAACTTGCAAAAACAGTATTTCTTCCAGTCTTGACTCTCAGGATTGTTTGTCGACAGGTCTTTTATTAAATTGTCTGCTGGTTGTGTGAGAAAAAGTATTGTGAAAACGACCGAATATTACAGGCTATTCGTATTGTGTGCCACGTGAGACTAAATGTTTTTTGTCGATATCTTGCAATATAACTGTTCTCAGTGTTAATACATATGATTACATGTTTGCATGACGTGTTTCCTAGCATTTTGATAATGTCAATGAATAATCAATCTGTATCAGTATTTTTATTTTCTTTAAGAACTTGTGGATTTCATTGTTCTGGGGTGTTGTGATCAGTATAATGGTCATGACATTAATGGTCTCCCATCATAAACAAATTTGTGTCCACATTATCCTGGTCAACGTAAAAATTACAGGTTAAGTTTGTTTTTAAAGCAACTGTATGTATTTTAATTTATTTTTTTACCTTGAAATATCAGTTTCAAAATAATTCGACCAAATAGTCTGTTTCGTTCAAACTCTCCCCTCAAATGTTGTGGGTGTGAGTGGGTACAAATTTCCGCAAAAAGGGCGGACTCACTTAACTGCAAGGGGCCCTAAAGTTGCTCCAAACTACATACAGTTGCTTTAAGTTTATACGTTCATAGCTTAACTCAGAGGAAATTAACCAGTGCAAGTTATTCCAAAAGATTATTTTTAAGTTAACTTAATAGCGTTAAGTTTGGTGAGAGATAAAGGTAACAAGCAATATTTGGCTTATGCATACTCTGAAATAAATGTATGCATCCAGCATCTATCTGTAATTTATGCATCTGTCCGTAATCTCAGTGCCTAAACAGTAAACTGGATGGTGTTGTTCTGTGTGTCTTAGGTTTTAAGTCCAAAGTCTATATTTTTGTGCACTTTCTCAGTATTTGATTCTCGTGTTTGTGCTGTATCACAGATGGCACTTAACTGATACACATTAAGTTGTTCCTTAACATTTCTTACTTAATTTGGAAAAACAATAATGTAAGTTAAGTCTGTTATGAAACAATAATGTGACTTAATCTGATTATTAAAATGAATCTGCAACTGCATATGATTGTAATGGTAGTGTTGCATTGCGTTTTATGAGGATGAAGAGTGAGACATCAATATCCAATTTAAGACTTCAGAGAAATATTACTATTATACATTACAGAAAGTTTGTAGTCAGCAGTTCAGATCATAAAGGTAATGCTGACATGACAAGACAACCTTTGCGCAAAATCTATAAGCAATGATGAAAACCTGTTTCTTTGCAGTTGCATGCATTTGTAATTTTCTTACATGTTTTATTGTGTGGTGTCAAGGTCAGCCTATGTTGTTAAAATATGCAATCTATGCTTATTTGATGACAATTTACTGTGATTTAAAGTTACAATGTATATATCTATACATATACAAATTGAGATATACTGATTTCAGGACATTAGAAACATATCACGCTCTCGATTTCCAAAGCTCAAGCATGTGATCTGCTGTGCAAATTGTTTTTACACACTAATAGGGATATTATTATTTAACACTGCAATGTTTGTTTCCCCAGTCAGAGTAATAAATGGGTAAAAGTCCTAGGATTATATGAAAAATAGTTTTATTTTTGTATTTTCCAAATATTTCTTTATATATGAATTCATCTTATTCCACATGGAAATATTACAGCACATTTACTTAAATTACATCTATTACACCCAACTACATAATGGCTGATACACGTTGGCAGATACAAATTAGCTCACTTGATTATATTAATGTAGTGATGTAACAGTAATATATCCTACTGATGTATGTAACTTTATATTGCATCAATGTAGCCCTAGAAAACAACCTTGAATCAATGATGTGCCAACATGTGCTGATGTTACATTTAATTGTACCATGTGAACAAATAAATTAAAACAGTGGTGCTTCTTCTTTGGTCATTCTTACTCTCATTTTGTTTGTATTGCATTACACACATTACTATAGTATGCAGCACTTTAAAAAAAAAAAGATCCAGGTTTAGCTTAATTTATTTGGTCATACTTTCACAAGAGTATGCTTCAGCAGAATGGGTCTGCTAACATTTTGCTTTATTCCACAAAGTTTATATACTGGTAAATAATCTCAACTAGACCATCAAAAAGTATCTAGCCAATAAGACCTTTCATCACCAGGCCTGTAAAGGTAATGCATCCCAATCAAGTGTTCATTCATCAGTGCAGACAAGAGGAATTCACCAAGGCCATGCAAGCTAGCAGTACAAAACCTCCCTGCAACACAAGCAATCAGGACTAAATTGAAAATGCTTCCCTCATCTGAATTTCAATATACACCACTGACACAGGAGGCTGACAAAAACAATAACTCTCTATATAGTGTAACAATCAGTTTGAGAACACTGCCAACTTCATGAAACACGGCAAATAAAAGCAATCAATTATGTCAATGTCTAACTTTTAGTAGAAAATAACATTGTGTTCTTTTTCCCGAACACACAAATTACAGCTCCACATTATGAAATTCATTGCACTGGATTTATTCAAAATATTCCTGTAAACTGTCCAAAATGTAAACTTGTTTATTCTTGCAAAACATGATTTTGTTGCACCTTAACAAACTTTACAATTTGATACAAATATACACACTGTTCTCCCTTGAAGAAACAGTTCACCCAGAAAGGCAAATTAGCTGAGAATTCACTCACCCTCAGGCCATCCAAGATGAGTTTGTTTCTTCATCTGGACAGAAATTTAGCAGTACATCGCTCGCTGCTTACTAATGGATCAACACTTATTCACTGCAGAGAATATATTGGTAAGCAAGTAATGCAATATATTTGGAAAAATCTTATATTAGAGTAAACAAACAAAATGATCTTGGATTGCCTAAAAGTGAGAAAATTTTCAGCAATTTTGTTTTTATTTTTGTGTGAACTTCCTTCACAAGGAATTGCATATAATGATAATAATTAGCAGCATGTCCTTAAAGGAACAAAGTAATAAAATAATTTGTATAAATTACATTTCAACCCCATTCATTGTGTAGTGTCACTCTCCAACCACCAGTTGGTGGGGGATGAAGAGACGGAGGAAGATCTGGAATAGACAGCAAATACGCAGGTATCTCAATGTTTTCAGCACATTCTTCCTCTTCCATCTTTAAAACTCTGAAAATAAAAGGAGTAACAGGTGACTGCTGAGCTCAAGAGCATATGCGTGTTTTCTCTACCACTGGAACCTACATGCAGATAATTATGCAAATGACACAGCTGTAGGCTGCAGGCATCTCATTTTAATGTGCGCCAGGGTGACCTCTAAAACAAGATTTTTCATGCATTTTGAATGCTCTGAAACACACTTGTACCTAAGCAGCTGGAATCCTTCATTCATTAAGTTCAGCAACATGCTCAATCATCATAAAAAAAGAGGATTTGGTATAATACTAAACCCCAAACCCTTTCATAGTAGAGTGTGAACTGTAAGAGTTTCACGCAAATAAAACAAGTGATCATTTTCCAGCATCGAAGTCAATTTAATTAAATACTAAACCCATCTTATTGAATGAAATACTTACTGGAAACGTTCCAGTCTTTTCAAATTATTATTCTGTGCAGTATCCCACATTAAGTACCTTCCTGACGTCAAAGCAGCCAGTTTCTTCTCTCTTCTAGAGAGCCATTCATCAATGCTGCGCTCAGTAGATGATCCATCTTGGTCAGGGTCTTCCTTCTGCCGCTTTTCATCTAACAGGAAATTGCCACAATTGCTAACTCAGTTTAACAGACTGTGAAAAATTCTGTGTAAGCCAACAGCTTGCCTTCTCAGTAAACTATGACTTAAAGATCAATGACACATCTGAAAGACATCATAAGATGAAGGTCCAAGAAAGCTGCGCTCACTGCTGCAGCACCTCACCATCAATCTTCTGCTCCAGCATCTTCATATGTCTCTCAGACATGTGTGAAAAACGACAGCTTGTACCAAATACACATTGTCCTGAAAGACAGTAAAAGGAAAAAGCAAACTCGTTGAATTCATCAAAGCATACATACTAAAGAGCGATATGGCTTCCTCTTGTCAAATTTCTCACCTGTCTGGAGAAACTTCCTGCAGGGGTCCTTTGTCCGCTCTTCACTTAAAACTGTGGCAGCGTCTGAAAATAAATATTAAAAAGGTGAATCATTTCAAAATAATTGTTTTATAGCCTCCTGCTGCTTTGGGAGGTTTTCTTTGAGTACCTCTGAAGTTGTCAAACCAGGCTTTTTTCGCTCGGTGATGCTGGACGCCGTTTAGGTGCTTCTTTCTGTTGTGCAGGTTGTCCTGAAAACTGCGGTCACAGTAGTCGCAGTAATATCTCTTCCCCATTGCTAAGTAAAACTACAAATCAGGCTTAACTTAAAACACTAATTAACTTCTAAAAATAGACGAATTAGAATTTTATAACTCGTCCTCGATGAAAGACACGCTCCCTCTTTGAGCAGTTCAATATGGCGGACACAACAAACCGCCTGCGCAGACTCAGAATTCAGTGACGTATAGCACCCTCTAGCGGCCAAACTCCGCCTTACAACACACATTGCACACACGTCATTTAACTCACATTTGAGACTGAAATTCATGTTGTGCTGTCGACAGTTGTTTGTGTTATTTTACAGCTGTCGACTATAAATGTACAGATTGTTTATATATTTTTTTTTTTACATGTTTGTGGTTGTGTTAAGTAAGCTCGATAAAAATAATACATAATACAAATATAACAACCCTATTTGATAAATGTGACCCTGGACCACAAAACCAGACATACCAAACATGTTTTTTTTAAACTGAGATCATCTGAAAGCTGAATAAATAAGCTTTGTTGGGATAGGACAATATTTGGCTGAGATATAATTATTTAAATCTGGAATCTGAGGATGCAAACAATCAAAATATTGAGAAAATTGTCTTTAAAGTCGTCAAAAGGAAGTTCTTAGCAATGCATACTAGCCTACTGATCAAAAATTAAGTTTTGATATATTTACATAAGGAAAATTACAAAATATCTTCATGTAGCATGATCGTTTCTTAAAATCCTAATCATTTTGGCATACAAGAAAAATCTATATTTTTCCCATACAACGTCATGTCATGTCATGTCACCTTCTTCCGCTTATCCGGGGCCGGGTCGCGGGGGCAGCAGTCTAAGCAGGGACACCCAGACTTCCCTCTCCACAGAC
>JAUMHE010000048.1:7289263-7303526 GCA_032359235.1 Enteromius mattozi | reverse complement strand
CCCCCCCCCCCCCCCCCCCCCCCCCCCCCCCCCCCCCCCCCGCGCACGGTAAACGTAGAAAAATCAGTCACCATTCATTTGTGGCGTTTTCTAACACAGAACACGGAGAAAATGATAAGCTATTTGCCAAGCGTGACATAACGGAATGATCAGACATGCCTCTTGCCAACAGCACAATAAATAACATTGGAATCAAACTTAAATAGTGCAAGTAAAGTGCAAGGCTATTATTGTAACTGTTTTCATCGTAATTATCATGACGTAATGAAACAAACGAAACACCGAACACATCACTTCTTATTAGACCGACGCAGTGCACTTGTCCTTGAGACAGATGGGGTTGTGAAATAGGGACGCTCTTATGCCATGATCCTTGGAATGTCAGCTGACTGCACTCATGTGAAGCAGCGGGAGGGTGCGCAGTTGAGACAGTGGCATGGTCCATTCACAGATTAGACAAAAGAACACTGCCCGTCACATGCAGAGGGTCATCTTTTCACTGATCTGCCACGACGAACAACCCAGACAGACACACTTCTCTGCATCACATCGACTTCTTATAGAACTATACATATATTTATATATAGATATATACACAAATTTGTACTTATATACAGGAGTACGCCTGTACTTCTCTGTGACACTATAAAAGAGAACTCTGTTGGCTATTGGTGTCCACTGCACACATGGAATAAGACATTAGGTTATTACATCAGCTATGCAAGTATGGGATTACCACACTATCGAGGCATGCTAAAAAAATGGAGATTCTGGTGTCCACGTAGCGTTAATTAATTAGCTGATGACCGAAATAACCCAAAAGAGGCACAGCGTGGTGGGCCTCCTTCGAAAGACCAGGCGAAAGTCTGTGGAATTTGTGTCAAGATGGTTTTAACAAACAGAAAAGCCAAGATGGAGCAAAACAATGCAAACATGCAACACGCTCCCTATGGAAAAATGTTGTGTAAACGTTGCAGAGGCAAAGTGTTGAGAAGGAAAACAAACTTCCTTCTCCAAAATGCGTTTTGCCAAAGCCGTAGGCTCATCTTTTTTTGGAAGAATCTCCCTGGAATTACACTGATTCACATAAAAAATGTTTCCAAGTCTGCTTTCTTCTTGTGCTCTCTTATCACCTTCAGAAACGGCGATAGCTGCCCTCAACAGGTCTGAACGCCCATGTGTCTGCGCTCATACACTCATACGATACATGCATGTAGTAAATTTTCCTGTATGTTGGGAGCAACTCTTTCGCATCTGGGTGTGTGTGTAGCTCCTTAAAATCTAAAAATACATGTGAACTCGACAAATTTTAAATATCTGGCCACAAAGATGAGATATTTTGTCTTGAATAGTCATTAAACTACCGTATCTAGATCTAATGAGTTTAGGTTAAACAACTAGCTTATTCAGAAGAACCTACCTACAACTTGTGTTTGTGTGTGTATGGGCATGAGCGTGTGTGTGCGCGTGTCTGCAGGTTGGCTTGGTGCCACCATGTGGTCAATAGTTATCCAACATGCCATCGGAGAATAGGTTTTGGACATCCAACATGGCCGCCAGCTCCAGCACATGTTTCTGTAGAAGGCTGCTCTCCACCATCTCCTGTTTAGGCAGTGGGGGGTACGATTCTGGAAAACTTCTCGCTTCCTGTAACAAGCGCACAGAAATAATCTCATTCAGCTTCTCTGTGACAACGCTCTTGTAAATATGATTGCAGTTGTCAGTCAGTGGTCTTCAAACGGTGAAGTATGTAGTGCCACCAGAAGGTATACAACGGGAAAATCGCAATTCTATAAAACACTACCAAAATAAAATGTATATTTTAATTTAAATGATACTTTTATATCTACATCCAAGTTCATTACAATTTAGAAATAGATGCAGCTTTGTATGTCTAATACTCCTCTAGATGCCTGTTTGTGAGATACAAAGTAATGATAGTTTAGTATTAGCTGTTTACTATTACAGTATTTTTTAATACCTTAAAAGGGTTCACCCAAAAATAAATAAATTCTGTCATTAATTACTCCCCCTCATGCCGTTCCAAACCTGTATGACTTTCCTTAATCGCAGTGGTGCAACCATAATTTTAAGAAGTTACAATACTTTTTGTGCAAGGAAAACAAAAATAACGAATTTATTCAACATTTTGTCTCCTCTGCATCACAAATGTAAATAGCATATCCACGTACACATGTTGACACTCTCCAAAATGGCACCAGGCTAATGCGGAGGAGGCAAATTGTTGGATAAGGTCGTAAATTTTTGTCTACTTTGCGCACAAGAAGCATTCTTGTAGTTTCATAAAATTACAGTTGAACCACTGATGTCACATGAACTATTTTAACAATGTCCTTATTACCTTTCAGGCCCTTGATTATGTTAGGATCCTTGCGGTCTATGGAAGGGTCAGAAAGCTCTTGGAGTTAATCAAAAATACCTTAATTTGTGTTCTGAAGATGAGGTTTGGAAGTATTTTTACATTTTTTATTGATCATTTTTGGTTGAACTAACCCTTTAAAGTCAAAGCAACATTTTAAATTTTTAATGTTTAAAGTTTCTCATCTAATATTTATATTTAATTTTATTTTAGCTTCATTATTGAAAATATTGTAGAAATAGTTGTAGATTTAGATAACACTAAAAACACTGGGTACAAAGAGCTGTTGATCAGTGTAACTGCACATCCACTTTTTGTCCACACATAAAAAATAAGGCAGGAAGAAAAAAAAAAAGGGACGACTGATATAAAAAGCAAGATATTATTCACTTGGATTTCAGTAGAAGTCAATTTCCTGATGGCAAAAAGTAATGCATTTAGAGATTTACCTTATATTCAAAAAAGTATGTTTAATATTAATTAATTATTTAATAGTCATTTATTCTGATTCATGAGATATGACTATTATTCTACAGATCATTACTAATCACACTAATTTATTTATTCATTCAGTTCAGTCTCACCCGGAAAAGCTTGTGTAATCGGAGTGTGGTGCAGCAGAACACGAAACGGATCATGATCAGGCGCAGAAATTCATCGCCGTAAAACTGCAGATAGGCCTGATCTGGAAGACAGTCAACAGGAAAATTATGAAATATCTGTCTGTTGCTTGGTCCAACGTGTCACTGATATGTAAAAATGTATGTAATATTAAAAAAGGCCACATATTGGCATTACCTATAACTCGAGAACTCGTGATCATCTGGCCAATGTCATGGAAAATCTTGCGTAGGAGTTCCTGGGCCTTTTCCCACAATCCATAGCGCATGCTGCTCAGTCCACACACAGACAGGAAGCCCATGAGGGGGTTGTAAAGGAAAAGAGTAAACAGACTCCCACGCTGACACTGGTCTGTGAGTGAGTAAAGAAGAAAACAACAGTTTAAAAATACAATAGATAC
Organism: Enteromius mattozi; assembly: GCA_032359235.1. NCBI lineage: Eukaryota > Metazoa > Chordata > Actinopteri > Cypriniformes > Cyprinidae > Enteromius > Enteromius mattozi. Next base: position 7,300,125 of record JAUMHE010000048.1, on the reverse strand, counting down.
ACAGAATATAAATAACAGACAATCCTACTTCTAAAAGTTAAGCAAATATTAAAAATGTTTCCTGTCTGCTAACACAGTGCCTAAACAACAAAAAAGGAGACCTTGCATGCTCTTCGGATACACTGTTGGAGAAAGCAGGCAAACAAGTGGCTGGCCAAACAGATTGGAGAAATTCTGTAGAAAGACAGGAATTAGTCAACAAAATAGAGTTACATGAAAAATCATTTTTATTAGTAAATTTGCTCTACTAGTACACAATGTGAATGTGTTATAAAATATACACAAGGGGGCGCTCCATTACTAAAATGTGCAGCCAAAAAAAGAAAACCGGTTGAGGAGGGAAAAAAAACAAAAACAAAGGGTGATCCGTCTATGTGTAAAAAGAAAAAACTACAACTGTGTCCCCACTACGAGGTCTATTTCTGCCAACTATTCTCGTGTTTATTCTAGTCAAGAATTCAGATAGTCTTATTTATAGAGTAACCACATGGCTGCTCTTGAATAATAAATGGCCTCATGATGTCACAGAATGCTGCAATGACGGAAGAAATGTAAGAGTGTGACAAGGAAAGGGAGACGAGAGTGGATGTCTCACCTTATAAGCTGTGCTGTTGGATGAGTCGACAATGATAAACAGAGGTTTCCTGGTGAAGGGGAAAAGGTCTCCTGGGTGGAGACTGAAACACACACATTTGCGCATACATGCGTGTTAAAATAACACCTCATTACTGTCTCAAACATGTAGTAAGCAGTTTTAGTTTCTAGAAGACTAGCACCGAATGCATGTCAATGAAGGCTCACCAGTGCATCTCTTTTTGTGCCTGGTTTCTCTTCTGCACCATCTCGCCGTTTACTACATCTCGATTAGTATTGGTCAGGACACCTCCAAAATCATAAGGTCCTACACCTAAAGGAATGGTGATGTTAAATAACATCGATGAGACAGATTTAATTTCTTTCGGTTTGGACTTTCTTGGTGGATCAACTTCTTTTTGCCCATTTCTAACAATACCATTCAAAAAAATTTTTTTAAGGATATTTAAAGAAAATGCTTTTATTTAGGAAGGATGCATTAAACAAAAATGTTGATATTCAAAAAAGAATTGCGATTAATCACATCCAAAATAAGTTTGTGTTTACATAATGTGTGTGTATGTATGAATGTGCATATTTTACATGTATATGTATGTATATGTATATGTAGACAGCACTAGATTTTGAATAAGATACTAAATAATAAAACACAGAAACATAAGTTTGTTAGAAACATCATACATAATATTACACAAATGTTTAAATCCAATAATTTGATTGGCTGAGCTTTTAAAGAGTGCTTGTAATTAGTATATATGCATGTAAATATGTAAAGAGAAAAATATTCCAGATCATCCAGGTGTCAGAACAACAGTGTGCTAAAACACCTCAGCTTACCTTCACACTCTGAGCGTCCAGTAGGAAACACTCCAGTGGCAGAGAGATACACCAGCAGGACACTATTGGCTGGCAGTTCCTAGCAATAAAAGAATCAGTGAAAGAAAAGAACACTTTCAATGACTAGAACAGAAAAATGAATCCATTAAATCGACTAATTAAATCAGAACATTCACAATGATACAAATGGTAAAGCATTGTCACAGCAAGTTAATTATTAAGTTCAGTGGCACGCTAAGTGCTACGCAGCCAGAGTATCTCAGTAACACCCTTAAGAGTAATAATACATCTCAAAATATAACCTAAAAGTTGTATTCATCTTTGCAAACAGAGAAACACACAGACCAGCTATTGGCAGGAAATGGTTAAAAAAAAAAAAAAAGCACATGCAAGTGCCTGTGACAATTACGTGTAATTATTTATCTAAACAAAACATGAAGCAAGATGGAAAACAGCCTAAAAATAGGGGTGTCTGAGAGTTCAAAATGAACTGCTACAAAGCAAAAGCACACACGTATGTGAGTCATGTGCGCGTGTGGGTTTTCCTCACACTCTGGAGGTGCTACGCAACAGAAGAGCAAATAGTAACACGCTAACACCCCGTTAGCATGCCATGCTGCTACACTCACACATGAGGTGTCACTCGAGACAACAGAACCCAAACAAGCACACAGGATAGACAACCAGAATGCAATAACTGTACAGAAAAACAGTTTTATTTATCTTTACCCTTGACTCTTGAGCTACAATGAGATCCTGAGGCCTTAAAAGCCCCATAAAATCATTCGATGAGCTATGTTAATGTGTTTCCTACTGAAATAGGTTTGGGCAAGGAACATGGAAAGGTTCCTCCCTTTATTAAATAGCCAAAAGGATTTAGTCTAGTTTTACATTTCAGAGGAAGGAACGTTCTCATTCTAGCAAGCATTTGTTTAGAGATAAATCTGTGTACTACAAGCTATCTTTGGTGTGTTTTTGGCTTAAGACAAAGACAGTAAGTTCAGGTTAGTCAAGATTTTTTAAATAATTTTGAAAGAAGTGTCTAAGGCTTACCAAGGCATTAAATGATCAAAAATACACTAAAAACAAAAATGTTGTAAAATATTATTACCATCTGACATACCTGTCTTTATGTCTATACATTATTACATTATAATGTATTCCTCTAAAGCTTTTTAGCCGTTGTTTTTCCAGTCTTTAGTGTCACATGATCCTTCAGATCTCAAATATACTAATTTGGTGCTGAAGAAAGATTTCTTATTGTGAATGTTGTAAACAATAGTACTGCGTTTTTGGGGAAACAAATTTCTGTGACAAGTTCAAAAGAACAGCCAATTAATAAATAAACAAGCACTTACTAATCTATTTAAAGCTAATTTTTTAACGGTAGTCAATGTTTGCTAAAGGTTAAAATTTGCCATTTAGGACTACATTAGCTCAGAATATATGGCCCATTTGATTTAAACTAAATTATTGTGTCTGCTCCAAGGTCTTCATGCAATATAGAGTCAATATAGAGAAATGACAGGATGGAGTGACAAAAAATTGACAGGTGCTAAAAACTGCAATGACATCAGCCGAACCTTGAAGGAAGCAGACAGGAAAGTGTAGAGCTGGCTGAAGGTTGGTTTGTAGAGGAGATATTTATGAGGGTTCTCTCTCTTGGCCGGCTTTTCATTGGGCTCCTATAATGAAAGAGATAAATGAGTGAGAGAGGAATAGAGAGACACCGGGAGCAGGCAGAGTGAGAAAGAACAGTGAGAGAGCCACTGAAAAAGGTGAAGTACTGAAATAGCAAGGGAGTAGGGGTGGAAATACTCAGAAACACTCAACATAGAGAGTGACAGGGAGAGTGTAAGAGTCTTCTCTTACAAGTGTCCCTGGCTTGGAGCTTTGCGTAGCCAGGTTCACCGGTTCCCTCTCAAGCGCTTGAAGCATACGAAACATATCGATGGTCAGCTCGCTAAACTTCACCTGTAAACCAGATTAAAATTCATCCATTACACAAGCTGGACTACAATAAAACTCTTTAGTTATTATAACCTACATGACAAGTTTGAAGTGTCTAATCATTTACATAAGAAAGCACCGCTTGAATTTGACATATTATGTAACGTGTTCAGCCTGCTAGGTGTTTTGCTGTACTGTACTCCCACCTGATTGTTACAGTTGCCAACGATGAGCGCATCTGCCAAGGTGAGCTGGCCAACCACCATGCCCTGTTCAAGAGAGGGCACGCCTCCCTCCTGCAACCGATTGGATATGACCACCACACCGTTGTCATCATTTAGGATCATAAGAGGATCCGCCTGTGTAGATAGAGAAATAGTACAAAAGAAAGACACAAATGTGAAGGAAACACGAATATTTGTCATTCACAGTGTCAGAAATCTTACAGAGCATACTAAATCTGTCCTTTAAGTAACAGTAAAGGTTGTATAGAAAGACGCATTTATAATAACATCCAAGATTTTGTGCTTTTGAATGTGCATATTTGACTAATTTCTCTGGTAAAGTAATAAGATTAACCTGATAAGATTAATTAAATTTTATTCAACTTAGATGGATCAAAAGAGGCCAATTTCTTGCTATTAACAAACCAGTAAGTAAAAGTTGTCTCGATAAACTCCTAATTTGCTGAATATTCATAGTTAGTAAGGTATTCATTAAGTTTAGGTATTTGGTAGGATTAGGAATGTAGAATATTGTCATCCAGAACATGTCTAAACACCAATATGTTAATAAAAGGTATAAAAACTACTTAATAGTATTACAGTAAAGACATTTATGTTACATAGAGACTTCTTTCAAAACATGAAAAACATACTGACCTCAAGCTTTTGAATAGTAGTGTAATTTATGTATTGGTGTATATTACAATGAAAAAATTTGTTGTATATTATTTCTTGTGCTTCAGCCCCTCCCCCCAACCACCCGTCATATAGAACACGTTTTTATTTTTTTTATTAAGGTCTGTAACCGCTTTTTTATTTATATTTATTTGTTTATTTCATTTTTTTTTTCAGTTGGCAAGTCATCACTTAATGGAAGTAATATGAGCTGTCTATGGTGTTTCACTTTGACATTAAATGTACAATACGAAGCATTTTTATGCACTGCAAAATTACAATCTCACCTCCACAAAAGCAGCAACTTCCTGCAGCACCAAGTTCCATTCTAACTGGTCCTCTGTGTTGAAGCGTTGGGTGTAGTCCTCAATCTCTTCAGACAGCTCCTGCAGAAAAAGACACCACAGATGGTCTCAGGCACACCCATATATACCCTACTGTGTTTTTCTTGTCATAAACATTGCATTGTTGGCAGTACAAGGATTGGGCCTTTGTAAAAACCAAATATAACATTAAAAATAAAATACAAAATGTATACAAGTAATTTTCTTAAAATTGATGAGGCATGAATTTTGTATTAATTCCAGCTGTATAACTGGCCAACAGACTGTCTCTACTGACTGATCTTTTGGCAAGAACCTCTGTTCAACTGAATATCTATAGTGAGCCATGGACTAAAATGTGTCTGTTTGGTCTGCTGTCTATGACTTACCTTGACCAACACTTTTACCAGGTCCATCTTGTTGAGCAACAGACAAACAACAATAAAGCGAGCATAATACCTCAGCTTTTTTACAACCAGCTCTGGCCTGTGCAAAGAACACGGGGCAAAATTAGTGTACTGAAGACTGTATCAAACTTAAATTTTGAGATCTTTACTTTTTTGTCAAACATATATTACTTTAAAAGAACATATTAAATTTTAATATCAGCTTTGCTCATCGCAGTTTATTGTACAGCAGCTCCTTTTCACCTGTTTTCTTTGTTGACTTGGTGGTAATATGATCTTTGACGAATGGCCGAATAAAAGGAAAAGGCTTCATTAAGGTAGCTTGTTTCTGAAGTGCGGAGGCTGAAGAAGATAAAAAAAATGATGTGTAAAAAAAATATCACAGTTTGAAACAGGTTAAATAAAGACTTGTGTTACAAAAAAAAAAAAGATCTCCTTACTAGTAATGGTAGTACAGCTGGCCAATTTTTGAGGCCACTTCACCTATCTGCCACCTCTTGAGACCATACCGGTTGTCCAGGACTTGTCTATTTTCCAGTAATGCAAAAAGAAATAATCTGTCATTAATGTTGACATCACTGGTGCAGAGGAGCTATCAGAGGGAAGTTTGATCAAGTATGTTAAATCTTCAGTCTTATGTAGTTCTAAGCCAAAGAACCTGCTTTATTTTTGTGCTTTTGGTAAAAACAGACCTTTCGGTTTCAAAAATAGATCCATCTAGAGGGCTGACCTGTGCTGCTGCTGAAACTTCCACAGCTTGGTGTATACGTCAAATGTTCGGCCAAAATAGGACTGCCACTGCTTGTGTCCATATTGAGGCAGATCCCTGCAGGAGTGTGGGAGAACAAACAACAGAGACACAGCCAAATTCAGTTTAATAATACATTCTCCCCATTCACTGGTACTGAAGCATCAATTTATCCGTTTAGGAATTAAAACCCAATTACTCACATGCCAAATCAAAACAAATGCTTCAACAATACAATCAGTATTTGGGATTGAAAACAGATGTACAAATAGGTGTGACTCAGTCACCACTCCAGATTAATACATATTTGACATAGGCTCAACTTTTCTTTTTGAACCGGAAGAACAAAATTGCTCCAATTTTTCCAATTTTTTTTAAAATAACCACTTTTTCCTTAATAATAGACATAACGAGTGCTATTGTTGTTTTCACTGATTTGCAACCTGTTCATATATATATTGACTTTCCAAAAAATGTGTTTTAGGGTTTCATGCCCCTTTAAAGTCACAATGTAACTGAAGAAGTGACAATTTAAAGGAAAATTTAAGACTTTAAGGGATAGTTTACCAAAAAGTGGAAATTCTGTCATTAATTACTCACCCTCATGTCGTTCCAAATCCATAATACCTTTGATCATATTTAAAACACAATTTAAGATATTTTTCATGAAATCTGAGAGGTTTCTGACCCAGAAAGATAGTTAGAACATTAAAAAATTATGGTTGAACCACTGATGTCACTTGGACTACTTTAACAAAGTCCTTACTACATGTACCTTTCTGGGTCTTGAATGTGGTAGTTCCCTTGATATCCATTTGTGCTCCGAAGATGTCTTATGGGTTTGGAATGACATAAGGATGAGTAATAAAGAATTTCCATTTTTGGGTGAACTATTCCTTTAACACTAGAAAATCTTATCACAATTAATCTGATACAAATGTATGTAGTAAACAATCAAATAGAGACTTCTACAATAGAAACAACTGATTGTTCTGCTGTACGCTGGGAAGCAAATTGCATTGCTGACCAATGACTTCCATTGTATAGCCATATAGTAAGTCATACAGGTTCAGAAGGACCTGAGTGCGCATAAATGATGACACATTTGTTTTATTTTTGATTAACTATCCCTTGAAATGTTATCATTTATTTTGATTAATTTAAAACTGCATTGAAAATGAGACTACTCTATACAAGGTAAATGTTATTTTCCCTACATTACCAGACTTCTATGCAAATGAATTTGCTTTGTGAATATGATCAAGGTCCTGTGACTCACTGCTTTAATCACCGGTTTGTTTTAATAACTACAATATCAAGCATGTGTATCAAACCAATCCTGCAACCTTGATACCCACATACCATTACATAAGCCATTTCTGCCCTTCTGCCTTGACACTCCTACCGCAGGATGTTGTGCAGACAACAGCAGATGAGCCTTCCAAATTTACAAGTGGTCATGGCTGTCATGCACTTAATTAGCATCATCATAGTGATGATGTGAAGACATTGGTGGTGGGAGAAAGCAAAAACAGACCAATCAGAGAGAGTCAGAAAGTGCGAGTTGGTGAGAGTGTTTGGGCAGGGCTGTGGTGAGTCATAGTGCCGATGATGTGAAGGAATTTGATGAGCTATGGCAATCAGCTTGAGAAGTAGCTCCTTTGCCTCCTCCGCCTCTACTCGCTCTTTATTCCTTTCCCGTCCTTTTCCCCCTGAACCCTCCCAAAACACCTCTAGGCCCTATTGTTATCATCAGAGAGTTGCTATGACAACAGAAGCAGGGACTGAGGAAGGAATACAGCAGGTAAATGCAAAAGCCCTCATTTACACACGCTCACACACGATTACAGTAGATGATGCATCTTTTATGAACCTGTAACGGGCCATTCAGGGAAAGGCCTGGCGACAAAAAACGAATGTCAGACAATAAATGATGTCCAGGCATAACCTTGAGTTAGCCAACACACAAAATGCCTGCGCACACACATCACGCAACACAAGGAAACACCCGCGCGCAGACACACCTCCTTTCATTCATGCAGAATCGGCTGTAGCGTGAACACGCGCACATTTTATTCCCTCAGCTTTCACTGATAGTGTGCATTCACACACAGAGTGTAAGGTTATAGAGATGAATTTGTGAGATTTACGGTTCACCCCGGTGCCCTTGTGGACTGAGAGAGACAAGGTCAGGAAGGAGATAGGTGCAGCCATTAGGCAGGGCTTTAATTTCACTACATGCACCACTAATTTCCCATCCTCTCTGACAGTATTAATACCCACAAGACAGATTCACTGGCAGAGCACAGCTAGGGACAGACCTGTAAATTAGGGAAGGCAGGAAAGGAGGGAGCCGGGATGGGGTGTGTGTAGATGGGGGTCAGATGTGGTGTAGCCGAGTAACATGGTGATATTATATCTACATGCTGCATGGCTGAGGCCGTTTATACTCCAATGTTTTGATATGCTACTCTGGAATTTACTCTATAACTGACATTAACAAAAAAGTATGTTTAGGAAAGTCTACTGACATTGTAAAGCAGTAAATAATTCTATTGATATGTAAAAAAATAATTTAATTTAATTTTCTAGGAATTGTATACATATATATTGAGAAATCATATACATTTATTTTCTATACAGATTGTTTTTTTGTTTTTTTTTAACTGAACATAGCTATGATGGCATACACACACAATACAGTTCAAAAAGTATGGGCTCAAAAGAAGTAAAAACAGCAATCTAGTGAAATATTATTACAGTTTAAAATAAATGTTTTGTATTTTAATATATTTTAATATGCATTATATTTAGTGATGTGTGTACTGTATATATATTCATTACGTATATAAAGGCATACAGTTTATACTTTTAAAATATTTAAATACATTTATACGTATGTTTATATTCATATAATTTATATTACATATAAATGTTTAATATATATAAACAACCTTTTTTTAAATATATACATGCATGTACATTAATTATATTCCTATGATGCAAAGCTAATTTATCAGCAGCCATTCCTCCAGTATTCAGAAATCATTCTAATATGTTAATTTGATACTCAAGAAACATTTCTTGTTATTATCAGTGTTGAAGACAATGCTGTGCTGTTTAATACTTTGTGAAAACTGACACATTTTCATGATTCTTAAGTGAATAAAGTTTATATGAAATGGCATAAAACTGAAATAACATTTCAAATGTCTTCTCTGTTCCTTTTGATCCATTAAATGTGTTAAATAAAAATATTTCTTAAAAAAAAAATAAAAAATTCTGAAATGACTCTAAACATTTAAACTGTGGTGTAGGCATTTGTATGTCTGCATTTTTTTTCAAACTCTGTTACATGCTGATAAAGAATATTAATGTGAATATGAAAATGTCACTACAAAAGCCACTATAAATGTCTCTACAGAGTCAAGCTTGTTTACTAAAGAGATACCAGAGAGGTGAAAGATAGTGAAAGTATTAGGTAAGGAAATGAGCCCAATTAATAATAGCTGTTTCATTACTGAACTCTACAGGGTGTTGCTAAGCGTCAAATGCAGAAGTAGGCCGCTACTGGTTAGACAGCCTAATTAGCATGGAGAAACAGGGCATGGGGGCGTGGCCTCATAACAAGCATCTAGTCCTGTATTAGTGTAGACACAAGCTATCATTAAGGTATAAAACATATAAATACATGTATATGCATATATGTACAGAGCATCATATGAAATCCTTCATGCATAAATAATATGTATCATAATGCTTGAATTAATGCGGCAATACTAATGCTAATAAATGTCAGTGAAAGCACTTTTTTTTAAGCATTAGTGGATCCTGTTGGCAATGTGATACACAAACTGAAAATGTCCCAAATGCAGGAAAGTCAGGTGTATCGCTTATCAATTTCGGAGACTTCGGATTAAATTTAAAAGCCTTACGGCACTTAAATATCTTTTTCTGTGCTGTTGATTTGTGTTAACTTGGTGTGGTTAATTATGAAAAAATAATGGATTCAAATTAACATATTTTAATGCACTCTGCCCCGCCTAGACCTGTACATCTTACACTGCATGCAGTTGCTGACAAACATGATGCAGAACAATGTCTTGATGTGATGTAGCTTTAAAATGCAGTTTTATTTCCTATTTTGCTACAGATGAGGTTAAGAAACAAATTGCCTTAACACGCAAATAAACTACTGCATGAATATATCAATATCAGAACATGTGGGTTAGTCTATGAAACAACCTCCTGGACAGTAGCAGTCTCAGTCGCTTATGCAATACAAATGTAACAAACACACACCTTGTACATGAGGAAAGGACATGGAAACAGAGATAAGAGAGGAGGGAAGCAATACAGATTGTAAAGACAAGAAGAAAAGAGAGAAAAAAGAATGGTGAAAGAAAGAGAGAGAGAGAGAGAGAGAGAGAGAGAGAGAGAGAGAGGCTAAAAAAAAGAAAGAGATAGAGCCCACAGCTACTGACATACTTGTCCTATAAATAGTCTTAGCTAAAAATGACTGATTAACTCAAACGCAACCTACTGGCCACTGAGAAATGGTGATAAACACGGAGTGACGTGATTCGTTTTTTTTAAGCGTGTGTGTAACGCAGAAACAAACGCTGGCAGATATGAGGGGGTGGAAGAGGAGCGCTGAAGATTCATTCAGATGTAAAACTGAGCTCACTTCACCCAGACACTGGAAAATATAAAGGGCTCTCAGCTCCCTACGGATGAACAGGCAAACATCAACACATACATAAAGCACAGCACAGATGAGACATTAGAACCTGCTCATTTTATAGATATAGTCTTTTTTTGCCGCCTTTTGTCATTTCTTCATGGGAATGATATGTAATTTGGTGACTTTTATGGCACTTGGAATGTGAAAAAATTGAGGGCATGAATCGAACAGGCTAAGTGGGCGTTAAAAAAAATAGTCACACTCATGGTCCACAGAAAATAAATGGGAAATGGACAAAAACACACCAATTCAGAGAATAATTGTATACACAATCTACAAATCAAATCACAAAACTGAAAACAACTACACAGTAGTGAAGGGATGACACTATAAAACATCAAGAGTGTGATATAGACATAT
>JAUMHE010000048.1:7270808-7287918 GCA_032359235.1 Enteromius mattozi | reverse complement strand
AGAAAAAGCTCACAGCAGTGAAGGGGTGACACACTAAATCATCAAGATTGTAAAATAAATATATACGCACACACACACACACACACACATTTGTTTTTTGTGAAAAGTGGGGACATTGTCTATAGATTCCTATAAAGCTATCTATTGGTTACACCATGCAATTACACGTTTTTCTTTCTTTGCTTTGACCAGGTGGCGTTAATCTGTCTTCAAAAAATGTATGTGAAAGGCCTAGTCTCTATTTTAATGTGAAATACTACATTAATATAAAAACAATGTTTAAAAAATTGGGGGGGAGGGGGGGGGGGAATACTATTTTCAATGGTAAAAAATTTTTTTAATAATTATTGCGTAAATATTAATTAGTAACATAAAATTCTCTCAAAATACGACAGAAAAAAGAAAAAAATATTATTAAACAAAAAAATGTTACATTGATTTAACTAGGGGGCAAAAAAAGTTACATTTCAGGTGTCCGGTCACTTTTGACCATTAAGACCATGAGTGTGACTCCCAAATGAGGAGGGCACAAGGAGGAATAGTTCACCCAAAATCAATATCCTGTCTATATATACACTCACCCACCCTCATGTTCAAAGTCAGTAAGGTCCAAACAACACTGAACCCCACTGACTTTCAGTTAATGGACAAGAAGACATTAGCTTCACATTCCATATTAGAACAAGAGGGTGACCACATGATGACAATTTTCATTTGTGGGTAAATAACCTCTTTATACTTTCTTTGTAAACTGGGTTGGGGACAATCCTCTTTCAAGTCTTAAAATACGAGCGCCATTCACGTCTATGCTCATATGGGATTCCAGTAACTCACAGTGATTGCAATATGAGCTTTATGTCAGCCAAATGTTTTAGATACTGTCGCTGGTACTCCCATTAGTTTCGTGGTCTGAAAGCAACCCAAGCGATATGCTCAATGCTGTCATAAATTTAAAAAGCATTTGAAGCTGCTGTCGGTTAATTAAGATTTGGCCGCCTCGACTAGACTTGGTTATTAAATAACATTGTCTCAACTGTGATAAGACATTCCAGTGTTACGCAAGTCACCATATTTGATACTAACATTAGTCACTGTCACTATATGGTTAAAGGAGTGATTTATGGGTATTGCGAGAATAGAAAACAAGCTTGACTTTGGTATTCAAATGAACTCCTCATGGGTCATACCCAACAAAAAGACAAATGAAAGAAAGAATGATTGACAAAAGATTTAAGGAATTAAAATGACAGAAACAAATGAACAATGCAAGAGAAACAAAATGTGGGACGAACAAATGAAAAAACTAATTAACACAAAAAATAAGAAACAAGCAACAAACCAACAAAAGAATGAACAAACGTTAAGTGAAGCAAAATCAAGCATGAAAATAAAACCAATGAATGAAAAAAAAAAGCAAATAAGAAAATAAAAAGAAAAAAGAAAAGAACAAACACAGAAATACAAAAAAACATGGGACACACAAGTCAGAAAAGGGAAAAAAACAGAAAAAAAGAAAAATTAACAAAAGAAAGAACAAACATTAAAAAAGAAAATTAATGCAGGTATGAAAACAAAAACAAACAAGAAAATGAAAAAAAGAATTAAAAAATGATAGCAAGAAAGAAAGAAAGAGATTGAGCTGAGAGTAAGCGTAAGCTCACTGCAGGATTGGACCCAGACAGCAATCTGGAAGGCAAACAAGACCACAAATAAACAGCAAAATGCTCAGACGCTGAGAAGAGACTGACCTTAAGCCATTGAAAAGCTGTTTGGACTTGTCCAGAAGATAGCAGAAGTCAGTGACAGTTTTCCTCTCACAGAGAGGGATGTCATCCTCTGCCCCCACCCCTGTCATGGCAGCTGCTGCAAACAAAACAAAACAAAAAAAAACAATTCAAAACAGACTGTCGGCAGAGTTCTGCTAAAGCGAGTCGTTAGCACAAGCACGCCGTTGAAGCAGGCATCAGTGGCGGAAGCAAGTTTTATGAATCACAGTTAAATGAGCACCACAGAAGTATGAACTGACATATTGTGGGTATAAGAATCTGCATCAGTGACGTGGGCAGATGTTGAATCAGCTTTGACGAAAACTGACTAATTCCACCTACAAACCAACTGACACGCTCTGAAACTAAAGTTTCAACTGAAGAATTTAAAATAATCCATTTATTGGTGACTTTTATGGCACTTGGAATGTGAACACAGAAAAAATTGAGGGCATGAATTGAACAGGCTAAGTGGGCGTAAAAAAAAATAGTCACACTCATGGTCCATAGAAAATAAATGGGAAATGGACAAAAACACACCAATTCAGAGAATAATTGTATACACAATCTACAAATCATCTCATGGAGATGAATAAACCAAGATATATTAAGCTGGAAGTCATTTTCAAGTTTTGTTAGTCCAGTGTTTTCCAATCCCGGGCCTGGAGAACCCCCAACACTGCACAATGCTCAACAGCTCATCAGTAGACTCCAAAACCTTACATGTGTGTCAGATTAGAGACACTTCAAAACTGTGCAGTCTTGAGGGTTCTCTGGGACCAGGATTGAGAACCACTGCGATAGCTGATCATCTCGGATATCACTGGAGACTTAATATAAATGTAAACACACAACTGTAACATTTTACTACCAAAAAAAAAAAATATTGTTTATATCTTCAGGTTTAAAATGGGGATGCACAATATATCAGTATCATATTAGATATAGACTGTTAAGGATTTTTTCAATGGTTTCTATTTCTGCAACATCAACAGCTCAGATACTGATGGCATTTAATTTGAGCTTGTTTATCATAGTGCATGACTTTAATAGCCACAGTGAAAGCAACAACTAATAATTAACCTTAGCTCTTTTAAAAAAAAAATTAAATTAAATTTGCAACAGCGTGCAAACTGGGAACTTCATGTAACCAAATATGCATATTCCACACTGCAACAGCCACTGAGTATGTATTTTAAATAATGTTAAAATCATTTAATTTCATTATTTAAATTTCAGAAAGAGTCTGTCCACACATTTTTCTGATTGGCTGTGATTTGTGATTGATTCTTGTAGTTGTGAATGCATCTGGTATGAAAAAACAACAGTTGTGTTGCTGAAATCTTATCACATTGTGTCTGCAATGGTGTTAAGTTCATCTTTAAATGCTAATAATTTAACAGCACTGTTAAACGTAATCTTAAACTTTAAAATGAATAGCCATTTTCTTACTATACATAAATTCAGATATAGCATTAATTATCTGAAAACCAAGAAAGTATGGTCAATTTTGATTTTATGCCAACTTTAAGTCTTCATTTTGTTTACTTGCCACTATAAATAAATAAACCGCTAAAGGACAGAGGAGGTTCAGGTCCTGCCAACTGCCTGCTACGTATGCCATCACCCACTGATCTTTTCTGGCTGAAGAATAGGTTATCTCAAAGACCTTTCCTGTTTAGAAACAAGCTCAAAGCTTAAATGGACTATAAAGACAGAATATAGTCTACTCTGCAGAAAGAAGAAGGTCGGCTCTTACAGGGGGCTAATTAATCTACGTGTTTTTACATTAACCAACAAGAAAAATAGTAATTAACTTCTCTTTCTATTTGTGTATTTACACATTAAGCATTTTGTGAATCTGACTTAGCTTGTGTGTTTGTGTTAGACTATATGGTGTCAACCAAACCAAACAACACCACACATGTCCTCTCTGTGGCGGAGGAGACAAAAATGTGTGGTGTAGATGTGTCATAGGGAGGAAATGTGCACCTCTTCTGGCTACACCAAGAGGAACAGAGAGCTGTGTGTGTATGTGTGTCTGAGGCCATGTACTGAAGGAAAAGGGAGCAAGGGACGTCAAAGGCACAGAGGAAAGTAAGAAAGCGGGAGTATGACAAACACATGCCTAAGGCTGAATGTGCAGTGCTTACAGCTCAGATCAGATATTAAATCGGACCATCTGAGGACAGAACGGGGGAGAAATCCACACAAGAGGATGAACGTTAATAAATATATGAATTTAAGTAAGCTTTGTGAGAGTGAGAAAAAAAAGATCACGGGAGGTTCATTTAAAGTGTTAATAAACTTGAATAGCCTTGACTCAATGCAGTCAAGAACTCAACTTTGCCAATGATTCTGAATGAAGCATCTGTGAGAATAAATGGAAATTTGGAATGCTGAAGACCTGTTCTCACCAATAGGAGCAAGTAATGTATGATGTATTGTGCTGACATTGGAAGCAACTGCAGGGAGAAACATCATTTATTGCCTGAAACGGTGTACAATGTCAACGTGTGTGTGTGTGTGTGTGCATGCATGCATGTGGTCAGACCCAGTGGGAAGTAAGATAAACATTCAGCTGTCAGTCCAAGGTGGCCTGAATGGAAAAGACCTGAGCATGTCCATCACCCCTGCTCAGCCTCCAGATGGCTCACCATGGTCCACGTATGGACCGTTTCAGCCCAACTTAAAAGGCTGTCAACAGATTCAGAGAATACTTGGGCATATTTCACCAAATGAAGTATGTCCCAATTTAAATGATTGATAATTAATTTATTAGCACAGTAACAACCTTGTATTTATCTAAAGGTCGGACAAAAACATAAAATAAGGTTGGACACTATAGTGCAAACTCTATAAAAATAACAACAACAACACTGCAATGAAAGGTAGCTCAAATTTGTAAAGCACACATGTTGATTTATTGAATTTAGTTTAGTGTACAAATGGGGGGGGGGGGATGGGGTGCCTGACTCCAAATCCAAATGGTCAAGGTTTAGCCTTTTACCAAAGCCCTGTTACCTCCAGATGGTAACAACACCATCTGCTTCTAAAAAACAGTGTGGCCTTAAAATCAGCAGTGTATTTTGAAATAAATAATGTTTCTTTTGTAGGCGTATATGCCATTTATTGCTAATATTTTACTATATTACCTCTATAATTCTCTGTAGATCTATTCGTATACTTTCAGAGCTCCTAAGATTTCAGTAGTTTTCTAAACCACAGTCCAAATAATGTAACTGTCAATTACCAACAATACAACTACCTACTTAAAATAGAATAACTCTAACAAATACATTTAGTGTCACAAACGCACATGATAGATCAGAACTGTGAGATGCTTAATAAAAGAACACTGTGCACGCAGATGTTACAAGAATCTCTGAATCATACACCTCTGTATTATTCACCTAACACCATGTCTAACTTTTGAACATGCTTCTATTAAGGAAGCGCATTCGATGTTTCACAGTGGTTGTTTGCTGCTACACAGTCTCTGCATACCAAATAGAAATGTGTTGAGTGGAAAGCGGTCTTTTTTTTTTTTTAACAAAAGGCTGCCATTCAATGAAGTCTGCTGTGATTCTCAATTTAATTCATCCTTTTTTTTTCAGCATGAGACATACTACAGTTGAGGAGAACAAAAAAATACCAGAAAATTCTGTCAAAAGTTTTATTCCTGTTTGATATTAAAATTGTTAAGCTTATAAAAGTTATTTTATCAAAATTATTAAAATGTTTTGATTTAATTATTTGAGTAGATTAAAATGAGAGTGATGCTGTAAATTTTCATTTTCATGCACTGCAGTTCAAAACTTTAGGGTCAATAAGATTTTTCTGGAAAGAAATTAATGCCTTTATTCAGCAAGGGTGCATTAAGTGAAAAGAATTCAGTTTCCACAAGAATATTAAGAAGCAGCACAATCGTTTACATCAATATAAAAAATATTCCTTGAGAGCAAATCAGCATATTAGATGATTTCTGAAGGATCATGCGACACTGTAATGGGTGCTGAACATTCTGCTTTGCCATCACAGAAGTAAATTACATTACAGAAAACAATTGCAAAATGCATTCTGTAAGTATTCTATTGATTATTTATTAGAAGTACTATTAAATGGATCTCTTTAGTGTTCATTATGAAAATGTTGTACCACAAATCCAAGTATCCATTTAACAAAAGGTTTTCTAAAAGCTAAACAAACAGGTTTGCATACCTTCATCTTAGTCAGATTTTACTCAATATCCATTCATATCACACCCAAATGACAACTGGCACCCATTGAGAATAAGCAAGTATATTAAAATAATTATTGTTGATCAATATCAAGATCAATACTGACACAGAGCTTGAAGGAGCTCTATTTTCTGGTTGTAGCAAGTGGTAATTGAAATGATCAGGATGTGCATATATAGACATCGGAAAAGAATCAGCCATAAGACTCAGACCAGAGGATGTGAGATCTTATGCTGAAACAAACGACTTGCCCACTAAGACCCTATTGATGAAATCTAGAAATGAATGGAAGATGGGCTTTAGAGAATTAAAGATAAGAGGACATGGAAACATATAAGAAAGATCCGCTTGTCTCATCAAGGTAACGCATGCATGCTCTTTGTATAAAGCCAGCAGTGGTAAATGGCTTCTGCACAGAGATGTGTGCTTGACCCACATATCCCTTCCTTCCATAAAAATGCATGAGCTATGCATCTGCAGCAAAAGAACTGCAGGATGAGGCAGTATGTGCATGTATGTCCCTGTATGTAACATACATGTGCGACTGAAAATCTATGCCAAATCAATATCCTATAATATATCACTTTTTGCAGTCACTGCATCACCGAACACGTTCTATTAATAGTACTGAACATGACTTTCACTGACATCTAGGCATATACCAAATACTATGCTGACGGGAGACCTACTATGAACTATTAAAACACCAGCCTAATTGGACATACAAAAAACAAAACAAAGAATACTACAAGAGATCAGTCATTACATGAAATTAAGCCACAATCTGCAATCTTTCTCTCAGTTAAAGAAGTCACGCAAACACATATGCTGACTAACGCATATAACCTTAGCACAAAGGCCTACATGACTGCCCATGGTAATGGAATACAGTCACTGTGAAACGTCAGGACTCTAAAGAGAGTGAGTTTGGGAGGAAAACATGGTGGACTTGGTTGCTAAAGAGCCCATGTCTCTCTAACAGTATTCAGACCCACACAGGAATGTGGTAAGAAGTAAATGCAGAGGAAAATAGGACAGGTGTCCTATATAACACAGGACAAAAACAGAGGCAGCAAGAGCCTTTGCTATGCTTATGAACTAGCTTGCAATCTTCCCTTAACTAAAAAACAAAAAACAAAACACAATGAAGCACAAATTTGATTGGCTGGCAGAATCAGGGTTTTCTCTCACTCTATATGACCACTCTGAGCAGGATTTCTCTCACTAGGTTGAGTGCTCTGTTTATTTGTTTTCCACTTTCCGACTCTAACTTCCCCTGATTTCGCTGACGTCATTACATATGTTTCATACGACTTGTGGAAGTGGAATTTCTTAAGGTGCTCTTATTATGGAAATGACCTTTCATGCAGTGTATAACACAGCTCTAAGTGAATGAAAACAACCTGCAAAGTTGCACCATGTATAAAGTTATTGTCCCTTAAAAGAAAGAGTCGACTCTAAATCATTGAAACGAGTCGTTTTTAAAACGAGTCCCAAGTGAGACCTTATTCGCTTGGGTTCCATTGTGACATCACAGTGAAACATTAGCATATCGCCCGCCCACTTGTTGCTGCACAAACCTGGGAAAACTTGATTTTCGCGTTGGCCTGAATTAAAATGCAAATCCATTCATTGCCACTAGGTGCCAATTTGGAGCATTAAAAGCTCACAAACACTGCTTTAAATTAAAAAGACCAATCAAAGCAGATTAGCATCACACAAAGGAGGGGTTTGGAAAAATAAATCATTAAACGAATCGACTGGGAGTCTGTTAACAAATAAGGTAAAAATAAATGCATATTATAAGAAAATGAAAGTA
Organism: Enteromius mattozi; assembly: GCA_032359235.1. Taxonomy (NCBI): domain Eukaryota; kingdom Metazoa; phylum Chordata; class Actinopteri; order Cypriniformes; family Cyprinidae; genus Enteromius; species Enteromius mattozi. The sequence goes on along the minus strand of JAUMHE010000048.1, from coordinate 7,280,092 downwards.
TATTTTGACTTTGCGTGCATATCAACCTGTTGTTAGGGACAAATATCATAGTGTTGCGCTGTCTGAATAGATGGGAGTTACCCAAAATTTACATGCGAGTTCATATAAACTTCATATATCGTTCACTTGATGTGGTGGAACAAATTTTTTTTAATGGTGGAAAGTGCTTAAAAAAAAGCTTGCGAGTGCTTGTCTAAATGGGTTCGGGAGGAGCCTAATCATTAATTCATTTACCATCCCAGCATCAGTTCTTCCAGCATCCCTCCACCTCCCCATCTCCCCCTTTATTTCTGTTTTTCTTCCTCTAGGTAGTATCGCAATAGGGGTAATGGGGCCTTGGGTTCAAATCTCCATTAAGGACAGCTAGTCAAGTTCGTTTACCATTAACCATCATAACTGGATGGGCAGATGAACTTGTGAAATGCAACATTTGTGTGCACAGAGCGGAAAGTGGAAAACCTACAGAAAGTTTAAGCAAAGAAGGGAAAAAAATCGCCATCTCTGTTCTCCACTCACATGTGCTGTTCCAGAACAGTCGAAAAAAATGTTGGGTTTTTTTGCCATATGGACAACAAATTGTAAGTATTTTTATGTACTTCAGAGTGAAACAGAATATTGAATGAGAAAAATAGAGGGAGGGGCTTACTTTTATCACACCTCCTCTGCGTCTCTGGCTGGAGGGGAGTGATTGAGGATGTTGTGCAAAGTAAATAGGATCAAATATCATTTCATGTGGACTTTGAAATATTACACTTGCAATGTTGTACTCACTGACAGCACAAACCGAGGTGCTTGAATCACAGCAATTAATATTGACCGTGTAATAGGATGCAGGCAACTAAAATCAGTTGACAATACAGTTCAAATAAAATGAGTATTTCGAGGGTATAAACTATACCCATTTTTGTCAATAAGAAAACTCTCACATACTTGTTCTAGTAGTAATAGAAGAATAATTCTCTTCCACGAGCTCATTCTTCCTTAACAAGCCAGTCTGCATGACGTCATTTCAGCTAAGCAACCTGGTGGCTCTTTTCACAGATGATGTGTGAGAGCTGATGCTGAGAAAACATGCTTGCCTGCAACAAATCTCTTTTTGTTCTCGGTTCCAGCCATCTGATGTCAGTTATTCTCGCACGATTATCATGGGACCTCATTTGAAGTTGGATGCGTGTTCATAACACAGCCATAATAAGCTTCCTATGCAATATTGCACAATTCGCACTTGCCCTTACAGTTAGAGTATGCACGCACGGCCGATGCAGCCTGATCGTGAACAATAAAACGATCAGACAGAGAGCGCTCTGCAAAATTCAATCCCGTGCGGTTGCAGGACAGAATAAACCCAGCTCGAACATACAGCAATTCTTGCGACAGCCAATGATTTTTCAACCGTCTTCATTCAATAATAATACATAGATGCTTATTGGCTCGGGTTCCATTCACAATATCGCTCCAGACTCGGAGATCTGGGTGGACTAAAAGAAACAATAGACAAAGGGTGAGAATCAAAACTAAACGTAAAGCGTTTGGCAGCGTGCATCTCTGCGTAATAGCGCTCGTTCCGTTCATTGACCAGGAACGCGGACTGATTGACTGATCGCCGTGGTTTTACATCAATTAGCACTGTGAAGAACAACAAAGCTTATTTCTGTGACACTTCGCACCATTAAGCCATCCAGCACATCTAAACGCATTTACTCAAGTGCATCAAGCCTCTATAATGACTTACCTCTCGCACGACGGCTGTCTCTCTCTCTCTCAGATCAGGATGCGGTAATACACGACAACTCTGTGTGACTGTGTCAAAGATGAAACTGTAGGTTGGATCGTGTAAGGGTAATAGAGGCGACAGAACTGTGTTAACGTGGTTTTAGTGCGTTCAGAGAGCAAAAGCGTTCTCGTCCTCAAAATGACCATCAGAGTTGACAAAACTGTGGCTTTAGCAGATGCTGAGGCTGAATGGATTTGATGTGCTCTGTTGGGCTTATTTTTTTACACACACATATATATTAATATTTACGTTGCATATATATATTGGGATGATATACGTGTACACGTCTATTAAAAAAAAACATGAATAAAATAAAAATAATAAAATCATATTTTAGTGATGGTGTGTCTGACTGATGCTTGATTATTTTAGTCCACCAAGACGTGTTAACTTAAGTCGTGTTGCTCTTTTGCCTAACGTAATAATCGCCAAACAATATCTGTCAAAAAGTCACTGATTTGAAACCCAACCTGAGCACTGGTGTAGTTTAGTGCAGCTATCTCCTCTTTCTGCTCCTCAAGAATAGCGTTTCCAGGTAGAGCACGCCTGTGAATCTCGCCCCGACACAAATCTTGACATCCAGTGCGGTGGCGCACCGTCATTTACATCCAGCTCATTCAAATCACCCTCCCAGGGAAGAGCAGGGAGTATCTGCCATTCGGCATCTACCGCGGTCGACGGTTCAGTCTGGCCAGTTGAATTTTCATTGACTGTTGTGGCAACCCGCTCAAACTAACATGCTTGTCAGACCCCCGCCGGTCTGTGAGTGACGCTCGATGCATTCTATTGGTTGGCTGCGGTGTCAGTCAGGCTGCATCTTACTCAAAGAGGCGGGACTAGCGTAGAACTGCCGTCTATGGCGCTGCCTTTTGGAATTAAAAGGGACGCGCGCCGCTATGCGGTGTCTTAATGTAGTGCTTTTAACCCTTTATATTAATCCCTAAAACGAGCTAATGAAAAAATATGACTTAAAATTCTTATTAGTAGACATTTAATAAATAGCCTCAAACATGTTTTTTTTTTCTTTCATTTATACAAAATATAAAACTCTACCATACAGTTGAGCTGTCAGTCCATGGAAACATTAAATCTTGATTTAAATTCAATAAACTATTTCAGGAGTCATTTTCCAAAAATAAACATTCCTTTAACTTTATTATAGGTCTTGGATACAAGGAAAACAAAAATACTAATTTAAAGTCGGTATAATATAGCAGCATGCTATATGATATGCTTATATTAACCATATGGTCATGCAGGATTTTGCATAATAACTGAAAAATAAACTACATTTCTCATTTATTTAGCTATATTTATGTTCTGTTCTCTTGGAAATTGTTCTCTCATTTCTTCCTTTTAATAGATTTATTCCCTATCAAAATAAGCTCAAATGTACGGGCAAGATGTCAGCAAAGGTTTAAAATGGTAACACTTGCAAAGAGTAAGGGATATTTTCATGTTTCCATTGATTAGGAGACAACACCAGAAATGTAACTTAATAATAAAGGCGTTTATTTTCAATATTTAACTGGTAAATGGGCTGCAGTTTTTCTACAATAATAAAATACAACAAATCTGAGAGAAAAAAAAAAAAAAAAAGATTAAATCAATACAATTATATTAATGTACAAAATAATCACAGCCATCTTTGTCCTGTTGTCTGGTCATGGCCTCAAGCTTTTTCTACACTTGAAAGCAACGATAAAGAAGTGTCACTTTTTGAGAAAATTGGAACAGACTGACCAGCACTTGGTTGTATCAGTGACTCTTTCTGATCTGTTCTCTGAAAAACACAAAGACCACATTGCTCTGATCAGGCGAGTTGTTACATCATGAACTTTTATCATTAAATGGTCAATGGCTGTTAGATCTACATTTAAAGCCCTGTAAGAAGAGCATGAGGATGTCCACTTATTTACGGTCACATGCTCACATTAACAAGATTGCACTGACCAAATAATGACCAACTTAAACACAGTCAAAAGAGTTCATAATCCTGACCATAGTTTACTGTTGTTCTGGAGAGCACTTCAATCATTACAAAAATATTTGTTAAAAAAAAAAAATAATAAAAAATAAAAAATGCAACAGAGAAATTAAAGACCATAACAACGAACAATGAAAAGGAGAGGGCTGGATGAAGGCGACAATGAAGACCTCAGAGGAAATAAGGTGTTGTCGTTCTAGGTGGTATGACCCTTTCTGAATCAGGAACGGCCCGGAATAACTTGGGCTCCCTTGTGTTCACGTCTTTGAAGACCATGATGGAGGCAATGTTACCGCAGCGGTAGCAGTAGTTTGGGGCTGACCAGACGGTCACCAGCTTCTCATCAAACATGAATTTGTAGCCTTCGTGAACCAACTGATGTGCACGGCAAATCAACTTCAAGTTGTTGATGTGAACAAACTTTAATGGAAAGAGAGGGAAAAAAATTAAATAAAATTAAGGTTTACGATAAACAGGAACATTTAATAAACATTTCTTCATTTAATAGTATGTCTCACTCATCAAACAGCCTGAACTAGCCTAAATATTTTGATTTTTTTGTTTATTTTTTATTTAATTGTCAGACTAATATTCAGCTCAAAGTTGAAGAAAAATCCAAGAAAATCAAGAAGCCACAAAACTAAATAAAATTACATTGGTCTTAGTTTTGATCTGATTTGAAATTGCTTTTATTTCTAGTTCTCGATTTGCTGGGAGATATTTTTGCAAAAACCTTGCACTAGTAAGTATACGAGGGTGACAACAACTACACGTACATTTCAACTCAGGCAGTGATTGACAATATGCACATTTCCATACACACTATACCTAGGACTACAATTACGACAAAAAATCATAATTGCAGATTTGTTCCTTGAAAATTGTAATGGAAATGATGAATTCTGATTATCACAACTTACACTAGAGTTTTCTACCATTGTTTGAAGCAACTTCTTGGCATATTTTTACAAACAAGATGAAAACATTAACTGAAAAACCTTTATTGCTTTTCTATAGTATAATGTTATACTAAAACTAAAATTAAAACAATGGAAAACTCCTTAAGATAACCTGTAGAAAGAAAAATAAGCACATCTTAAGCATGCAGAATAACATAAGTGAACTTTGAACGATTAATTGCCACCTTGCACCCCTAACACTACCTAGACAAACCTGACTGTACATTGAGAGAACGCTTGTACCTCATTGGTAACCTTAGCACCAAACAGCCAGCCTGCACCCCTCGGGCTTATAGCCCAGGTGTCCACATCCTCTGGATCGGACCAGACAAGATCACAAAATGCTCCCTTGTGAGGAATTTCCTGATTGCGTTCAATGGTGCGTATCTGGTCCAGAGTTTTGATGTCAGGTGAAAGGCCACCATGTACACAAAGAATCTGCTCATCTATCAACTGCGAGAGAAATCAAAGCGTCACAGTAAGTACAGCAGAAGGAAAGTGTAACCTTTAACAGTCTGTTGTTATAAAATGGTGTAGAAAGTAGACCTACTAAACAATTTAACAAAAAACGTCAGGCCCGTATTTACAAAAAATCTTAAGGCTAAAAGTAGCTCATAACTTAAACTAATGGGCGTGTAAATCCTAAATTTAGTACTTTCCAAAAAAAAAAAAAAAGTTTTGCACTAAAACGCACTCCTGTAAAACGACTAGAGTAGTGAAGAGGAGTCCTAAGTCACCCATAAACTATCCTAAAATGGCTGTTGTTGGCAATCTGCCTCGAAATGCAAACATTTTAGAAACCTTTGACAATAATGAACTCTTAAAAAGCTATCACCTTTGGTTTTGAAGGTTTGATTATATTCTTGTTTTCATTAACCATTAGTGCAAGTAGTAACAGCTGTTCTTGCATCCAGATATTTTTTTTTAATATTATATATGTCTTACACCAGCCATGCTTATTGTAATTAAAAGGCTGTTTATATGCATAGGCCTATCTGCTAATTATTTTTGTAAAGCATACACGTAATATGCTGCTAATTAGCTGAACATACACTCATGTAATTAGTAACTCACTAGCCTGCATTTTAAATTCTTTATTTGAATATGGCAACATCATATCCTCTATACAACAATACTTTTATGAATACTCACAATCACAGTGTGCATAGTTAGTAAGCATTCAGACATCATCCATAGCAACTCTGCCCTTACTCTTAGGTTAGGATTACTCTATTCCTTAGTAAAAGTTTGTTTCAGCAGCTTTGGGAGTAGGTTTTAAGAGAAAACTCCTAGCTAAAAACTTTTACTGCTGTTTAGGAGAACTCTTGTGAATACGGGCCCTGAAGCAAATGCTGATTTTTTTTGTACCAACTACACCATTATATTATAGACATAACAGATTAATATATTAAGTATAATATAATCTCTATAAATAAATTCTAACAATAATAAGATATCATGATTTGTTATATACACACACACACATATACATACATATATATATATATATATATATATATATATATATAAATAAAAACAACTTACAGCAGCAACAGTCAGCATGTCAAATACTTTAGTGCAGTATCGCCAGGCATTAGCATTTCCATATTTTGTTTGGCACTCATCTATAAATGAAAGAAGAGAATAGAAATGAAAATCAAAAAACTTCAAAATCAAAAATGACCAGGTGTGTGCATTAGATGCCTGCCGACTCACCATAAAAGCCATAGACTTGTGTAATCTGCCTGCTCTCATGATTGCCACGCAACAGTGTGATGCGGTCAGGCCACTTTGCTTTAAGTGCTAGCAAATATGTGAATGTTTCTAAGCTGTAGTATCCTCGGTCAACAAAGTCACCCTAGAGGAAAGAAAACATACCAGTGTCTATTGGGGGGAAACATGGTTTCCAATGAGTCACCAAATATGATCTCAAAACAGTGTTTATGTACAGTTATCTTAATGGATACAATACCATGAAAATGTAATTTGTGTCTGGTACTTGGCCCCCAGTTCTGAAGAGCTCACATAAGTCATAAAACTACAGATAAAGAAAAGGTTTAAATTAATATGCGTGTTGTTATATCATAAAAATGACATGACATCTGTACACAAAATAGATTATTTCAAAGGGCCTGCTCGCACCTGTCCATGAATATCCCCACATACAGTGACTGGAGTGGATACTGGCTGTACATTTGATTCTTCAAGTAGCAGGTCACATACATAGTCACACAATCTCTGTCAACGCAAAAGAAGAAAACACAGGAGGTTGATCAAGTCCAAAACAACCACTAAATACGATAGCAGCAGAGCAGATCACCGCATCTGAAATCATAATTAATACATGTATGATACTGTTACGAATTGCACTGCTGCATTATGGACTAATTCAGAAGCCTAACGTTAGTTGTTTACGTACAGAAGCTCTATACCATACAAGATAACGTAGGATGATTTAGTCAAGACTAAAAACTATCAATAATAATAGAATGTATATATACATATAATCAAATATAATAAAATGAGACTAACTAAAAGCTGACGATGAATAGTAACGTAACGTTAGATGGGCGTTTCAAATTAAGGTTAGTGCGCTTGATAGCAACAACATAAGTTAGCCACCCCAGGTATTTACAAGAAATAATCAGCTACATGTCTTCACTAACTGTCTTTTTAGTCATATATCCAGTTATTTCTGATACAACGTATAAAATAAATCCCGGAACACACTGATTGGGTCACACACAGCGCTAACGACTGCATTGCACTGACACACTGCTATTACACCAGGCTTTACCGCCACCCACATGGCTTCAGAATTATTCCAACAGCTATCATGTTTAATACTTTGAGAGAAACATAAAATTACTGATAATAGTCACCTTTAAGTCGTTCTCTGGAAGGTATTTGCACTGTCTCGCGATTTCAACATACTTATCTAGGTCCAACGGCGCCATTTTAAGAACAACAGTCGATAGAAGAAGCAAAGAGGAAGTCTTTCTACGTCACGCTGGACGGTAATGATTGGCACAGGGATCGGCCAATCAGCACTTTGATACAGTCCTGAGCGCCACTTGCAAGGTCAGTAGTTTCGGTGGTCGTCTTCTCACGCTCTCGAAATGAAGTTGAAAAACACAGTGAGCAATACATAAAGGCGTACGTTTGAGAAAATAAATCAAATTAATTGACCCTCGTTTATTTATTTAAACGAGCTAATAGTGCCTCAAAAGTCCTTTATTAAAAGCATTCTCCATTCAATTACCACAAGGTGGCAACATAAAGTTGCCCTTTAATTAAATTCAAGACACACTCAGTAAAATTGCAAATATGTATGAATCATCACATATTCGTTTATTTTAAGCTTTTGTAAGAAACATCAGTGAATCATATTACAGTAAATGTCCACAAACTACTACTCAATGAATCATTTTATTTCTTTCTGATTACCACTGCAGTCATAATTTATATAGTTTGTACAATAGCTGAACTGAATTTGCAGGAGAACTTTATTTAAAATGTAGGCTACTTAAGGCAACTTAATTACATTAAGTTGAACATTATACAGATGCTAATGTTGCTAATGCTGTATTTTAACACTACAGCCAGCAGCTACACACATTTTAGGGCTACAATTGGATGTGGAGAAATTATGATGATTATTAGAGCTATATACAGATTTTACATGTATGACCATTTCTGTGTCTCAAATGTACACACAACTGGTGGTGTCTGTCTACATGCGTACACTGTTTTGCTCATGTGTTCTGTATCACCATCTTTAGTTATGTTTGTCAGTGCAAAGCAAAAGATGGCATGCAGTATGTTGTAAGGTTTTGGCAGTATTGGAGACATAAAATGCACCAACAACATTTACATTTGTTTGACTGAGTAACTGGTGCATATGCAAGTTTTTGCTAAACAGTTGGATGAATTAACAAGTGCTTTTTTGTTGTTGTTTAACACAGTTAGTGCACAATTCAACGCACACATTTTCATGACACATTGGATATTTATAATAAAACATGGGCTTATAAAACACACAAAGGTAATGTACAGTACATGACTAAAATACAGAATTTATATGTAATATACAAACAATACAAATAAAATTCAAACTACTTTAATACACCAATTTTTTGTTTTCTTTTCCTCTTAGTAAATATATTACTTATTGATATTTCAAGATTTGTATTTGACTTCACACATTAGTGTAGTGTTTTCTGGAGTTCCCCAAAAGTAGTAATCTTAAACACTCAATTCGTGTCTTGGGGCCCATGGAAAACACCGTTCTATAGGTTCTGGTTTCTGAGGTAAAACATCATCGAGATTTTGTCCGTGCAGATTCCTGCAAAATAAAAATGTAAATGGCTTCAAAATATTCATGTAAACAGATTAAATTATTTTTATAGTAATAGCCTACATACTGTATGACAGTGGTATGCAATTATATGCATATTACTAGTAGTCACATAAAGTTACACTTTAAATACAGTGGGGCAAAAAAGTATTTAGTCAGCCACCAACTGTGCAAGTTCTCCCACTTAAAAAGATGAGAGAGGCCTGT
>JAUMHE010000048.1:7248568-7270708 GCA_032359235.1 Enteromius mattozi | reverse complement strand
GATTATCAGTGGTCTTGTATGTCTTCCATTTTCTAATAATTGCTCCCACAGTTGATTTCTTCAAACCAAGCTGCTTACCTATTGCAGATTCAGTCTTCCCAGACTGGTGCAGGTCTACAATTTTGTTTCTAGTGTCCTTTGACAGCTCTTTGGTCTCTGCCATAATGGAATTTGGAGTGTGACATAGTTGAGGTCTACCTATGATGAAAATTACAGGCCTCTCTCACCTTTTTAAGTGGGAGAACTTGCACAATTGGTGGCTGACTAAATACTTTTTTGCCCCACTGGATATTTTTATGCTTCCAGTATATTCATTAAGTTGTATGCCTTGCATTATGTGGACTCACCACCATCAAGTGTCCATTTTTGGCTCTGTAGACCATTGATTCACTGCTGCTCTTAAAATCAACAAAGCCTTCTTTGCCAGGCTGGATGTCAAACCTCACACTACAAAATGACAACAGTTCAGTGTATGTAATGCATTCTTGTTAAATACAATAAACAGTCTATCTCTGTGAGCAGGACTGAGTATCTAAGGCAATTCAGATAGAAATACAGTGCATGTCTCACCTCTCTTGTACAATTTTGATGAGGTTGTGGTTTCTTGTCACTACACAGATTTTTGTCAATGCCTCAAAGAGATAGCTGCACTGCAAGACCAGGTCCCCCTAAAACAGAATAAATATGTATATATTTCAGTGACATGTTATTGCTCAAATACAATACAGTATGCATGTAAACAACAGTTTTTCCAAATCTTTCCAGTTTTTGAAAAGAAATTTCATACAGATACTCCCTGACAGATATTTGTTCACCACCTACCTTTTGTTTTGTGTCATCACAAGTGACATGGAGAATCAGGAAGTTGTCACTTAAATTGCTGACAGACACCCCTGTACAAAAGCAAATATTGCTTATGTAAATAATGTATGATGTTATATGGAACTGGATTCAACTTGACTAATTTAGCAATGGTGTGTTACAATTACATAAATAAAAGACTATAAAAAAATACCTATAATAATTCAAACAGGCTACTATATGAATGTTTCTAAGCTAAGCCTGCACATAGCCTACTATATATAAATATATATTATTTTAATAAAATGCCTGTGGAAATCTAAATTTCACACAGTCATAGACGTTTAATTATTGGGCAATGAAATTTTACCTTTTAGTGAGCTGTAATTCACCCTCTGTTTGATTTTGGCCTCTTCCACCAGATACGCAGCGGCCTGAGTGAAGATCAGTTGTCTGAAACGTGGCCGAAAGCCATTCCTGTCATACTTAATCACTGGAACACTGTACTGTGTAGAGTGAGATATCACATCAGTTTCCCTTGCCAATGATGTATACATCTGACTGAAACATAAAGCTCAGACAGATCTACTCTTAGTTAAACATGCCCAGCATCTCTCTAAGCAAAAATAAGATCACATTAAATAAATGGATTCAAGATCCTATATATATATTTATATATATACCTTAATGCCCTCTGGACAAATCAGCTGCAAGACTTTAATGTTTATGTCTTGTTCACCTGAACAGACAAAGAATGCTATAACATCTGTTTATAAGGTATAACCTGGTCTTTGCATTTTACACACTGAAAGGTTTACAGCAACAGCAGCATATTAAGAAAATTCATCAACTCTTACTTATCCTAGTGTCAGCGAAGTGTTGGCATACGCTCTGAGGGTAGTTCTCTTTTCTGCCTTTGAATATGTCACTGGTCAGTGCTTTAATTTGCAGCTGAAAATACATTTTCACTGTAAATAAAATGTGAAAGTAAGCATTCAAACAAATGAGAGGTCAAATATATGCATTATTTTACCTGCGCCTTTTGCTGTGCACTGATCCCTCGAACATATTTCCGTACAAGGAGACTTGTGTGCAACTTACGCAAGATCAATGAGGCCTATTAAAGCATTTATAATGAAATACAGTTTAATTGCAGTAAAAAAAAAAACACTTTTAGTTATAAAACTAAACTTTGCATGGTTTCAATTATAATATATGGAATACCTCTTGCATTATGGGTGGAGGAGTTAGCCAGCTGGTTTTGTCCAATACTGATTTTGGCAGATTCTCTTTGAGTCGAGTGAGGTAGCTCTGTCTGACAAAGGCCAGATACTCAGAGTTGTCCATGCTGACAGGCTGATTCCTGTTCATGAAGCCCTTAATAAACCTGCAAGATGATTAAAAAAAAAAATATATATATATATATATATATATATATATATATGTATATATAAACTTGCATCTATCTGCTCCAAAAATACTGTTAAATCAGTAATATTGTGAAAAATTAATACAACTGAAAATAACTGTTCTCTATTTTAATATATTTTTTAAAAAGTAATTTATTCATGTGATGTCAGCTGAATTTTGAACCTGCTCAGGGCTCATAAATGTCTTTACTCTCACTCAATCCAATTAATGCGTTTGAACGATAGTGTACATTTATTTTTTAAAAAAAACAGACAGACAGATAGATAAAACTTTAATTAAATTTCCTTCATCAGTTACTTCTACTTTTAAGTAATCGAAGTGAAGTGAAGCATCTGACATTATAACTGTCTCACTTCTTGATGACTTTGACAGCCCAGGCTCTCCTTTCCCTTTCTTTTCTGGCCTGAAGGCCCCGCCAACATGTCTCAATCTTGGTAGCTGTTTAAAATGAATTAAGAGTGATGTTTTATATTATATATATATATGGTTTTCATAAGTATCTGTAGTATTTTAAACTCAAAAAGATGAATACCTGCTTCCCTCTGCCTCTGGTATTCTCCTTTCACCCTATAGCCTTTATATTTGGCCTGGATTCTTGTGGCTGTAACAGAAGAGATTGGAGACACCAACCAACCAAGTCAAAGCTGGCATTGCAAGAATCATCAAGACAACTTGAGGGAATGCCAATCTTCTTTTGTCAGATTACCCAATTCATGCTTGCAGATCTCAAACGCATCTTCAGTGGCAAAAAGAGTCCTGGGATGGCGAATGAAGATTTTTGTCCTTGAAGCAAGAGGAAATAGAACAAAAAAATATTTCAGGAAATGCTAAGAGGAAACGACACACAATATCGCAGCAAAAGCCTGTACAGTTTTTGTACCTTCCCATCTTGTACTCATCTGGTTTGTAGCCAAGGTGTTTGATAAGTCGCTGCACTCCCTCTGCTGGTGTCCCATTCCAGTGTGGCCATGTGTCAGGACAAAGAGCCTTATATCTGCAAAGATAAGCATCAAGGTTTGTTTGCGAATTAACAGTACTGAAAGAGAAGATAAGTTTAAAGCAACACTAACTGAATGCACTGTAACTTTAGGTAGAAAATATCTAGAAAAGGCATGAAAGACAACAGAAGTCGTAATGAAAACACACAATGCAAATGCACCTTTTCAGGAACACTTCGTATCTTCTCCTATAAGCAAAGCCAGCACGCCTGACTCTCAGGTGCTCCATTAACCCCAGGTACTTGACTTGATGTCTTACCATGACATCATCAAAGCGGTCTGAGGTTAGGCAAGTGAGAGAGAGGTCACTGGCACAGTCTTGTAAAACATTCAGCAGACAAAACCACTAACCAGAGGTGTGAAGTGAAAGGCTCACCTGGCTGCTTACAGTGGTTGGGTTTCAAACAACGCACATACCATGGCTCCTTGGTCATGAGGATTTCAGTGAGGCCTGCAAGGCTGTTCTTAAACTGGGTGGCTACCTGTTACAAAAGAACCTGGTCAAAATGACTTTTTGATTCCTATATGTGAATAAAGTGCTGCAATAGCTCATAGGTTATTAGCTATAATGATACAATACAAAAACTATAACAAAAAACAATCTGCAAATTAGTTTTATCAAAGCCTAAATTAACACTCGAAACACAACAGCGAAAGAACAGATTGTTATGATTATTTGTTTTAATTTTCTATTTAAACATCTTTCACTGTACCGTCTCAGGTCTTTTCTTGGCTTCAGGTTCAATAGTATGGAAGCAATGCTGTATAATACTGTTCTTAGATTGTCGCATGACCTTAAACAACAACAAACAATTTTTTATTTACATCTATTTCATAGTCATTTCTTTTTCAGTTTTGTCAGGCCAAGAGAGAATGCATGCTGTGGTGAAACACCTTACCTCTTTAATGTTTCTGTACAGAAGATCGTTATTTTTGTCAAGAAATCCTGACATGAGGAAACCATACAGGTCAAGATAAGGAAATGTTTTTAAAAAAACTTTAATGGTCTTTAGACTGTTTGCATTAAATGAAACCTACCAACAACGGAGTAAGTAACCTCTCCGGCATAGTGTAAAAGCCGAAAATCCCCTCGTTCAAGGGTCTTGCGTGTTTTCTGGTCAGCCAATTTGTGCCTGATATTTAGAAAAAGTAAACAAGTCCATAAAAGATTCTTTAAATGTACCATCTTACAGTCCATCTTAAAAAAATAAGTCATTTAGAGTTTGGCCTGATAAAAAAAACATTGTCTCATGACATTATAAATTGAGCAGACCAAAAACACCTTTTGCAGACATTTTAGTGCCACAATATTTATGTTATGGTGTTTTTTCTCATTTCAACAAATGTCCAAATCTTAAGACTGGGGGAAACATTACATACAACATTTCACTCTGGTGTATCATAACCAGGTTGGTAAATATGGCTTTAATGTCACTGTTCTTCAGGCAGTAACATTGAAGAAAGTAAAAAGTAAAAAAAGGAATTGCAATAACATGCTTTCTTTTTTTGTCTCTTGCTCCTGTTTCTTCTTTTGGCATTTTGAAGCACTACTTACAACCTGGTTTTAATCGACCAGCATGAAATGCAAATACTTGCAATGTTTCCCCCGGTCTTAAGATTTTGTTCAGGAGTGTTTAAGACACCTTGTATATTTATAACTTAGTCATGTCTGGATTTAAAAAACTTAGATGCAGGTTTTTGCTGAGAACTAGGATTGTAATATCAGTGTAAACAGAAGCGATCTGCATTCAGTATCTACAAAATGTCCATGTCCATTCCTGCTCCAGAGGGGGCACCTTCCTGCAGAGTTTGGCTCCAACACACCAGCTTGGAAGTTTTTTGTGATTCAGGAGACCTTGATTAGCCAGGTCAATTAGTACTAAAGATAAACTCTGCTGGAAGGTGGTCCTCCAGGAACAGGATTGGACAGCCTTGTTTTAATGCCTTCAAAAGAGTCATAAAATAAACAAAATCATCTAGTGATATGATAGCATTGAAACACCAGAATCAAGTCAGTTTGAAGAGAGAAGCTACCCACGTGACAAAATGAGGGTGACCGCACATCTTCTCCTCAAGCTTCTCCAGGAATGTAAAATCGGTGGCTTCTCCAGGACGCAAACATTCTTCATCCTTTAATTGCGGGACACATGACACAAAGACTATGACTTAATCATGTACTGTTGTGTATGTCAGCTTGAATCAGTTCCACGCACCAGAATTGATATGATGCCCCTATGTTTCTCTTCCACCAGGTCACAGATGATCTTGTTGTTGAAGTATGGCACTGGCTCCCACTGAAAAATGTCAACATGGGAAAAAATTTTATATTTAATGTTTATAAAACACAAGGTGAGGCAGGTCCGTGTCAGCATTTACATAACATCTGTAACAAAGTGTAACAAAGGTTGTATGTACTGAAAATATTCACCTCGATTCCCTCCATCTCATACTCCTCCTGCTCTGATTTAAGGGTGAGCTGGATGAAAAGCTGCTGAAGCTTTTCATTGCAGAAGTTTATGCAGAACTGTTCAAAACTGTGGAGAAAAGTAATCACACACATGATAAATATCAATCAAAACTATCAAAAAATCTATCTGTCTAGTGCTCCTATTATTATCAATTTTGAAAACAGTTGTGCTGCCTAATATTTATGTGGATACACTTTTTGATTAATAAAAAGTTTGATTAATAAAAAAATAAAAAATTATTTCAAACTGAAATTTTCTGGAACATTATGTCTTTACTGTCAATTAAGATCAAATTAATGCATCCTTGCTAAACCTTACCGACCTCTTTTAAATGATAGATGGCCCATTTAATTGTGTCTAGATGTGTCTAGAGGGCTTGTTCTGACACTATATTGATAAAAAAGTTACTAATTGGTTTTGTTAACGCATTAACCCCTTTTAAGAGTGTTATTGAAGGAAACCATTACAATAAACGCATTCAGAGTGTGTGTATGACTGCAATGTTTCAGGGTTACCTGTTGACATCAAACACTTCAAATCCATAGATGTCAAGCAGTCCAATCACCGTCTTTCTGGTTGTATCCTGCATTATACATACTGTAAGTAGACTGATAACCTTATAATCCATTAACTAATTCAAGTATTTTTATAAACCACTATGAAAAGCATATATTGTCAATTCCATGTAATCATGCATACCTTATTTGCCAACGATTCATTAATCTTATTAACAAGCCATGAGAATGTGCGGCCATAGATGGCTTTGGCTAGTGCATCTCTGGCATACTTTGCATGTTCAGCAGTGAAAGGGCTTAGAACCTGAAAATTATAAATACTATGTAATCATGTATTTCTTAAGTACAGGAAAAAACATACTTAATATTCCATCTCTAAAACAACTGTTTAAAATCATTTAAATTCACATTCATCTATCATTTATAATAACTCTGCATAGCAATATAAATGTAAAACATGCTTTTTGTGCAACAATTAATGTATCATACAAGTCTCACCTCTTCTGCTTTGGCTTCAATCTTTCTGTGAGTTAAACCCTCCTGTAACATGTTTGAGGGGATGCCCAATAACTGACAAGAGTAAATAATAAAGGAGGAAGGAGAAAGAAATTGGCCAAAATTGGCATTGCAGTGTAAACCATAATACTTCTAATGCATAATTATTTAAAAACCTGATAGAAGTACCTTTGACAGCCAGTGTACTTCCGCACTGCTGTTTAATGTGGCATAACCATGGGCACTGGCCTTAAAGTGAACATTGCCGAGATGAAGGACACTAGCAATAATTGCAAACAGATGCTAAAAAAGACCAAACATATTAAACAATGACTTCTCTTTCTAAAAAGCAGCATTCTATACTGACCCAGTGGACAAAAACTCCAATCAGCATGCTCTAATTCCAATCAATCATAGAGAGTCTTACCTCTATATCCTTTTCACTAAACTCAATGATAGTAAGAGCTTTCTGTACAGTTTTCCAGTCGCTCTTGTCATTGATGGAGCTCACTTTGGCACATTCTCCCTGTTCAGAAAATCAATTTTCAACAATAAGATGAATATGCTTTATGGTATGCTAATATGTTTTAACTTCAGAAAAGGTAAAGTTCTATCTGCGCTTCTCACCTGAATAAGATAGCGGTATTTCTGACAGTTCCGCTCCAAGCCAAGCCAGCGGAGAAGCTCATCCTCCCCTCCCTCAACTAACTGATAGAAGATGTGGAAATTCCTCTCTCCATGATTTTGGTGGACCACCCTTGACTTCTCCAGTAAGTAGCTTAAGATGTGGCCACCAACTGCTGCTCCCTGGACAAAAAAGCATTTGTTTTCATTTGTAAACAATGCTGTCCATTCTTCTTCTTCTGTTTAAATCTGACTCTACCTGATGGTCAAACTGTATGTCCATGTACTTTCCAAATCGACTCGAGTTGTCATTTTTCAGGGTTTTGGCATTTCCAAAAGCCTGTAGATATAAAAAGCTCAGCATCAACTTTGAGCATGTGCATTAAGAATATACCGTATTCTTCAACGTCTCATTTCAGACAAAAAGCTTGAATTCTGACCTCCAGCACTGGATTGGAAAGAAGGAGCCGATCTCTCACATTGTCCAAGATTCTAGTGCTGGGACAGCACACTGCATAAAACTGCAGCACTTTCTTAGTTGCCTCCGTCTTGCCAGCACCACTTTCACCAGAAATGAGGATGAAGTGGTTGTTGGTTTCACTAATCATCGTCCGGTAAACATTGTCAGCAAGTGCAAAGCTGAGAGGTCAGAAAAATAACACTTAAACTACATTTAAAATAAACAATTTAGCAATATCAATGTATACAATATGTATACAGTGCTGTTCAAAGGTTTTGGGTTAATATGATTTTTTAACGTTTTTGTAAGGTCTCTTATGCTCACAAAGGGCTACATTTATTTGAAAAATACAAAAAAACAGTAATATTCTGAAATATTATTATACTGACCTCAGACTTTTGAACGACAATGTATTTATAGTCAAGCTATCATTTTTTTTTACAATGCAGGTTGTGTACAAATGCAAACTTACATATGAGGAGGCAGCTCAAAAAAGTTGACTCCCATATAAATATCCATTTGTTTTTTGGTATAGATACCCAAATCCTTGTATGGATTAACTGACACCAGGAGGGTCCCAATGTACGTCTAATAGAAATAACAAAAAATTCAGAAAAAGTTAAAAGCCAGCATTTCGCCTCAACAAAGTACTGAGTTACAAATATAAACTATGATGGGTTAAAGAAAGATAATAAGGAAATAAGACTGTCTCAGCAGTTTAATTTAGGAGGTTTATCCTTGGAAGTTGCCCTTGATAACCTTAAACAGAAAACTCTCTATGCTGAATCATCAGCAAAGTGAGTTTCCAGTCGCTGCGACAAGGCAAATTAGATGTATAGAGAACATTTTCACTTAGTAGACTACCTGTGTGCATTGACCTGTGTTCAGCATGAGAGTCCACATTATTCTCTCCCCCATCTCAATAATGAAAGTAACGGTGATACTGGATATTGCATTGCCTGCTTTTTTTACAGTCTATTCTAAAGGAGGTCATATGAGTGGGTGCAGGACTCACATATATGAGGTTCTCATTAAACCGTTTTCTGAGGTTGTCCATAAATGCTGTCTCACTGGTGTAGGCGTCCAGGAGAACAAAGTCCTGAATCCCCACCCGGTCCCGAGCTGTCAAGGACCCCTCCATGTCCTGCAGGATCCGCTGGCAGCGCTCCTCTAAACTCTGTTAATCACAGACACAAAAAAAAATAAAGAAAGGAGTTTATCTTTTTTTTTTTTGCATTAGTAGTTGCATGAAAATATATCCCTGTTTGTTTTACTTTGATTAATTATATTCTTTAAGAAAATTACTATATAAAATCTTGTAATTGTTTATGTTTCACAGTGATTGCTCACAAATGTACACAAATGACCAACATCACAAACTTTCTTTCACTCTGGCTTTATTACATCACCTTACATCCAGTTAGTAATATATAATTTCAAATGTGGCCTTGAACAAATCCTGTCAACAACATGCCATGAATCATCTGAGCGCAGCCTTACTTATCTAATCTAAAATGTTTTTTTTCTGCACAGACTATTAAAAGGGACGTTCATCAATCAGCACTAAGAATGGCAAGGTCCACCCCGGTCTTGACAAACAGGAAAGATAATGTTTTTATACGTTGATAAAAAATCATATGCCTTCTGAAGTTATGATTTGAAAGAAGTAAATGGGCAAATATATATACAGTTAATTTGCAAAAACAGATACAATTTTAAACAATTCTCAAAAATCATTGTGTTTTTTCATTGTGCATTTCAACTGATCTCAATAAAACTGCAGTTGTTGTTTTTTTTTGACTATCCAAATAAAACAATTAAAAATTTAAATAAACTGAATTATCCTTTGCTTCTTTCAAAACATATTTTAAAAAATATAATATAATTACCAAATTATGAGAAATGTAATGGATTTTTTTACATTGCACAAATATTGCGATTATTATAACAAT
The DNA here is from genome assembly GCA_032359235.1 of Enteromius mattozi. Taxonomy (NCBI): domain Eukaryota; kingdom Metazoa; phylum Chordata; class Actinopteri; order Cypriniformes; family Cyprinidae; genus Enteromius; species Enteromius mattozi. Next base: position 7,260,964 of record JAUMHE010000048.1, on the reverse strand, counting down.
ATTTTCAAATGCTTAATCATTTATTTTACATTTTTTCTTTAACCAAAGAAAAAGTTTTGGAAAAGAAAAGTATTCATATTAGTTGGTGAAACACTGTGATTCCTGAGTCACTCTACTAGTAAAGTTACATAAAAATGTGTTTATTTGCTCACAGTGTTGCATCAACATGCTTTATTTAGTACAAGAATAAATTCACATCAGCAGCTGCATATTTTACACATATGTACCTTTTTGGTTATCTTGTGATATAGGTCAATCTTCAACCTGAAATATTTTTTAAAGTTAATCTAAAAAACTCCATATGGAAAGAGTGGGAGCCCTTACCTTCAATGCAGTGACCGTTTCTCTGAGTACTGATGTGGGAACTGTGTGTGATCTTATCCAGTTTTGTAAAGAGCATCTGTGATTATTTCAAGTACAACAGGAAACAATGTCATATCACACTCACCACGTCCAGCATGGGAAGTCATTAATAAAAAGTTTGCTAAGGAAGTGGGGGTCTGTGCGTATGCGTGTGTCAAGAAACATCTGTCTAAAACAGAAATCATTATGGATTTATTGTCTAGCATCCTGAAAAGCTCAACTCAGCATAGGCTTGTCCTATCTTGGTTCCCTTAAACCTGAGGGCAAATCTATTTCTATCCGAGATTACACGGTTCCGTTCCTGTCATGGGATGGTATTTGGGCCAAGGTCACGGACATACAGAAACTCTCAATAAATGAACTATTCCTGTCTGGTGCTACTGATGCTTGATTTACCTCTAAAAACAGATGAAACACACACTCCCTCTCTCTTTCTTCCTCACACACACACAAATAATATCTTATTTCAAGAAGTACACCATCTAAAACCACATAAGTTACAATAAGTTTACACTTCATCATAAAACATTCCTTTTTGGAATTGTCCAATACTTGTACCCTTTAAAGATATACTGTATCATATTTGATACAGAAATTACTGAAGCCCTTTAATTATCAACATAATTAAAAAAAAAATCTTCTGTCATCTGCATCATAAGTTACGTTTAACAAGAAAAAAGCCTTTTACTATAATTATAAAAACGTCTCACTTCAGGTTGTGGTGCACAAGTACATTTATTTACAAGTTACTGAAATTTCATCTAACTTTTGGCCATATAAATATTATCAAATGTACCAAATGGCTCAGTTTGGGCCTATGAATAAAACAGAGGAGCTTTTCCACCTTGAATATTAACTATGTTCTCCTACATCATACTCTATGGTCCATAAAAGGCATCAAATATGTACAAATAAATCATAATACTCAACAAAAACACAACTTATTTTATAAGTGTTCAACAAACGGTTCAGTTATTATTTCACATGTCAGGCTTTAGAAGGTTAAACAGTTACTGACAACAAAAGACCGCCTCAACAAAACAAAATAAAACACAGTAAGTAAGCTGTCAGTCAGTTGTGTACAAAAGTGACAGTGCAGATACTAGGAAATGCTCTGAAAGATAAAGCTGGCATCACACTTGAGTCCTGTCTATCAGCTGGCAAAGAACACTTAAACCAGAGCCAAGAGGGGATGCCAAGCCTCTGGCAGCCTGTCAATGTTCTTCTCTCATTACACACAGCATGTCATGTAGTGCATCCGCTTAAAAGACAATCATGATTTTAATTTCTTGTTACAGATATCCAATTAAAACACTTTTTTTTAACTTTATCATTACTTGATTGCAACATCTGAATATTTATATAACTCCGCAAAAACTATAAAACTACAATAAAAAAATATTGTAATTATATATATATATATATATATATATAGTATATAGTATATATAATGAATATGCATATTATTCTTGCTACTCTTGTGTAGAGATAAAGATTGCCTAAAGAATTTTTTTTTCTTCTTATAATCAGAAACAATCAGGTCTGAATTGGGAAAAAAAAGAAAAAAGGATAATTTCCATGATGACTTAGATTTCCACTTCAGTGTCACTGTTATTATATACATCCTGCTGTATTTCCAAGTGAGTCACTGAGACATTAAAGCTTATTTTAATGGAGAAGGAAAGTCTATCTGGTTAACTGACCATCATCTGAGAGGCCATTCTATTGTCCCAAAACTCCAGTATGTCACTGGATCCCAGTGCTCAGCTCACAGTATGGCTTGAGACTTCGGAAAGAGCTAGAGCTCATCATTGGTCACTGACCCACATTCTCCTATAACACAAAAGACTTTTTGCTGCTTATAGTCTAAATTTGTATTTACCTTATTCAACCTGTACTCTTTACACCTTTTACCTTTATTTCTTTGTTCCAATTTTATATATTTTTTTCTTTATAGGCATTAATGAGAATTCAGTATTTCCTCAAAACAATGTTTTAACTATTTTCCAAAAATACAGTAATATCTCACAGATTTTCATGAAATATTATAAATCTAGTTTTGTTTTGTTTTTTAAATAAGAGGAACTTACAGTTTAAAAAAATATGTAATGCTTTGTCAGCTTGTGTATTATAAATAAAGTAATAGACTACTGATTCAAACAATCTTGAGGCAAACATTTATACTCAATATTATATAATCTTATTAAATTATATATTAGGCTAAATAAGACAAAAAAAATTTATCCCAGCTTATGAGTATTTAAATTTTACTGCATTATTTCAGCTGCTTTCTCTGCAGACATACGCAGATGTATACGAAATATCCCTGAATTACCTCAGCATCCATTGCTTTTTCCAATAAGATGAATCTTAATCTCCTAGTATTGGTTCGGGGATCAGAAGTTTAAAGGGCCTTTAGTGTCCAGTTTGCCCCATCATGATGAAAACTCAGGCCAGCAGAAGACACGTCTAGGGTGATCCACTTCACATTCGGTCCTGATCAGTTCAACTCTCTTTTTCTTTCTCACTCTTCTCTATCTCACATCTTTCTATCTCTTGTTCTCATGAATTTATTTCAGTTTAAGCACCACAACTAAACTCGGCTCACGGTCTGCTCCAAGATGCTGAATGATTCATGGAGGGGCGGCAAGAGAAGATCTCATTCAGCGCCTCTCCTTAGAGGCCACTGCCCCACCATGTGTAACACAAGGCTGTGGAAACCTGAGCTAAAACCCTGCTCCCTCCCCTCCTACCTGTCTTCTTTTGCACAAAATTACATTGATGGGGTCTAGTTACTGATCTTTGATTAGGTGGATCCGTTTTCTGCTAATTACTACCCACTCACCAACACAAGGCCCATGGCTCATAGCCCATTTGGTGTAAAATTGCCTCTATTTTATTTTTACAAACTGATGGATGCATAATCACTCTAACTCCAGGGACGGTCGGCTGAGGCTATGATGGAACCTGAGTCAGGGGATGTTTACCTCATTACTGTAAAGGTGTGTAAATACTACTGACTAAATCACTGACTAATGCACCTTTTTGTAATTGGTTCGCTAGAATTATATTATATACCATCAAAGACTATAGAATACCCTTGAGGTAAATCTTATTTACTTACGAAGCGCCATGTCATCAATTTTGTGGTTACTCTCAAGCATCTGAAGCCTGACTCTGCTATAAGAATTCCCTGCTGATCTCTTCCACCCATCTCACCTTATCGTGTGATCTATATTTTGTCTTTTTAAAGAGAACTTAATTCATTCGTTTTTGTGTCAGTACAGCTCCTCCGAACACACCCACCTACCTGTTTCCGAAGGTGTTTTCTAGTCATCTCCCATTGGACAGGCCAACAGATAGTCCCGCCCCAGAACGCACAACATTGGTTAAACTAAGGTTGCAGCGTTTGGAACGAGTGGTACCACAGTTAGCTATTTTAAAATAATTTTGTTGGAAATTTTATGAAAGCCTTATCCAAAAACTTCGGCGTAGACAGCATTCCAAAGGTAAACCAACTTCCACAATCTTGTCCCACACGTTGCTATAAAAAATTAATTCTGAAATGCACATGGAGTGTAACATGATCCGTGGAATTCTCACAGCTCAAGAGATCGGAAATTCCACAGCAGCACAAAATGGCCATATTAATATTCATAGCCCTAATTAGTGTCCCCGACTACACCTTTGACCTAATTTATACGTTAGTGGTGCAAGTCGATACAGTGGTGAAACAGATGCTACGTTGTAACTAAACACAACACACTTCAGGCAGAAAGGAACTAAACTGACCGTGATGGTAGACCCTCAAAGATTAAAGATTGTTTTGTTAGACTAATATACACATTGGAAGAAATTATTTAGTTGCCAAGAATGAAATTGCCTGCACGTCTTAAACTGTATTTTTGTACAGTGGAAATTGGAAACATATGTATGCCATGCAGTGTTCAGCAATAATAAAAAGTCAGTTTGTCAGGATAGAGAGATACTGACAAACCAATACAATTTTGATCATGCATTACTAAACAAATAATTGTGTATGACTCATCCAATATAGGTTAAGGTCAACAGTCCAGTGTCAAAAAATAAGCTGCAAACTGTTTCCAGAATAAAAGCGTTGCTATGCACAGTTAGTACATCTTACCTTAGAGTTGAGGCAGTACATGTTTTGATGAGAGCAAGACAAAATTCACGTTCTGTTTGAATTGAGAGTCCCGAGAGAGAATGGGGCCGTGGCAGTGGTGCAGAGAGGTGTAGCGCACTGTATGTGCGTTGGTGTCCAGCATTAGAAAAAAGGCAAGGTCCAAGAAGAGTTGAAGTGGGACACTGCTTATTATGGCTGCATCACCTGGATTTATGGACATCCCACTATGAAACATGCTCTACATGGGCTGTCGTAGTGTCCTATTTTTCTTTTTTCTTTTTTTTAGTTTGAGACTGGCCTCATTCCCAAATGCTCAAGGCAGACTACACAGTGTTGTGATCTAAATATACATTGTGATTTGTTTTTTAATTTAATTATATTTATTTATATTTGTAAAAGTCAAGTAATTTAAAATCAGTATTGCATTTTAAACCTATTTATGGAATCTATTAATGTTAAGATTAGTCAAAAATACATCAGAATTACTTACTCCACATTCTGGGCAATACATGAGGGTTGTGTGCAATAATATTACACATTTCTCTATATTGCACTATTTTTATCTGTCCAAAATTAGATTTCAAAATCAAATTCGCCTTTTTGGTTTGTTTAATATCTTTCATATATTACAGTAGTTTAAACATTTTTAAAGGAATTAATGTTGTGAGTTCTTAACCCATAGCCTAGCTATAAAATGATCAAACAATTTTTTTTTTGTTTTTAACTGAAATAAATGGTAAGTCTATAAAATCACGCTCTTTTTGTTTAATATGACTAATAAAATACATTCATTAATTGTATTCATTTATTGTCCAGCTAATAGAAATATTTGCAATATGACAACAAACATGATTATTACAAGGTCAACAGGGCAGCTGGGACCCATTTGCAATGTAATTGTACTATACAATGCAAAACATTCAATTGTAATATGTAATATGAAATGTTCCTCTCTGTTTTACCAAAAAAAAAAAAAAAAAAAAAAAGAGGTTTTCAAGAATAAATGACATGATGTTATTTCAAAGAGCTTTCCAATCAACTGGCTTCTTTCCAGATGCTTTAAGCAAAATGTTAGTTTTAGAGAAGTGCCTACATCCAAAGAAGCCTAAATGTGCCGAGTATGGTGATGGATGTGAAGCCTCAAGGATATGATGGCGTTTCTGGAAAAGAAGAAAAAAAACCCACTCGTATATTTCTTTATTGTATCATAATGTGTTTTAAAAGGTGCAATTTGAGTTGCAATATTTACAGTAACCCTGATTATTTGTACCACTAGCAAAAATATCCAGTAACAGTACCATTCTGGTGGTCAAAAACACAGTGGCACTCATTCCATTCCAAGAAAACCATTCCATGTAAAATAAAACCGCTTTTTTTAATTTTTTTACATACTTTTTTTTGTGTAAACCGTGTTTAAAAATGCATAAATATATTGACATTTTATAATTCTGTTTCCATTAACTTACTCTGTCGATCACTCTGCCTTTCCTCTGAGCATAAGAGCCCCAAAGCAGAAAAACCAAGCCATTGAGGTTCCTGCTGAGCCACAGGACCACAGCGTCTGTAAAGATCTCCCAGCCTCGACCCTCATGAGCGGTGGGTTGATGAGCCCTCACTGTCAACACAGAATTCAGCAGCAGAACACCTGACAATGCAAAGAACATTGACATTGTACAGAATTAATTATAACTCATAACAATTTGATGAGTCACTCATATATAGACACATACGCTACCATTCAAAAGTTTGGGGTCAGTAAGATGTTTAAATGTTTTTAAAATAATTCCTTTATGCTCTCTGTGCGTTTCTTTTTAGGAGCACTTTTGCAGTTTTGGAGCACAGACAAAACATTCATAAACACCTTCTGATTAATATTATGAGACCATTTTAAAGTGATTTTTCAGTTTTTGTGAGTGCATTTTTTTCTAACTTTAAAAACGAACTTAAAAAAATTAATATTTATAAACTTTTAAAACTTTCTAATTAAAACAATAGAATAAGAAGATGTTACAGGTCAAATGAAATCAGTATTTTAACAAAATTAATTTGCAATACAGAGGTAGATTTAATAACAGAAAATGATATCCATTTAATAATAGAAGAAAATAATAGAAGTACTTTTAAAAATATTTTAAAACCGACAGTAGGTGGCGGTAAGTTACTGATTTTATCGCTAAATCATTCAGTGCAAACACAAATATGCTGCTTGGGTCAGCATCACAGTTTTTTCATAGTCGCACTGTGTCCATTTATTTAATCAAAAGTCCAATAAACAGATATATATCAATATTATTACAATTTAAAATAATAATTTTGTATTTCAGTGTATTTTATAATTACATTCCTGTGATGGCAAAGATGTTTTCATTTTCAATGTCATATTATCCTTCAGGAATCAATCTAATATGCTGATATAAGGCTCAAGAATAATTTCTTCTTATCAGTGTTATCAGCTATAGTGTGACAGCCCATTTTCATGTTTCTTTTATGAATAGAAAATGCAAAAGAACAGCATTTATTTGAAATGTTATTTCTTGTAATATGTCTTAAATAACAGTATCAATTTCTTAGGGGGAAAAAGTCACTGCCCCCAAACCTTTGCATAGTAGTGTACTGTATGTTGATTAACTACCCTGTTTAGCCCATTCTGTGAGGTCTCCATGACCTGGGTGCTGGAAGTCAACAATATCTTCCTTCAACTCCGCAAATATGTTTTCCAAACTGCAATAAGTAAAGCAGGTCAAAATACAGAGTAGTCTGTAGAGATGTACTGTAAGATATCACTGTGGTGAGATGATCAGTACATAGTTATTTTCACAGCTCAGTGCAATGCTGTACCTAGGAGGAGGAGGTTTAGGCCTCAGCACACTGAAGGCCAAACCATGAGCCTGACCTGGATGGTGATAGGGGTCTTGCCCAAGAATGACCACTTTTACCTGTCAACATAAAACAATTTATAATTCATTTGAATGCTCTGGTCTTTTCCTATTTATACTTTATATTAAGAAACTTACATCTTCAATTGCACACAAAGTTGTGCAGTAAAACACCTGCTCAGGGCTGGGATAAACAGTAAAGCATTTCCTCTCCATTGCAACAAAATACATGAGCTGAAAAAAATAAAAATAAAAACAATACAGGAACAAGTTCATTGACATTTTGGTGGTCTCAAACTGAGTATCACTTACTTTTGTAAAATAAGGTTTTGCAAATTCAGTCCCGATTTGTCTTCGCCAGCTTTCTCCAACGGGTACAGGTACATTTCTGCTGGCCAGTCGTTCCAGAGCTGCGCGTCTGTTCTGCTCTATCTGATGCAGCTGTTCCTCACTGAGCTCCATGTTCTCACCACTTACTTGCTTTTTGCAACATGCATTGTCATTGAAGCAAAGAAATTATAGGAATAGCATACATATAGATACAGAGCTGTTTATGAAATGACTGTATTAGGTATGGCAATGGAGGAACAGGAAGTGCAGGAAAAGTTTGAAAATATTATTTTTTACAATAGTTACCCAACGTAGTCAGATAAATGCAGAGCTTGTTGAACTTGTTCAGACACTTAACCTACCTTTTGACGTGTCCAAAGTAAGACAAGTTGTGTAAAGTAAGACAGTTTTGTTGTTTTTCAGACCCCTTCACTAATATCGCTGCATCACCGTTATTTTGCCATGTCATGCAAATGCAGGTTCACTCAATAATTTGCAAAACTGAAAGTGAAACCTCAACTCTAAATCATGTTTCCTAAACCATGACTGTAACCGTGAACTGTTAACCACAGACTTGACACCATCTTGTGTTCAATTCGAAAATATTAACATGACAAAAACAAGGTATTGCTTGGTAGAGAAAAAATAAATGAATTCACCTTTGACCCTATGTTAACCTTTTTGACTTGGATGCCCCATTGTCCAGGACGTTTCGAGGGCCCCCTGCTATGAATGCCATATGAAACCTAAACATGTCACCTAGTGGCCGAAGTTGGTATTGCAGGATAATGTTGGATGGCTGTTTTTTTTTTTGTTTTTTTTTTTCTTCATGTTGCCTCTTGCAGAGAAAGATAGAAATATGTGTGTGTGTGTATTTTTTTTTTTATTTTTTTATTTATTTATTTATCTTTGAAGAGAGAAATAAGTTTTTGGAGACAAATAATGTTTTTGAGAGTGTTTTTAAAGAGGAAAAATAATTTAGAGACAAAAAAGGGTTTGGATGAGTAAAAATTAAAGAGCAACAGAGAAAAAATAGGATTTGTAATCTAAGACAATTTTATACCTATCTTGAAATGTTTTTGTTCACGTTGTGGTTCACATGCTCTTTAATAAAAACAACAGTAATTGAGGGAAAATTCATAGAAATATGATTTCAGTTTACATATTGATGTAATGTTTTGTTGTTGATGTTTTACCATTTTGATTCAGTTATTATTTTCTTATTTAAATTGATTAATTTTAATACTTTTAAGTCATCCTGCATCTTCCCTAGTAGTATTCCTTGGCTCCTTGTTTGTTTTATTTATCTATTATGTGTTTTACAGTCCTAGTTGTTTTATGCCACTTCTGTGGTGCTCAAATCATCTGTTATTTAACTTCACTCTTTGGACATAGAATAACTAGTGTGAAGTATGTATATCTCTGAATAACTCGTTTGTGTGAATAAACAGTTCTAAAAATCTGATGTAATGTAGTATAATGCAGACTTAAATATTGCTACACTGAGAAATAGAACACAAATAAAGTGTGTTTATCATTAATTCTTTCTAAAGAGGATGTGTACAGTACATGTCTAGTTCATGAAAACCAATAGTTTCCCCTTTTTCTTAACATCCCTAATACTATAACAGGAATATCCCTAAAACTTTTCAAATGGCAATTAAAAAGATTTCATGAAAGACTTTTTCACATTCCCTTGACCTGAATTTCTTGTTTTTTTTTTTGCTGTTTAGGTACAACATGATGCTGTGTGGATTGTACTCTGGAGTGTGTGAGGCCAAGCCCACTCTTCGTTTACCATCTTTGAGGCTGTATTGATGTAATCGGAGATGCACGCCGGTCAAACCTGTTCTATAGCAAAGTACTCTGTTGTAGTTTAGCATTCCATTACAACCCAGTGAAATGAGTGCACTGAAAAGATCATCCCAAGTGGCTTACAAATGCTGGAAAGACACAAAAATCAGGTAATGTATGTTTGTTTTATGTGTTTATTTGTAAAATTGTTGTGGCTAGTAGGTATGATTTACACCTGTACTGGAACTTTTAATTAAGTGAAAACTGAAAAGCATAGCTTGGAAATGTCAGACAAAGCAAACTAAATTCTGTTTAGTTTGTGAAATGAGTTGAAATATTTCATAATTGTGAGATTTGCATTGTAAACAATACAAAGGCTAAAACATGTTTTCGTTTAGATTTGTGACATCCCGGACTGATGATAAAAGCGTTCTCACTGTTCATGAGGAGCAGCCTGGGGAAAATGAGCCTAGCAATGAAGGAATTTGCACTATTCTGGAGCAAAATTTGGAGGACAGAAAAAACAGAAGCTTTGAAACCTCAGGTAGGCATCTATATCCAGCATCTACATTTGTAGATAAATGTGCAATTTGAACAGTTCTCTTTAGTCCAGAATAGAGCTGAATTTTTAAGGACTAAACTGGTCTGGTTTGTGGTAATGTGTGCATGCAGTGCAGTTTATTTATGGTCTTTAGAAGGTGTGAAGTCAGTTTAGGATGTTTAAAAATTAATCTTGGTCAAGAAATAACATTATGTATCCTTGAGTAGGCTACTGGATATTATTAAAGTGAGCATCTGGCTTTTTTGTCTATAGAGCAAAACAGTATGTCTTAGTCTAAAAAAGTATGTCGTAGTGCCCAAATAATAAACATTGACTTTTATATAATTAGATGCAAATAGGCAAACAGAAAGACTAATAGTTTATAGCTTGGGATAATTTGTTTTGTTTTTTTGGTACCATAACTGTAGTCAAAAAAATCACTATGTTTGTCACATGATCTTTCAAAATATAGAGAGTTTTGTGTGAAAAGTACTATAATTTAGTTTTCAACTGAATTAAATTTCTCACAGTCTTGACATGCTTTTTACTAAACATGCTAGCTCAGGAGAATACACTGACCTCATCTTGTTTTCATTCAAACTACATTTCCTTCCTGCATGGCATTGGCTCAGTCTTAAGGAGACATAAGCTCTAATGTCTATTTGTGCTTGCTATATATGATAATATCTTCTCATCATTCAGTAAATATCCATTTCTTCAGAAACCTTCACTGTGGAAGAAGCAGTTGAGGCTATTGGTTTTGGAAAGTTTCAGTGGAAGCTGTCAATGCTAACAGGAGTTGCGTGGGTAAGAAACTCAGCATTATGCAGTGTTTTAAAAGCAAGTAATGTGTACTGAACAAATAGCTTCAATTAGTTTGGTTCGTTCAGTTTACTTAAAGACTAGTTTCATGAAAATTTAAAGTCTTATGTTTCTTTTTTGCATGCAAAGATGGCCGATGCTATGGAAATGATGCTCCTCAGTATTGCAACTCCTCAACTGCGCTGTGAGTGGAGGCTCTCCAGCTGGAAAGTGGCATTCATAACAGCCGTAAGTATAGTAACTAAACACTAACATGGTTAAACAACTTCTGAGGTTACATTTGGACATGGCCTTCTGAAAAGGTGGTAGAATGTTGTTGTTTTTTTTACACGTTTATGATATTCAATCTTTTTACCTTGTCAGGTAGTATTCATTGGAATGATGATCAGCTCCTCGCTTTGGGGTAACATTTCAGACAAGTATGGCCGAAAAGTGGTATGTCTGATTTAAATCCAGCAGAAGTGAAATAAGTAAATGATTAATTTAAGCACTTTAAGCAGTCATTGTTGCCTTCACTTACAGCCTCGTTGTCTCTGTCTTTTAGTGTTTAATACTGTGCATGGTGTGGACGTTGCACTATGGGCTTCTCAGTGCTTTCGCACCTGTTTACAGCTGGATCTTAGTCTTGCGAGGCCTCGTGGGATTTGGCCTAGGAGGAGCCCCTCAGTCGTGAGTTTTTCAATGAAGTGTGACATTTGGTTTTACAAACTCATAGGTCACATTTTTAAGCAAGCAACACTCGGAAAGAAAGCAGTCTTCTTTATGGTACTTTTTATTCATGATCTAGATATTAAGCTGTTTTGAACCTTGCTTTATCTATTTGATTGTATTCCTATTAGTGCCTATATGTTTTGGGCATTGCTTTTACATCATTATGTGTTAAACAAAAGCTTTATGTTTTCCTCAGAGACCATTAAACCTGTAATGTGTTACACTTGCTCACTACTAGAAAGAACCTGCCAAGTCATTTGATGCAATAAGTTGTTGTTTTTAGATATGTATCTGTATCTATATACAGTTCTATGCAAAGGTTTGAGAACCTCTTGCGGAATAAAATATGCAAAATAACAGAGATCATACAACATGCATGTTTTTTTTTGTTTGTTTGTTTTTTAGAACTATCCTGAGTAAGATATTTAAACAAATTATGTTTACAAATAGTCCACAAAATATATATTTTTTTAAATAGCCCCCTTCAAAAGCTTAATACTGTGTGTGGTATTATATATACCGTACCGTGCAAAAGTCTTAGGCCACTAGTTTTTTCACCAACAAAAAATGTTTTTAAGTCAGTTATTTCTATCTTTTGTGGTAGCGTGTCATTTGGAAATATCAGGTTTTTTGTCATTAATTGTAATAATGCAGTGAGATTATTCTCTGCACAAGGAGTCTGACAAACAGCCAGTGCTCCACACAGAGATCTGATCTGATCATCATCCAGTCTGTCTGGAATGACATGAAGTAGCAGAACAAACTGAGACAGACTAAATCCAGAAGAACTGTGGCAACATCTCCAAGATGCTTCA
>JAUMHE010000048.1:7232072-7247986 GCA_032359235.1 Enteromius mattozi | reverse complement strand
AAAATAATGTTTGGAAATGTAAACTGATATTTCCAACTGACACGCTACCGCACAAGATAGAAATAACCCACTTAAAACCATTTTTTGTTGGTGAAAATACTAGTGGCCTAAGATTTTTACACAGTACTGTATATATATTCTATATAAATGTATGTATGGATGTATAATATTTAATTCCTTCCCTTACAGAGTGACGTTATATACTGAATTTCTCCCAATCAAATCCAGAGGGATATCCATAATCCTGTTAGGGGTAATTCAGATGACTGTTTTCAACTATTGCTCACAATTTTCACTATGCAATTTTTCAGTATACTATAAATTATACTGAGATAGTTGGTTGATGCTGTAACTGACTCAAGCAATGTATAGTAGGTTAAATATAACATAAACATGTCTTGATGATAGTCAATCATAAAAAATAATAAAAAAATGCAAATGATAAATCAATCTTCTGTTCTAATAGGTGTTCTGGGCCTTGGGTGCTGTGTTTGAAGTGTTACTGGCTATGATGGTCATGCCCACATTAGGCTGGAAATGGCTGCTAGGTTTTTCCACCCTTCCTCTAGTTATCTTTGCTGCCTCCTGCTGTGTATGTATGGCTGTAACAATATTTAAACTGTTACTAGACACAAGGCTCATGTTTAGGCGCCAAATTCAGATAGAATCCATGTTAATTCTACTGTCTGGTTGTGAATTGTGTGCGTTTGTCTATAGTGGTTACCGGAGAGTGTTAGATTTGATGTACTGAGAGGCAGAGAAGACAAGGCCCTGGACACTTTGAAATATATAGCAGCAGTTAATGGGAGCTCTGTGCCTGCTGGAAGACTTATAGCTAACACACAAGTATGTGGGGCTACCAGTCCTATCTCCTACTCACACATTATTGAAGAATTTCTCATTTGGGTTTTTGATTTTGATTTTTATAAACTAGAGTGGCAAATGGTTTGTGTTTGTGTTTTAGACTGATCGTGGGAGGATTAGAGATCTTTTTATTCCAGAATACCGAACAACAACACTTTTGGTCTGGTTTATCTGGTATGCATATTGTTAAAATGGTTAAATCCTTCCATATAAAATTTTATTTAAAAATATATATAAAATTAAAACTCACCTGCTTTGTTTGTCTTACACACACAGGTTTTGTAATGCTTTTTCATATTATGGCATTGTGCTGCTGACCACTGAGCTGTTCCAATCAGGATCTGCTTGTAGTGGTGAGTGGTTTGTATGTACTTTTTGTGACCAAGCTTATCATAAAAATTGCACAAATTGATTTTGATACATTTTTGTGTTTAACTACAACCACAAATGTGAACTACACAACTGTTCAAAAGTTTAGAGTGAGCAAGATTTTGCATGTTTTTGAAAGAAGTCTCTTATACTTAAAAAGGCTGAATTTATTAGGTGAAAAATATAGTATAATTTAAAATAACATTTTTCAGTTTTAACATATTTTAAAGTGTCATTTATTCCTGTGATGTCAAACCTGAATTTCCTTTAAATATATAAATATTAATCATAATTAATATAATATTAATCTCATACAAAATAAACGTTTTGTTTTTATAATGTGTGTTTACTGTGTACATTATTTAAATATAAATACACACACATGCAGTATATATTTTACAAATATTTACATGTATATATTTATATTATTCATATTTATATTTTATAAAAAAGTATTTTTCTTAAATATACATGCATGTGCATAGATAGCACTAAAACATATGTTTACTGTTGAAGAGCAGTGTGAAATTTTCTGTACTCACCATAAAAAAGAAGTATCTTTTTAATATAGCTAACACATGCAACAGGTTTTAAATAGTAATGACCGTCATTTCTTTAATAATCCCCCATTCAATTTATACACGTTAAGCACAATGTGTTGTGAGTTTCAGAAAAATGTGTCTAATTCCAGCCACCGACAACTCAAATATGGAACCTCGGTGCAGTCTGGAGTGCATTTATCTGACTTTTCATGATTATTTGGACCTTTTGTGGACCACCTTGGCAGAATTTCCAGGTGACGTAACACCATAGGTCATTTCTCTCCTCTCATGTTGTTTTTAGTTAATCAACTTAAATGCAAGCATTGTTATATTAGAAAAAAACTAATAAACAACTTTGTAATTTGTGTCTTGATGTCAGAATAGGTATTCTGGTGACCCTGTGGATGATTGATCGAATTGGCAGGAGAAAAAGCATGGCAGTTTGTTTTTTATTGTTCTCTGTGTCGATTTTGCCACTGTATGCCTGCACACAAAGGTACATCGAAAAAGTCATAATCTGTACAGATTCTAATAAGGATGCAAAAATAAACTTTGTAATTGCAAAGTAAGAAAAGAAAGGTCTCTGTAAATGACATGTTTTTCTTTTACTTTACTATTTCCAGGACACTTCTCACAGTCTTTATTTTCATTGCTCGAGCCTGTATAACAGGGGGATGGCAGGTTGCGTATGTTTATACACCTGAGGTGAGGCTTCTTCGTAAAGCGCCTAATTATGCTCAGTAGAATTGCAAATGCGGTTTCCTGTATTTCTTGTCTTGGCCTCCTCAGGTTTTCCCCACAGCAACCAGAGCTATTGGTATTGGTACAGGCAGTGGGATGGCTCGTGTTGGCGCTCTCATCACACCATTTATTGCTCAGGTAAAGCAGTCCTCTGGTTTCATAAGAAGATGAAGGTGTATTGAACACGTACTGATGCTTTCCTGTATGTGCGTTTGTGTCTGTCCCCCTTCAGGTCCTTCTGAAGTCATCTGTTTACCTGGCTCTGTCTATGTATTTAATTTGTTGCTTGCTGGGTACGGTGGCATCCTGGTTTTTGCCCATGGAAACTACAGGGCGGAGCCTTCAGGAATCAACGCAAAGCACAATGGAACAAAAAAACATGGAAAGACCGCATGTCTCTGAAACAACAGAGTCCTCCAGCAACACGTGTCCTTAACAGCATATGGAAAACTAAATCTGTGAGATCTCAGGACTAATAGTGGAAGAGGCCATAAAGTATAATTTTGCCATATACTAATGAAATTGCATTTTAAATTCAATATTTTTAATAAACAGTAATTAATTTCTATGTATATATTATGCTCAAAAAATCTGACTTTGGTCTTTTTGTCTTGAGAAATTTTACATTAAGCTGTTTATGATGCCAAGAACTTGTCGAGCCATTTTGTTGGGTCAATTTGTCTCCTGTTTTTGATGTTTTTCAAATGATCTCTGGTACAAGCTTCTGGTGTAGTACCATCCCAAAAGCAGACTTTGGTAGTAGTAAACCCTTTTTGACATATTTGTCAATCACAGCAAATTATATTATAGAAAACATAATATTTATATATTTTAAAGTTCCAGAAGCTCTAAATACATTTAGCATAAAAGTGGGTTGTATCAATATAGCTTTGCCCTTTGTTGTGTGAAATTTCCTCACAATTTCCATACACCAACAGGCTTTAGCTGTAATACAGCAGCCGTGATTTGCTACTTGCTGATTGACTTCAGGGGAGGAGCATTTTTGTTCTAGAGAGAATCTGATTGGTCAAATATTTGTGTAGTGCAAGATGAGTCATCAATATTTTCAGGGTTTTTTAAAATCTAATTTAGTTTTTCTAGGAAGAGCATATAGAATAAGCCGTATTAACTGAAAATAATGTCTGCTAAATTTAAAAATTGTCAACAAATTGTCAGTGGAGAGCTTACTAATGCACGTTTTTGTTTTTTTTTTTAATGACGAATTTTGCGGTATTCAATTTGCATGACAAAACACACTCAGCTCCATTTTTGGTTGCTGAACCATACAAATTTCTCGTCGTCACAGGGAGGAAAAATCTGGCGATCAAGCATTACGTTGGTTTCGAGATGGTCTCCATCATAGGGGCTCGAGTAGTATGTGGATGATTGGGTGTTGAGTCTGCATAGGATGCACTGTTGTCAGGGAGAAGTGCAAGTCACCTTCACGCGGTTGGCCCAGAAGCCCATATCTAACGCAGACGATCACAGAACTACACCAACCACGGACGGCGGTCCCGAAACAAGGTCCATTATGTCTGGCCACTAAATCAACGCTCCAGCCGGGAAGATAGAGCACAGACCGTTGTTTATTGGCATCGTTGGCGTGAATGAGAATTTGCAAAATCGCCGAGTTGGATGACAAAGCCGATGATGGGTTTATCGCTCCGCTAAATAGATTTAATGCGCCTCTGAATGCATTAACCCCGTCACTGGCGGGTGCAAAACAGGATATCTCGGACCGGAGCGCCTGTGAGGTTTCCCTGAACGCTTTGCAGCACAGCCATGGCTCTGGTGACTCTGCAGCGCTCCCCTACACCCAGCGCCGCATCCTCTGCCAGCACCAACGCGGGGGAGGTGAGTGGAGGATGACCGGCGGAGGAAATGCCGGGGATGCATGTGTAAATAGCGCCTAAACCGCTAATATTAGCCGGGCCTGTTGCTCGGGGATCATTTCTCCTTTCTAATGATGTGCAAATCTGATACTACAAGAAGTCACCGAGTTCAACCTGCTCTGTGGACGAGCGCATGCTGAAGTTTTCACATTAGCGAGAGGAGGAGGTTGTTTTTAGGCGGTGTGGATGATGATGATGATGGGGATTAACTTGAGTTGCCCAAACAAAACAAAGCATGCCAGTGCTGAATTGCGCTTTTCTTGTTAAAAGGGTGAAATATATTTGCGTATGAGCTTGATGCTTATTATAATTCATTTCGCTTAGTGGTTGTGGGTGCATGGTGCAATTGCTATATCACTGTTTATCCTTCCCTGCATTCAATAACATTATCTTATTTGTGTGTGTGTTGGGATAAAGTAGTAAAACGGCTACTTTGCATGTACTGAACGCAGTATCAATTCAGCGATACCACACTTATGCTTTACACCAGTTTCTTAGTAATATGATACTTCTGACGAATTGAGCGTTTGGCAGTTTTCACTACGTCTGAGAACGAACCTCATTATCATTTGATCAGTGAGTCGAATCTTTTCAAAGAAGAGATTCGTAAAATCTGTCTGAAATGAATATTACAATTGAACTCAATGTGTCCCCCCTCAATCCCCTCATTTAGCCGACAATTCTCCTTTTTTGGCATGTGCCATTGATTCTGAAATTAAAGTTATGTGATATTAAGTGCATTTGGAATATGAAGGATATAGCAAAAAGTTATTAACATATTGGAATGTTTTATTATCAGCACACAAAACGATGAGGAGTGGGTTTTAATAAATTAGGTTTTCTTAGCTCATACAAAAACTTTTTCAGAGAAGAGAGGAAAAAAACGTTTCAAACAGTGTAATATGAATATAAATTATATTTAGTTATAGATAAATAAGACAAGGTATCACATGATGACTAAATTAATTTTTTTTTTTTTTTTTTTGGGAACCGGTTCTTTGAAACGAACTGTTCAAAAGAACCGATTCTTCCCCTCACTACTCTCAGCACACTCACTGCAATGATGTCATTGAATAGATACTCTGCCTGGTGACCAATCATGGGACCCAGAATATTGTCATGATTTTGCTGTTTCTTAGAGACAGCCCACTATAGCATAAGCCCACATCCCTGAGGCCTTAATTTTTTGTTTTGTTTTCCTTAAAGATAAAATGTTTCTGTGTACTATTTAAAGGATTCCTTTTAAGGCTTACCTTTCTGGGCCCATCTAATCAAATCTGTACGATAAAATAGAGGCATTCAGAATTGATTGATATATGCAAAGTAATTTCATACAGTACAGGGCCCTTTGTAATTCCACTTCTCCTGTTTTATTTGGCAGGATTTAGGCAGTGACGATGATCGAAAGGCAAACCTAAGGTCGGTGCTATTTTTATTCATCTTATTTAATCCATTCATCCTTTTTTCACTATGATAATTAATCTTAATTCTGGAGTGTCTTTATAATTGTATGTGTGGCCTTTTTCAGCCTGAGTGAAAGTTTCTTCATGGTAAAAGGGGCAGCTCTGTTTTTACAGCAAGGCAGCAGTGCACAAGAGCCCAGAACACCCACCCATCATAAAAATGCAGGTAAACCACAACAAGGTCGTGATCAATTTTTAATGTGTGTGAAGATTAAATAATTAAGGATTTAAGGCAATAAATGAGTCAGTTGTTCTATCATAAAACAGTCAAATATTAAATGTTTGGCTGCTTTCATCTTACCTTGCACTATTTCACAGTTAAATGTAAAGTTTTTGGTTTCTGTGAACAGTAAAGCCGCCTTATTTAATTTGATTGACCATCTCGGTCCTCGAGATGTTGATGAGGCAAAACAGCTTGAAAATGTAACTTTTAAACGGTTTTGTCATTATAACCACAAAAATATCAGTGCATAATGAAGTGCAGCAGAACAGCATTAATATGATTAAATATTGGTTTGAGCAATTTGGCCATTTCTGATACTGGTAGAAACTATGTTGGTTATGGCCCTGGACCACAACAGTAAAAGGGTTTTTTTCTATTAACAACTTCTGCTATTTTATGTTATTGCTGATGAAAATAGTGGCTTGACCATAAAGCATATTTTTGTTATTTAATTATTAATCTTTTGTGTTGTTGTTGTTATTAAAGGGGATCTACCACAGCATCTACAAGTAATGATAAACACCCTCCGTGCCGAGGATAGAATTAAATTAGTAAGTGACTTACATTGTGTCTAGTACGTTGTAGGAATAGCAAAAAATGTGCATACACCAACGTACACCATCTCCTTCCACAGGTTGTTAGGTTAGAAAGCGGCTGGACGGATCATGTGCGGTACATGGTGGTTGTCTACACAAATGGGCGTCAGGACACTGAAGAAAACATACTGCTTGGGATGGATTTTACAGATAAGGACAGGTATGAACCCTGTTTTGCTAACTAACAGCCTTTATGCGTTCAATGCATTCTTTATGCTACACTTATTAGTAGACACAAATGTTTGTTTGTTTGTCATAGTAAAAGTTGCTCTATTGGGATGACTCTTCCACTTTGGAGTGATACCAAGATTCACTTGGATGGAGATGGGTAAATATCTTAATTCACTTCCTGTAGGCAAAGGTTAAATCCTACTTCATGACCATAGGCATCCTGTTCTTAATGAACCATTTTTACTTTTTTTTTAAATAAATAAATCAATCTATCTGTCAGCCTGTCTCACATTTAAAATCACTTTATATCTGTGTACAAAGAATGACCTCTACAGGTTCAGTATGACATAACATGTTTATATTCTCTGCATGTGACCGGGAGGCTCTTGGCAGACGCATTATTTAGAGAGAATTTTCCACTGGTTTGTGGTGTGAAATTGTTCCACTGACCAACCCCAAAAAGCAGCATCGTCCTGCTGCCTTCTTATGCATTTCTGTGTCATCACAAATTATGTCATAGTTCATATTTTACATCCCTAAACTCCTCTATCTCATCCCCCAGAGGTTTCAGTGTGAGCACAGCAGGAAGACTACATGTTTTTAAGCCTGTGTCAGTCCAGGCCATGTGGTACGTTAACTAATACGTGTCCTCTTATAGTGTGTTGTCTTTTTTTCAGTTGATATTTTATTATTGTAATCTCATGCACTTGATAAATCTTGATGTATATTGCAGGTCTGCCCTCCAGGTGTTGCACAAAGCATGTGAGGGGTCCCGCAGGTACAACTATTTTCCTGGAGGGATGGCCCTAACATGGGTTGGCTATTATGAGAGCTGCATCTCCTCAGAGCAGAGCTGTATCAATGAGTGGAATGCTATGACAGATCTGGAGACCACACGGCCTGACTCGCCAGTCATGTTTTCTGATCAGTGAGTTATATGTCAACGGATAGTGAAAAGTACAGTAGTAAATAAACTGATCTTATATAGTCCTAACATTTTATTTTGGGAACTTATTATGGGACTAAAACCCTAAATGATTTAACTTTTTATTAACATTGTTTTTCATGTCATGCACAGGCCAACAGAGAGAGAGCGAACAGAGTGTATGATCAAAGCCAAACTCCGAAACATCATGATGTTTCAGGACCTGGAAAATATTACTTCTAAGGAGGTATATGTAATGAGGCTTTTGTGCCATGGTTTACATGAATGCATCTGCCATGGAAAGAGCATTAAACTGAATCCTTTCACTTCTGTAGATCCGAAATGAACTGGAACAGCATATGAGCTGCAACCTGAGGGAGTATAAAGAGTTTATTGACAATGAGATGCTGCTTATCCTGGGCCAGATGGACAAGGCTACACTCATATTTGACCATCTGTACCTGGTAAAGCCTCCTCCAAGATTTCTCTGCCATCCGTGTTTGATTCTTGTTTGCTCAAGATGTTTGCTTACCTAAAAAGCAAAGCACATACTGTTAGTTCACTGATAGGGCTGGGGAGGAAAAAACCAAACCTGCATGCACTAATGCATTGCCCTGCTTTCTCAGACTATTCTGGATTAATCAGCAGGGAAAAAAATCCTTCTGGTTATTGAAAACACCAAAACATTACAGATAAGTTCACAAATGGTAAGAAGGGCCAATCTGCAGCATTTACACTATGTAAACAAGCATACACAGGAGCCTGCAGATATGATTAACTGTCAAGATTAAAAGGGATTGATAACAAAATTTTAATTATTTATACAGAATATATAATTACACATGGTCAAAACCTGATCATTATTAGTCGCATCACATGTAAACAAGAGCCTTTTAAGTTTACAACAAAATTACATGGTTATCGACAGGAGCTTTAACACTCTGAAACAAATAAAACAGCGGTTGTTGTAAATCTCATTAATTTCAGGGCTCAGAATGGAATGCATCCAACTTGGAGGAACTTCAAGACTCTGGGTTAGTGCTGATATACATCGACCGACTGTGTGTTGAGTTAAAATAATGTGTATTTAACACAAATCGGCAGTAAACAATCTAACATCGGGTTATTTTTATGCAGGGTTGGGTATATCCTCAATGTCACAAGAGAGATTGACAACTTTTTCCCAGGTACCTTTTGCTATTGTAATATCCGTGTTTACGATGATGAGACTACAGATCTGCTGGCACACTGGAACGAAACCTACAACTTTATAGTTAAAGCCAAGTGAGTTACTTTTCATGTTTAGAAAGATTTTAGTAATCTGTTATTGTTTCTGTCATGTGCTGTTTCACTCAATAAAGCTGTATTGTACCAAAAAAAGCTTTTTTGACATGAATGCCCTGTATGTCTTTCATATAGGAAAAACAACTCTAAATGCCTTGTACATTGCAAGATGGGAGTGAGTCGCTCAGCATCCACCGTCATTGCTTACGCTATGAAGGAGTATGGATGGTCACTTGAAAAGGCATACACTTTTGTCAAACAGAAGAGGAATATAGCACAACCCAATCCAGCTTTTATGAAACAACTTGCTGAGTACGAGGGGATTTTAGATGCCAGGTGGGAAAAGCCAAGATATTTAGACACATTCTTTTTAACACTGATATCTTTTTGCATTTGTATTCACATATATTTATGCATTTAGCATACACATTTTATCCCATTTTAATATGTGCGTTTGTTATTTTGTACATTTGTGTGAAACGGGTCACAGTACAGTCTTTCTAGTGGAGGATGTATTAGTTAGGCAGCCTGTTGGGGACAAAAGCATCCAAAAGTCAACAGTTATTTAATCTACCAAACACGGACTAAAAGGGACCAAACCTAGCTTCTCTTTGTCTTGTCAGTTTTCTTTGACTGTTTTTTTTTTTTCACACAATCAAGAGGTGACTGCTACCTTTGTTTCCTGTCATTGTAGCAAGCAGAGACACAATAAACTCTGGCAACCGGACGGCGATGAGTATTCGCTGGAGGGCCTTCAGGCTTCAGCTGCCAGTGGTGACCAGACTCCTCAATTTTCGTCACTGCACCCTGATCAAGAAGAGACTGCTTGGGGCCATGGTGGAGCAAGTGCTTCCCCCTGCTGCGGAGACGAGCCAACAGACCACCTCAATTACAACTACTACTTCCGGCGACTCTCAGACACGGCTCTGGACAGTGAACCCTCCACGCCAGTTCGAGGTCCTCCGCTTTTAGGCATGGAACGAGTCTTTATTGAGATTGAGGACGTAGAGAGGGATGCGTTGTTGGACGACGAAGGCTTCCCCATGGCTCACTTGGCCCTTCCTGGGGAGGGCACAGCGGCCCAGACCTGTGGCCGACTGGAGCCCATAGAGGACATGCGCTTGAGGCTGGAGTTTAGCACGGTGGAGGAGGAGGACGAGGAGGAAGCACAAAAGGAGGAGGCGGAGATGGCCGCCTTAGCTCGTGGCGAGGAGACGCCGAGGGAAGACGAGAGCCTGGCTAACTCGAACCGCTTTAACAACGAGAACACCAACAACAGCAACAGGCTGGCCGGGAAACGCAGCTGCCCTTCTGGCTTTGACGTGAGTATGACGTCTTAGCTGTAGCGGCAGCTCTCCTGGCTTGTATGCAAGCTTATAGCTCAAAGAGCTCTTTTCTGTGAATCCATCCTAAACGCTTTACTTTCTCTAAAGCATCCCGTACTCTTACACCTTTAAAAAACCTAACCATGCATTCTCCCTGCCTGTGTGTATTCATCGGTTTAGGACAGTGCTAGCATTGGAAACCCCTACAAAGTGAAGCCCTCATATCAGTCGTGCCGAGACTGCCTGCGCCTGCCCAGCGGCCGCCGCTGCGAACGTCGCACCCATCGCCTTAACCTGTCACGTCACACTGGCCTGCCCAGTATGTCCATCCAGGCCCCCAGAGGACACAAATTCAGTCCTGTCTCCGCCAATAAGGTGCCTCCTCCTGCCCTTCTGCATCACATGAGCAGCGGGCACTGCCAGTGCATTCGTTGCTTCGGTCGAGCCAACTCGGACGCTTTCCACAAGCAACCGAGCTGCGAAGATCTTCCTCAGGATTTGCGTTACTCCTTGGAGGCCGAGGACAAAATGGAAGGGGAGGACGAGGGGAGCAAGGAACGCTCCAGCAGTCCTGGGACAGAGCTCACTCTCCTGAGGCTCAGTCTGGGCGGTGAGAGGCCTACGGCGGAGCTCAGTCAGGGGGCCCAGCTGGTACAAATGGCTGGTCCTCAGTCGGAACAGATGGACTTGAGCACAGAGGACACTGCCACAGAGGACATGGAAGTCGACGTCCCCAGCTCACACCCTGGCTCCGGTGAACTCCAGCAAACGCTCGCACCGGGCTCAGCCCTGACACGCAGCTCCAGCAGTGACAGTCTGCCGAGAATTCGCAGAGGCCAGCCGGGCTTGGTATATCAGCAAGCTCGAGAGTTCGAGACCCGTGTGCGGCTTGCCGGGCTGACCATGTCCTCCCAACTCAAAAGGTCTAATTCGCTGGCCAAGCTAGGTGACTTGGCCATCTCCACAGAGGACCTGACGCTGTCCACTGCAGTCTCCGTCAACCACGATGACCAAGAGCCTGATCTTTGCACGCAGTCCTCTTGCTCCCCCAAGCTCTCTTTAACTCCAACTGTGTTGCAGAGTTTGAAAAGCTGACTCCGAGATGTCAGAACTGCTTTCTCAGTGAATGGGACTGATCCGGTCCTACAGCCATCGAGAGCGACCATGGAGGCCAATGCTGCAAGACACCTCATGAGAACAATCAGGCCAGGCTTGGACGTCCTTCCAGCAGCCCTTTACATAACTGCACTGCATTCTTCATGTGTCTGTCTGTGCTTTAACGATGATATATATTAAAGCATGCTCTGGCTTGGACCTTCATTAACGGCTTTGTTGATACGGCTTTTCTTGGTCTTGCTAAAGTAAGCCCTACCTGTTAAGGTTTTAAAGTACATGTGGCCAATCGATAGGTTGCATAATCAGACCTTTTTAAATTAGCAATGATTTTTCTCAAATATTTGTTTGATCTCCATAATTTAAACTTTAAAAACACATTTTGTGCCCTTTGGTTGATATTCTTACAACATCAATGATATTTTACCTCCCGGTTTGTTCACCAGAAAATGTATGTGCTACTGCAAAGGAACCAATCATGCACTTGCGATGATTTGATAGCATAAATAGACAATATTTCTGATGTAGATAATCATAAACCTTAAAGGGGCACATAAATGTGAAAATTAAAAGGGTGCTATGGAATAACCAATCAGAACACTTGTTATGTACTAATGATAATAGAAATGTTCGACCTATAGAAATTACTGTTTGAAGCAAATAATGTGGTAGGCGAGTATTTAAAAACCGAATCAGATTTAGATGTAGATATTAATAGAGTTCCATGATAGCATTTGTGCTATTGCTTTTTTAAAACATCTGAGGCCAAACCATAAGCTTTTTTTTTTTAAAAAAAAACAACAACATCCAAATTCATACCTAATTGGCTATTAAAATTAAACAATGTATTCTTGAAAATTTAATTGGCAACTTTTTTGTTAACTTGCCTTCAAAAGCCGTATAGTTCCACAAACCTGTGTGGAAATTTTAAAATAAAATGTTGCACCACAAAAGTAATTGAAACTAAAGTTTAGCCTGAAATGTATGATTATGTTTTTTTGAAGTCACAGTGTTATTCCACCCTGATAGTTACTTGAATGACATCAACAAAGCCACATAATTATTGTCTATTTCCAGAGAAAAATGCAACATGAATGTGGTCGGCTGTTTGTCTTACAACACTAATTTGCTTCTCAGCTGGTGTTTATCAGATCAACTACATCTGAAATGTGCTACTAGAGTAGCTCCTGTTATGTAATTTAGCTTAAGCTGTTTATTGTACAAATTGTAGCCTGTGATGTGCAAAAGGCTTTAGCAGCAACACATTAGTACAATACAGTCTTCAAGTTGATCAGAGGATGTTCAAATGTCTCACTATTGTCCTTTAAAAGGTCCTTTTAAAGTGTCTCCTATAAGAAATGACATCATGGCATCTGATAATGACAGTCATGTGCGTTAGGTATTAACAGGTATGCACAGTTTGTTATAATATTGTGGGCAAAGGGACTTGCTTGAGCTTGTCAATTTAATACCATGATGGTGTATGATATTTGTGAAAGAACACAAAGTTTGATTAGTGCTCCAAGATAACTAGTAAGTTTGCAAGTATTGGTTAAATTTTACCTTAATTTTTTTTTTGTCTCATATACAAGTGTAATTTAATAATTAATGTTATTGGTCTTTGTGTTGCCTACTAAGCTTTTTTTAATTTTTATTTCTTCTTTTTTTGGAAAAAATATGCAAAGTGGCCTGTGCAATAAGTGTAAGCAAGATTTTGAAGAGAATCACCTTTATTTATACAATAATGTGAAAAGTAACTTGAGTGAGATTTGAATGAAAGCGTTTTTCCTTCCATATGGTCTGCATGGGTTCAGTCACCGCTGTATGAAACTATTCCGTTTTTATTTGAAAGCTGTGAGACGTATTTCATGTTGCTTTTGCAAATTCCCAATGGTTTGCAACTTAATATTGGTGTTTTATTAAATTTTTTATTTTTCCCATTTTTAAAAAATACATACAATGAGAACGTTCACATTTCACACTGGGGGGGAAAGTATTTCTGCAAATCAAAATTATTACGATTGCCAAAAGAAGATGGCCTCCCAAAGAGATCAAAGTTGTAGTTTTGTGTTCCGCTCATGGCTCGCCGTACCTCCTCCCAGCTGCTGCTGATTTAAGTACTAGACATTTTGTTTCTTCGGACATGCAAGTGCCTTACCTGTTGCCATTTGCAATCAGTTGTCTAACGGTTCTTTGGTAAAAACTGCTGTTTGTTTCGCAGAGGTTTTGTCTCCACCTATTTGCGGTCTTTATAGAGCAAAGTTTATTTTGGAAAAAAAAAAATCATATTTTGTGGCTTATTCAAGTCTGTTTGTCTTTTCATTTTGATACTACATTTCATATTTGAATAGAGGAGACCAAAGTCATTTATTTATTGTCATGTTTTGGCATGTTTGAACACACTAAGCTAACAATAACCAACTTCGAGAAACTGGAAGATTGCCTTCAGCCCTAACTAAACAGCTCTTAAAAGTGACTTGGAACATACATCATCTATACACTGTACTTCATTTTGACCATTTTAAGTTGTGCTGCACTTTGTTTTATAATGTAATGTACAGTTAATTATAAAAAAATAAATTGTTTATTGTCTGAATCAGAAATGGTCTTTTTTATAGCTATGAGTGAACTGTTGATGATTATTAAAATAAATGCACCACATAATAATTCACTTCTTAGTATGAATACAACAAGAAGTTACATGTAAATGAAGAAAAACTGACCTTTGAGTGGTGCACAGAAGGAAATCTTATTGAATTAGGCAAATGTGTTTCTGACATCACAAGACCAGACACAGGAGCAGCCCAGACACTCAGGCTGGAGTCAGTTAAACAGACTAAAATAAGTGTTTTTAGTCCAATCCAAAGACGTATCTGCGTCACTTGAGAGGATTTTCTCCTTCTGTAGGAATACATGAGCACGGTGAGACTGTCAGCTATATTTATATTTCATATGCTACATCTGTATTTGCCAGTAATGTGATTTCTGTTGTATATCTCTCTGGGCAGAAAGCATTTGCTAGACATACATATAAATGTAAATGTATTAGTGAATTAGTTGTCTGGAGGAGATTTATTTTAAAAGCTTGAAAATCTTGAAAAAACAAATGAACACCTTTTTATTTTTACAGAGAATAAAGTGTGAAATGCTGTTTGAACTCATCACTGAATTTAAAGTTAAGATTATTTTGCATACAGTAGATAATAAAAGCGTGTAGTCGTCATTTGAATAACAGGTGAGCAACTCCAACTGTTTTATAGCTCAAATACAACTAGTGGGACAACCATCTGCCTTTAAAAGTCACGAGTAAAAAAAATAACTATTACAGTACGGAAATTGTGTGCGTTGGTAATTCGAGCCTTCAACTTTGTGCTTAAGCTGCAAATACATTCGCAAACTCTTTTGGGTAATGGCCGAGCTGAACATCAGAGAATCTGGTTATATGGATGGCCCTTCTCCGCTGCAAGCTGAGGCCATCAACCTCAAAATAACCTATTAGATTTACTGCGCAGTGCCTGTGCAATGACATAAGCATAATATAAGCTCGCCATTCATCCAGCAGTCCAACCAGTACAGCTGGCATTCTCAGACAGAGGAAAGATTCAACACAGACCACTGGACCCTTAAAATATCCCATCATGCTGGGAGGCACAAATGAGATGACATTTACTGATAATGTAGAGCCATTTTCATTCATGTTTACACAGACAGACCCACATTCACAAGTTGTGTCATGTACTTTAAAATACACTAATGACTAGTCTTCTTAATATAGGCATAAATTTATCCTCATTATTTGAATTTTTATCTTTAAGTAAAACATTGTGCTTTTTTAGTTTAGAGTGCAGCAGAGGACAAAGGACATGCTTACACCTTAGCATATGTTTATATTTGGGAGGCTATTTTAGATTATTCTTCCCACGAGACACATTGTGACACTACAGTCAGCTGAGCAATATGGTTTGCTGCTTACTTTCAAACCACTGTGCAATGGAAGTTTCAGAAGGTCACTGATAAAGCCATGACCCTTATAGCCAGAGGTCACAGAGTTCAAAGAAACAGATCGGTTGATACGTCTATTTCATGGCAACAGGTCACTTTAAGGAAAAATCTTTTGTTTTTAGTATATCAAAGTCAAAATAACTACATTATAAACAACAAATAAATATAAGATAATAAATAAAAATAAATTGTTACTAAAAAAAATAAATAAATAAGTATAGATCTAAATGCCTTGGTCCTGTGCTGCCAACACAGTCTCATGACCAATTTGTACGTATTCGTACGAACGAGGTGGAAAATTTGTATGATCTCACTCGATACGTAATCGTACGATTTGTCTAAATCCCAGTGACGGGTAGGTTTAGGGGCGGGGTTAGGTGTAGGTCATTCGTACAAATTCATAC
>JAUMHE010000048.1:7218727-7231349 GCA_032359235.1 Enteromius mattozi | reverse complement strand
TTAGTATATCAAAGTCAAAATAACTACATTATAAACAACAAATAAATATAAGATAATAAATAAAAATAAATTGTTACAAATTCATACGAATTAGCCACTTTATAAAATATGTACTGCTGGTTCGTATGCTGGTCTGTAAATCCATCCACATGTTTCTATGCACATTTTAGGATGTATATATATATATATATATATATATATACATACATTTTTTATGTAATAATAAAAAAAGAATCACAATGGTGTGATTGTATTTTTAAAATATATTTACAATCTATATAAGTATAAACAGAAATCAGTCATATTAAATTATGACATATTTAAAATATTACTGTTTTTGTTGTCTATTTTGATCAATTAAATGCAGTATCAGAGACTTCTTTCAAAAACAAAGATCTTACTGACCCCAAACTTTGAACAGTATGTATAGGTATTATTTAATTAATTATATACATTATTAATTTTTAAATAAACATTTTTAATATATTAAAAATAAATGTGTTTTTAATGTATCTAAAATAAATGATGAACTAAATTTCCATCTTGGATGGAAACACAGTCGCAGAGGCCAGGAGGTCTAGAGTGTTGTTGTCAAGAGCTAAAGATATGTTTGGAGTCTGTGGGTTTTCCCCTTTCATGTCTAATGTGACCTTCGCACCTGGTAACTGATCTTCTCTGCCAGTTGTCCGGTTCCCATTTTGGTTTTGTGACTCAGTAGCCACACTGAGAGTCATTTAAATTTAGGCATTGCAACATTCCAGTTAGAAGTGATATGAGAGGAACAAGAGAGAGCTTGAAATGGGTGGTGGCTCATTACAGATAAAGATATATACGGTCTGTTAATAAACTCATGGGTGGGGATATGTGTTCTTCACAGGGGTGATGGGACAGAAACAGGACAAGGAGCTGGTAAAAGAAGACGTCCTGACTGGTGCCATTAGTGACTATGAGATCCTAAACCAAAGCGAGGAGGAAGCACATTCCAACAGCCCAGAAGAAATAGACCAGAACTTTGTATGCTTGGACATCTCCATACTAGAGCCCTGTCCCGATCAGGAACCAACAAGACCTAATGACAACACCACTGAGCCCTCTTTCAACCAGGGAGGAAAAAAGATCAGACAGAGTTATGACACGGATGTTTCGCAGAATGGCAGGACACCAAATCCTCAGCTGAGCCTGGCAGGAGGTCCATGTGCCTCAGAATTCAAAACAGTCGCAAGCAACGCCACCGCCACAGACATATTCACTGCTGTGGACCAGCAACAAGCTGACAAAACAGACAGAATGACTAACAAAACTCACCTCAAGGATACACCAAACATGTTAGAAGGTTCCTGTCAAGTGGACTCAGCAGATGATGGTGTGAACATTGAGAAGAATGAGAAACGGACGCTCTCTGACAGACACAACGGGATGACAAAGATGAGTGGTGATGTTAAAATAAAGAGGAAATTTTCTTTGGAAGCAGAGAATGCTGATTTACTTGAAAGACAGCCATTCCAGGACAAAAATAAACATGAAACGCAAACTCCAAGCAGAGACAAAATTAAGAAAGGTTGCAACAAAATTTGCAGAGAAAATGCTGGAACTGTTCGACACAAAGTAAGTCCTGATGAGGACAGATTTGAGCATTTGGACAGAGCTGATTCTTTATGTTCAGGGACTGTGACTACCCGTCCATCAAATTCAAGTCGCCCATGGCTTCAGAGTGCCAACAGGCAGGATAGTTTCCAGGGAGACAAAAATATCAGGAGAGGTTTGTCAAGAAGAAGTGTTTTACAAGAACCCAACAATGCCTCACAGACACCCAAAGCAACAAACGACCAAACTTTCCGTACAACATTGCTTGGAAAAGAAGAGACCGAATGGGGTGAAATCGAAGGTAAGGATAAAATCTTACATACTCCCTTTGATGAACCATGTTTATTAAAATCTAGAGTGACAACATTCGACTCTTTTGACTCTGACTCTGTTACTGAACCCACAAATCCAGACACAGCTCTAGTCCCGTTGAGGATTGAGGAGGACTTTGAACAAAAGGTATTAAGCACATTCCGTCCAGATTTAAGCCAAAGCAATACTTTGTTTCACACTGAGAAGCGAAATGATGACAAAGGGGCATTCACTGTCCTGGAAAAACACTCAACAGCCATGTCATCTGAGAGTTTAACTGAATCCAGTGCTAAAAACGTCCCTGTTAGCAATGCGCCTCACCCAGCCAAAAAGGGAGAGTGGGGAGCAGAAGCACCATGTGCGAAAAGAGACACTGAATCTGTTTATCAAAAAGCTGTTCGGTCGAGATCCACAGAAAGCAGGAAAGACTGCGATGGTCATCTTTATAAAAAGCATAATACCTCTTCACTTGAATTAGCAGGCGGAAACGGTAAAATTCAGGGCAAAAGAGTCTGTAAACCAAAAATCTACAATCTGAATGACATGAACACAGAAACAGAGGCCAAAGAGAATTCTTCCAGCGGTAAATGTTTAGATCAAACGTTCGTGAATCATTTCAATTCCTTCTCTCACTCAGATTTTGATGCAGCGCAGACAGCTTCTTTGCAACAGGAAAAAGAGCCTCTCTATTTCACAGCTGTGATCACGCCACCACCTCAGATTCATACATTTCCTGATCAGGAGGCGAGGAAGTCATCTGACGTCTCTCATTTATACGTTCCTCACGCTGAAATACAGAGCATGATCCCTGACACCCTACCCACAGATGCCCAGACAGAGAAAAAGGCCAAAATAAAAGGACCACCACCACCTGTTCCAAAGAAACCAAAGAATCCTTTTAAAAAAGCCTCTGGCCGCAAGGAATCTGCTTCTCATTCCACAGCCGAGCCAAGCAAATACTCGGACCTGCTGCTCAAAAATATTAAAACGGGCAGAAGGCAGGCAGCACTGCAATCCGTTGAGGATTTTAATATGCATGCATCGTGTCTTGATATGTCACCTTATTATATGGAGTCCCCCTTCTACATGTGCATGTCCTTAGAGCCCGAGGCTGCTGATATTCCAAGATATTATTTAGTCCCGTATGATGAAACTGTTGCACCTGA
The DNA here is from genome assembly GCA_032359235.1 of Enteromius mattozi. Taxonomy (NCBI): domain Eukaryota; kingdom Metazoa; phylum Chordata; class Actinopteri; order Cypriniformes; family Cyprinidae; genus Enteromius; species Enteromius mattozi. Next base: position 7,228,287 of record JAUMHE010000048.1, on the reverse strand, counting down.
CTGCGATAACTTGATAGAAACTGTTGATGATAAAGTGCTCAAAGAAATGGATATGTCTCAGCTGAGGCCTTTGTTAAAAAGAAAAGCAAAAATTAAAGGCCCACCACCACCTGTGCCGAAGAAACCTCAAAATCCATTTGCTAACACAGACACTGAGAAGAACGAAGCAAGCAAAGACTCAGATCTGGAAAACATAGAACAGCCTTTGAAATCAGGTAGACGTGACTCTAAATGCTACATGATTGACATGGAGGATGAGGAAGACTCTAAACCCTTAGAGAGATACCCTTACGACGCCTGTCGAATTCCAAGCAGTGATTCTTCTGCTTCAGAGGAAAATGAATTGTCCAGATACAGGCCCGTCTCTGAGCTCATCAGAGACAGCAACAAAACCCAGGAGAAAGTGGTACATCACAGCAGGACAAACATAATGAAAGCCAGGCCAGATGTGACTGTGGGAAGCCAGAGTCTAAAAGTATTGCAGATGAAGACAGCCTTTGATGTACAAACATCTTCCCATAAAATGGAAAGAAGATCCTCGCCAAAGAAAGGTAAGACAAGCGGATTGCGTTCCTAGTTTTCACACAGTTTATAATTGATAGGGAATCTTGATCAAATTTTAGTGGCTTACAGTATATAAAAATAAAAACAAATGTATATACATTAAGAGTTTACTTAATATTAGAACACTAATAGAGTTCATCAAGAGACATCAATTAAATATGCTTACTGCAATAATTTACCTCATTTAGTTTGATTATCACTAGTAAATATGGTTAAAAAATCGTAAGATTTATCATAATTATTGAAAAGAAGAAAATTAAAAACAACATTGTTTTATGAAATAAAAATATTAATCTTACTGTCAAAAAATTGGTATATTTTTATGTGCACTTTTACTTTGACACTGTTGCTTTTAGCTCTGTGAACTTTATTCACTGATGATGCTTTAGATATATATTCCAAATAATATATTTACAGTATGTTTTAGTGCAAAATAAAAGCCAATTATTTAATTTTGTAAACAACATCTTGGGTTTATATTATGTGTCACTTTATACATTTCTCCTTATACGGTATACATGAAAAGCCTATGTAGTTTACAATGGGGGTCCCTCGGATCATAATATCTTGGTGCCGTTGATATCGCAAAGTTTGAAAATCCCTACACCACACTGAAACAGAAAAATAAAGACTCCGAATTAGATTTTAGGGCACATTGCACTTTGTAACATAATCCAACACGAGCATGACTTCATCCTTTTTCACTCTTAACATAATTACCAGAGTCCTGTAACATCATCAGCACAGTTGAAGATATGTTTATATGCGCAAGATGGAAAAGCTGCTTGGGCTTGAGGTAGTGTTTGCAAAGGAGAGATGCTGAGGGGTCTTTCCATTTATAAAATGACCTTACCAGTTAAACCACAGTGACCTGTCAGGCAGTACGGTACAGTATGTACCATTACTTCTCATTCACACACAGAACTGATGTCCATGTAGGAGGACATGAGGAGGAGGAGGGGAGGGGAGAGGAGAACAAGGGCGTTTTCTCCCGTTCATTCAGAATAAAGGAGAGGAGGGAAGCTATTGTGGCTAGCCGCAATTCACTAAGACAGTCACCAGCACAACTGAATCTGTGAGAAAATAAATTAATGCTTTGAATTTGACGCTGTGAGAGACGTAGTACTGATAAAGGTAAGCGTTTTGCGTTTGGTCATATTAATGCAAGGTAGGTCAGTGGTGCAATAGCCTCCACTGGAATGCTAGCTCGATTTTAGCAAGCATCACTGATTTAAAACAAGCTCTGGAAACAGCCAGGACATATCCGAGGAAAAAAAAACTTGCTCTGGTGCATGTGCATTTGCAAGCGTTTCGGCTTATTTAGCGGCATGTGAGACTGCATCCAGCCTTTGATTCACATGCATGCGGCGAAATAAGCAGAAATAGTGAGATATTAATTGAAAGTTGACCATCATGACCTGTGCCGGGTAGATAGCACGCCTCCACTTCAAAGCGGCACGTCGCATTTCTCCAGCGCTTGCAAAGAAAAACACGCACGGCTCAAAACAAGCTGCATAACTCATGCTTTTTCTGCTGTTTTCATTCATTTGGTCGGTTAGCGGTTAGCTCGTTTTCTCACACCAGCAGAAGCCTGGCCATCTATCGATTATGTCATGGTTTTCTCACTCTTGCGCTATGGGCGAATATTATCTTATCCTGCTCTTCATCTTTCTCTCATCCGTACATATATTTTCTCTTTTACTCCATATCTTAATTTATCTTTTAGTAGATATGCTGTGTGGGTTTTTCTTCGCCGGGATGCTCATCATCATCAATAACGCAGCTCGGCCATTAGAAAGCAAACACACACTCACACACACACACACACACCGCCATACATCTGACCTATTTCCGAAAGCACATCCGTGACTTTATTGTGATGACTACGTTTTATTCTCACAAACACAATCGTTTTTGTTTATTATTAGTGTTATTAATGGTGGTAGCTGCTATATAGGAAGACACCACCATCAATCAGGGCCCTAGCAGTTCATCTCAACCAATGCTTCAGATAATGCACATAATGCATTGATAAAGGCGACTTAAATATAACCGGTGACTACTGATGTATAATTATGAATATCAATTTGTATTTCAGTGTATTATACCCTTTATAACACTGGTTAGGAATAAGCACACTGGATGTGTCTAAAAACCTGCCTAACTAGATAGCATTATTAATAACACCGTTGATGTGTGCATCATTTTTGGGCATGTTTGTTGCTTATTAAAAAATGCTGTCTTTTTGGCAGCTCATTAGGTTTTGATATTTTAGGAATTTTGCTACTATGTGAATTCTATATTTCTTTTATTCTGGTTAATAAATGAAGAATGCATATTTATATCTGTTTCATAAGAAAGAAAAAAATTACTTTTATAGGCTATATGATGCATGAAATTTGTGATAAAATATGTGACCCTGGACCACCAAACCAGTCAGAAGTCGCACGGGTATATTTGTAGCAATAGCCAACAATACGATACAATATGGTACAGCTCAAACATTTATTTTATGGCAAAAATAATAAGGATATTAAGTAAAGATCATGTTTTATGAAGATATTTTGTAAACTTCTCACCGTAAATATATAAAATTTAATTTGTGATTAGTAATATGCATTGCTAAGAACAATATCAATATTTCGATATATATATATATATATTTACATCTTCAGATTACAGAATTTCAAATAGTTGTATCTCAAATATGGTCATATCACAACAAAGCATAATCAGTGGAAAGCATAATTATTTAGCTTTCAGATGATGTATAAATACAAATAAATGTACCTTTATGAATGGTTTTGTGGTCCAGGGACACGTGTGCTTCAGCAAAAGTACTTTTTACAGTATGAACTAATGAAAAGAAATTGTTTTTTAATCAAATAAAGGAAATCAAATATAGGTCAGCTTAATTATTTATTACTGTAATTAATTAATTGTTACTTATTTAGTAATTTAAATATTCAGTCATTAGAGCATGGTTTTCTAATATGAAGATGAATGTTTCTACACAGTGGCTCAATGAAATACACACACAAAACTGCATTTGACTTCTCCCCTTGTCTTTTATGGAGAAGTGCATATAGAGGGTGAAATGGAAAACCGATTCCCAGTGCTCTCTAGCTGACCGCTCATCTTACCCTAATATGATACACTGTCAATATCAAATCTGAAAGCAAACATTGAATATCTGCCATTAAGAATGTGTTATACTGCAAAATATAACAGTTGGATATTTAAATATTAACTGAATTAAGTACTATTGTAGTAAATTTTCTTTAAAAAAAAAAAAGACCACAACATTTCCCTTCTCTTGTGATTTCAGAAATGATCAGACGAGTGGTACGACAGAGCAAATTCCGTCATGTGTTTGGTCAGGCGGTGAAGAATGACCAGTGCTATGATGACATTAGGGTTTCGCGGGTTACCTGGGACAGTGCCTTTTGTGCAGTAAACCCCAAATTTGTTGCTATTATTGTGGAGGCTAGTGGGGGTGGAGCTTTCCTCGTTCTGCCTCTGCAAAAGGTAAGGGATAACTGCATATATGCTCACTCAGCATTTATGCAGTTAGTAATTTGAATAAGCGTAGCTGGTCAGAATGACGCGAGCTGAGACATAAATCCATGCTTTTTGTTTCCTGTTTGCAGACGGGTCGTATTGACAAGGCCTACCCCACTGTTTGTGGTCACACGGGCCCTGTGCTGGACATCGACTGGTGCCCGAACAATGATCACGTCATTGCCAGCGGCTCTGAAGATTGTACAGTAATGGTACGTTCAGCTCCTTCACTACATCATCCAATAATGATCCTGCTTTGAGTGATTATTCTAAAAGGATTTGCACTTTTGTCACACACAGGTGTGGCAGATCCCTGAGAACGGCCTCACCGCACCTCTTTCTGAGCCAGTCGTGGTGTTAGAGGGTCACTCCAAGAGGGTGGGCATCGTGACGTGGCATCCAACAGCCCGTAATGTTCTGCTAAGTGCAGGTAAAAGATATCAAAAGCGAGCACACTACATAAAAAAGTGTATCATCTTGGACATCAAAAACGTATGTTGCGTCACTGAATGATCAGAAACTAATTTTGTCTTCCCTCCTTTGTCAGGATGCGATAATCTCATCATCATTTGGAACGTGGGCACAGGAGAAGCTCTGATCAACCTGGAGGACATGCATCCGGATGTGATCTTCAGCGTCTGCTGGAGTCGCAACGGCAGCCTCATTTGCACCGCGTGCAAGGATAAGAAAGTGCGCGTTATCGATCCACGCAAGGGAAAGATCACTGCGGTAAGTGAAAACATCTCGGAATTGCATTGAAGGCTCTTTATTTCCACAGTTCTTTGTGTCTCACTGGCATTGATGATCACAGGAGAAGGATAAGGCCCATGAGGGAGCACGACCCATGAGAGCCATCTTTCTGGCTGATGGAAACATCTTCACCACTGGTTTCAGTCGTATGAGTGAGCGGCAGCTAGCCTTATGGAATCCAGTAAGACAAATAAATACATTTCCATGTTTTTAAATAATTCAGTTTTTTTCACGCACTGTCATTAAATATTATGATGTTCCTCTCTTTAAGAAAAACATGGAGGACCCAATATCAGTGCATGAAATGGACACCAGCAATGGAGTGTTGCTTCCATTCTATGACCCTGACACTAACGTGGTCTACCTTTGTGGAAAGGTGAGCAAGTTTTTATGTGACCCTGAAAGAGTTCAGCTATATTGTAATAATAATTAATGATGTAGATCTTCATTTTTGTGTTTTTAGCACTTTAGTGAAGGTTATGTTAAAGCTTTTTTGCGTTCAAAATTGTAAATGTAAAACAGTAGCCCAGCACCTGCGTGATTCGTCATAGACATACACAGAGAGAAGTAGCTTCAGCTACAATGAACACGCGCAAAGTTCTGTTTATTAACTGCTAGAGCACCGAAAGTTAGACTGCAGCTTTAATATAATGAAATTTGAATGGGCCCCCCTAGAAATTGGGAACCACTGGCTTTGCCTTAGTAGTGTGATGCCATACACAGTGTGTGTGTATATATAGTAACTGTAATCTTGTTTTCTGTTTAAGGGTGACAGCAGTATCCGTTACTTCGAGATCACAGACGAGGCACCGTATGTGCACTACCTCAACACGTTTTCCAGCAAGGAGCCTCAAAGAGGCATGGGCTACATGCCGAAAAGAGGCCTAGATGTCAATAAGTGTGAGATAGCCAGGTATGCACGATTTGCACAGGTATTGCTTTTAAGTGTTATTTTTGAAAAGAGAAAACAGACACAGCAAGTGTTCGTGGCTTGAAATTCATTCAGATTATCTGAAGTTTTTGAGAGGCTTATGGTCAGAATGTAGATATTTTGGAGAAACTAAACTGACTTCTGCCTAGCGTTGTTGTGATTATGGCTCTCAGCTAGCTTGATTTTATTTCTCCAGTAGGGGGAGTCATTAGCCTGCCATTGGCTATAAAATCTTGATGGCAATGTAGCTGTGGTTTCATGCTGTGGCACCTAAAGGTCAATGAAATGTTATTTGACTACTAATGATCACTGTCAGGATCATTAATTTTATGATTTATTCTGTCACAAGTGTGTACAGTCTGTGTTTAATCTTCGAAACTGATATGGCTATAATATCTATTAATAATAATAAAGGGGAGAAGTCAAAATATTAATTCTTATATTGTATTATATTATACATAAAAAGTTACATAATAAGTACAAAACAGAAAACAATTCTATTTCAAATATACAGTACTGTGCAAAAGTCTTAGGCCACTAGTATTTTGGTTTTAAGTGGGTTATTTCTGTCTTTTGCGGTAGCGTGTCAGTTGGAAATACCAGTTTACATTTCCAAACATTATTTTTGTCATTAATTGTAATAATGCAGTGAGATTATTGTCTGGAATCACATGAAGTAACAGAACAAACTGAGACATAAAATACTAGTGGCCTAAGACTTTTGCACAGTACTGTATATATATATATATATATATATATATATAATTGTTTATCATTAGAAAAAATTGTTTTCTGTTTTGTATTAATTTTAAAATGTAATCTATTCCTGTGATGGCAAAGCTGAATTTTCAGCATTATTACTCCAGTCTTCCGTGACACACCATCCTTCAGAAATCATTTTAATATGCTGATTTTGTGCATGCATTTGCATATAAATGTATTATAAAACAGTTGTGCTACTTATTATTATTATCATCATCAGTTTTTTAGGATCCTTTGATGACTATAAAGTTCAAAAGAACCACATTTATTTGAAAAAGAAGTCTTTTATAACATTATAAATGCAAAAAGTTAAAACTTTGTTTTTATCACCATAACACCAATAACATGTCTGTTGTTTCTCACAGGTTTTATAAACTTCATGAGAGAAAGTGTGAGCCAATTATCATGACCGTTCCTAGAAAGGTACTTTTCACTGTATTCTATTTGTTGTATATATAATCATTCTCTATAATTTTTGGTTATTCTTCAATATATTCCAAAAAATCTGTTATTTAAACAATGATTGTTAATAGCAATGTTCAGTTGATAAGTTTTTTTTTTTATTTTGTGTTTAGCGTTTACAATCAAAGCTCAATCGGAAGTGTGATTTAGTGGTCATTAATTGATGAAAAAAAGAGCAGGAGATTGGTTTCAATTAACATTAAAGCAGCAGATGTTTTCCGAGAAAACAAACAGCATGAATCCAAAATACTCATTACGGTATTTCCTGTCTTTTCGGTTTTTGGCAGTCAGACCTCTTTCAGGATGACCTCTATCCGGATACAGCAGGTCCAGACCCAGCGCTAGAGGCTGAAGAGTGGTTTGAAGGCAAGAATGGCGAACCGATCCTGATCTCGCTCAAACACGGTTATGTTCCGGGCAAGAACCGCGACCTCAAAGTAGTCAAGAAAAATTTGCTGGATAACAAGGCACCCAAAAAGGTGGAGGAGCCAGCAACTCCCCAGAAACCTGCCTCTCCTCAGCTAACCAGAGTAAGGATGATGCTTCATTGACTCATTCTTAACCCACTCATAATTGGCACTAAAACACTTTTTCCTATTTCTTTATTCTGCAGAAGAATGAAGTGAAGTTAGAGGAGCTGCTGCGAGAAGTCAAGTCCCTTAGAGATCTGGTCACGCTGCAGGACAGGAGAATCGCCAAACTGGAAGAGCAAGTGGCTAAAGTGGCAATCTAAGACACTGGTGGTGGTCTGAGCCATAGCGTCAATATGGAGAAAGAGAGATTCAGTTGGGCAGGGGGAGTCAGTCACTGCCAAAATTTCTCAGTTTGACTCGATCATTCCGCTTGGTGTTTCTCACAAGGACAACTTCAAGCAACATTCCAAGATGGACTTTTACTTTTTGTCAAGTCTCCCCCCAAGCATTTACATAACAGAAGCAAAGTTGTGGCAATGAGTGCTCACTGGTTTTAACTGATGTTTTACATTTTGTTAAAAATTTTCTTACTTCTGTTACTTTTGTTATTGTAACATTGTTTCCATGAGTATCCTGATATTAACCGGTATGTTACAGAGTGTCGTTGTATATACACATCAGTATTTCTCTTTGCTTTTTTGTTGTGCTGCCAAATTTTGAGGTGAATCGGTCACCTCTCCTTTTATTTCTACTTTTATATGTTTTACCCAGTTGTAGATAGTGGCTTATTGAAAAACAAGACATGCTGTTCAAAGTGGGACATCAGGCGGAACTGTGTGGAAATGATTGTAAAGGCAACTAATGATAGATGGTAAGGACAGGATTTAGTGAAACGTCCATAACCATTAAAATTCAGCATTTAGGATATAATTGGAAAATCAGATGTCCCTTGTGATGATCATGATAACTGGAGTATTAATTTATTTCCTCCATTGGCTGCTTTGAGATTATCACCATTAATTATAAAGCATCCAACAACAGGGTTTTTCAAAATATAACGCGGTCAATTACAGAATATCCAAAAGCAATAACTTCATGTTGCAGAATGAATGTGAACGTAAACCTAAACCTGTTAGACTTCGGCAAGTATCGTTGAAAATGCATTCCTCATGCATATTCTTCATAAATAAAAAACCTACCGCTGTAACTTGATAGTAATTCTGAAATTACTGTTGCACCTCAGGAAATCAATCACTCTGAAGTCAGAAACATTGGATGCTCAACACTTGCCATTTGCATGTTTTTGCCACAGAAATACTACCTTATTTTGATTAGGAAAAGGCTATTTTTTTGCTGTCATTACCCATGTTCTTCAGTTTGCCCCCGCTTTCGAATTATTCTCATGTTACAGAATATTGGGCTGACACATGTTCTGATAAGTGAACTTGGCTTCAAGAGGCAGTGGCTACCTGCGAGCTCTTCTGATGTACATGTACTGTAAATGTATTGGTGCCTCTATGTGTGTTTCTGGTTTTAGACAGACCTCCTCAGTAGTCCACTGCTGGAGGACAACATCCATGAAAATGAGCACTTATCTGTGTCCTAAACAGTCTTGTGCATGCATTCCAAACTTCACCTAAAATAAAAAAGGTTGGCTCTACAATAAATCTTTTCATTCATAATTCTTCATGAAGTCAGCTGTCAGTTTCTTGTTAGTAGGATGGTTTACAATGAAAAAACGAAATTCTGTCATGTTTACCAATCTGTTAATATATTAACAAATTGTTAATATATGGCTGACTTGAAAACTTACAAAATTATTAGCTAATTGTGTCAATAATTGGTCAGATTTTTTCCTAATATTCTCAATACAATGCTGTATATCAGTCCACTCTTTCAGGGAACTGAAATACACTAATATTGACAATTACCTTATTGTTGTCGTGCTAACAGTTTAATATACTAACTATTGGCAATATATTGTAATGACTTTAAAATAATATAGACAGGTAAAATTATTTTAAAATTCCAACTGAAATCTACACTCACCTAAAGGATTATTAGGAACACCATACTAATACGGTGTTTGACCCCCTTTCGCCTTCAGAACTGCCTTA
>JAUMHE010000048.1:7161088-7207791 GCA_032359235.1 Enteromius mattozi | reverse complement strand
TCCAATATTTTGAATTTGAACTGCAATACCTAGTTCAACCACTCGGTGTCAATCCTACATACGGCTCCTTTAACATTTTAGATCGGTAAAATTTTATTTTGTCAGTCCACTTTAGACATTTTACTAAAAATAAGTAACTTTGCAACTTTATGTCAACTAGCAATCTGCTAACTCTTCACTATGATGGGTCCACAACATACAACAAAAAATATGCCAACTTATTCAACTAACCCTAAACCTACCCTAACAGTCTACTCTGAGAGTTAGTAGATATGCATTTGGAAATTAATGAGAATTAGTTGACAAGTAGTTACAAAGCAAAGTTACCTATAATTAGTAGACATCTAGACTAAAGTAGACATCAAAATAAAATGCAACTTTCAGATCTATTACATTTAGAAATGTAAGAAAGCATTCTTCTGCTGAGTGTTTTGTTTTCATTTGTCACAAAATCCTAAAAAAATAGGCATTAGCTTCCTAAATATTTCCAAAACACTACCCACATGAGACAAAATAACTTCTGAGAGAGAAAGAGAGAAAATTACCTCAAAAATGCAAAACAAAAACAGCACAGATGAAATGAAAAAGCAGAGCAAGACAAACATGCAGGGAGAAGACAGCTACTTACTACATTATAGGGGCACATATATGACCCCTCCTTATTCTGATAAGATGAGCAGAGAGAGAGAGTGGGGGTGGGATCACAAGAAGGAGAGAGTGATAAAGAAACAGAGACAGAAAGCGTACAACCATTTACACACATACAGACAGACAGAAAATGAAAAAATAACTTTATTACTGTATGTGCTGCAGTAAGTTTGTATATAAGATTATGGTTTCTTTAAGGAGCTCTAAAATGAGGCCTGAAAAGCTCGTTGGTACTGGCTCGACAAAAAATATAAAATACTGAGAAATGCTGAGAAATCAGAACCAGGAGACGTGTTGTACAACACGTGCTGTTTTGAGGCGAGGGTTTCCAGTCAGGTCTGAATTATTAGCTGTGAATAAAAGGCTAAAGAGAATGAAAGGGGTTGGATAGATACAATCAATAAAGTAAATTACCTCTTGAGGATCTTTTCAGCCTGTTCCTCAGATATGTGAACCCCGAGGTCTCTTAGTGACTGCATGATCTCCTGCGAATCTATGCGACCTGCATTTTTAAAAGCAAATGAGATTTTAACATTTAAACCAGTGGTCCTTAACAAGTGAGCCTCAGGAAACTTCAAAGGCGACCTTAATATGACTTTATATGAGTTAAGAGTATTAAAAAAAAAAATCTATAACTCAAGGCAATGCTCATCATACAAAATTGTTAGAACACTTGGCATATTTAAGAGGTTTCAGTTGTTTTTGTTGAATTGGCTATTTCAATACCCATAAAATAAACTACTGCAGATAACTACCAGCAATTAAAGTATGAAAATATGAGGCAAGTTGGAAAATAAATTTAACATATCCATTATTGTTTCACAGGAAAGCCTTTGGCTTGAGCTGCAGAAGGCATGAGATAACATTAGTGTTGATGTTCTCAGGAAATATACTGACATTATGCCAGATAGATGTGCTGCTGTAATTGCTGCAAAAGGTGGACATACCAAATATTAAAGTTAAAAGCAGATAAAAACTCACTTCATTTGATATTTGTTGCGCAAAGGGCAACCATCTGCATGTTTTATGAACATTAAGAAATTGAATAATGTTTTGGACACAAAAAATATTATAAATATTTTCAGATCTTTCAGGTGTTCTAACAATTTTGGCCACAACTGTAGTTCACAAAAACCCTAACGTGCTTACCATCATTCTTTTTGTCAAGGCTCTTGAAGACCAGCCTAAGTTTCTTCTCATGGTCCCTCAGGTAGTGCACAAACTCTTCAAAGTCCAACTGACCGTCCAAGTCTTTGTCTCCAGCCTTGACGATTTTCTAAAACAGGACAGAATCAAGTCAGGTCATTTTTGAGGTCAGTAAGCTGGTGCTGTTTGGGGTGTTGAGCTAATGGGCCACTAGGGACAGACATATGGCCTTTGTTTGTTGAAGAGAGTATTGATAGGACCATGCTGAACACTCTCATTAGCATCAGCTTTATGAAGCCCATCCGGACAATGTTTGACCTTTAGGACAGGAGCTGTCTAAACCATTGAGCAGCATATAATTAAAGGTAATGGAAAGGGATAGAGAAGATGAATTAATCATTAACCTGTAGTGTTCTGGAAGTACAGAACGTGCTTTCAGTTTCAATAGCAAATCAGTCCCATAGCGTGATTCCTGGCTGATGTTTCTCTGATAGCGTGTGACAAAATTACTGGTTTGTCCATTACTGAAATTTTTCAACCACAAACAAAAAAAAGAAAAAGTACACCCCACCCAGTGACATCAGCATTTCGTAATGTGCCACTGAAAACCAGATCACTAGAGTCATCATTTGCTTTATGGTGCTGTCCATTATGAGATTATGCCTAACAATAGCTTAGTAAAAACAAAGAAAAGTGTCTGAAGTGTCTAAAATTCAACTGCATTAGCTACAATAGCTTAAAATCCAGTCACAGGCCCATATAATCCATAAATAATGTCCTTTTTATGCTCTCTGTGCTCATTAAATCTATACCACCAAGAAGCTATGTTAACAAAAAGTTTATATGCATAATAATAATGGATCATCATTCAACAGAAATTGCTTTGATTAAATGTTATCAGAAGCCATTCAGAATCAGCAGAACTCTTTAGAGTTTAGCATCATGTCTGATGTGTCCAATGTGCATCCTTTCAGACTGTCAAGATCACGGGTGTCCAGCCAAGTCTCAAAAAGCCCTGCAAGCGTAAAGCAGGTTAAAGATAGCCGTCGTCTTCTCACGCTTAGTCCGGATGCAACAATGACTCAACTGCAGGTCATGAGAATGGAAACAAGTTTTTGGAGCTGAAAACGGTAACCTTCTGAAGTTGACAATGCAGTCATTCACAATTATTACAAATCTAGAGAATCAGAAGAAAACCAGAAAGAAATAGGCCTACTTGCAATCTGAATACTACACTTCATAGTGTACATATTAAAGTTGTTTTGGTTTGCAATTGCTCTTGGCATTTTCTGCAAAACAGGCACTTGGCGTCTAAATCATTTAAGGCATAGAAATGAAAGTGAGCTGTAACTCTGTGAAAGACACAGGAAGGGATTCTGAAAGTGGTTCAAACACGGAAGTCAAATAATCTGGATTAAATTGATTCATCCCATTAGAAGTTCTGACATGAATGGGCAGGACACACAGCTCTTGGTTCACAAGAACTTTTTGACCATCTAAAAAATTTTTATTATAAAAAATTATAGTCCAGCATCAACTAAAATTCCTTAAAACTATGAATCATTTACAATAACTGAGATAAATCTGAAATAAAGTAAAATATAAATACGAAATATAATAAAATATAAATAAAATATAATAATAAAATAAAATAAATGAAAAAGAAAATGTTGCATTGGCAACTGAAATAAATATGCACTAAATTTGTAAAATTGGTCAAGTACTAAAATTACTCAAAATAACTATAACAATTAAAGCAATATGGAAAAAAAATTATACAAATTACAATCACGTAAAATTACTAATCTAAACTAAAACAAAAAACAAAAATACAAAATAAAACACTCTACACACTACACAGTCATTTTTAACATAATAATACAGATGACCTACCTTTCGCCATTTCCTGTATGAATCGAATTCTTGTGATGGAAGAAATAAACTCAACTTGAAAAGAGACTTCAACTGCGCCGGTAAACTATCAGACTCAAAATACTGTAATTCTATCCGTTCTGAGATATGCGCAGGCACGTAAAGACACAAACACAACATGTTCAGCTACAAAAAAATTAAATAAATCAATAAAACAATGTAAGAAAGAAACATGTACACAGCTCTCATCTGTGCTTGATGGTATCAAGACGGTAATGCCTGTATTTCTGTCACATGCGATTAGAGGGGTGTATAAATCCCTCCCATTTCGAGTCTTGTAATGCAAACACTGCTATGTAATTGGCTCACGTCATATACAGCATCACCTTCTTACAAGGCTTAACAAAGTATCTGTCTTGAATTGACAGCCATGCAACTGATGCAGGTAAGTAAGGAAAGCAGATAGCATCTTTTTTGACTATTAAAAAAAAGATAAATCATCTAATTCAATATTTTTTTAAAGAGAACAGGAAAATAGATTGTGAAATTTAAAATCCCACAATATTACTTACCACTTTCAATGCATGCCAATCCAGTCTTATGGGACATTACAAAAGCTTGTTAAATTTAGCAACAGTAACCAAGGGCTTGGCAAAGGGTCAATCCAGCAACAACTAATTAGTGAAATTGGTGGCCATGATAAAATATGAAACAACCGTTCTTTATGTGATTAATCTTGTTTGTCCCTAGAGATAACAGATAACTGAATCTGATCATTCACAATGTAAAGCGGTCTAATCCTGTCACTAGCATGTGATCTTTCCCTAATGAGTCTGACCAGGTTTCTAACATTGGGCCTGACTATATTATGATAATAATATTTAAAGAGCAGCAAAGACGTGAAGCAACAGTTTGGGGGAGGAGAGAGAAACATTCACATGCGTGGGAGATTTCTAATTTGCTGAAGTCTAAAGAAATTCACACCAATTCATTGCTGACTATCTGCTGCTTGTCTGTTAAAAAAAAGGGTACAAAGGCCGTCACTAGGGGGGTGCTTTTAAAAAAAAATTACTAATGTGCCCATAGGTCCTAATATGTACTTTTAATGTACCAATAGTGACCCTTTAGTGGTAGATAAGGTACAAAAGTGTACCTTTAAAAAGTACAGCTTTAGTACTATTTTTGTCCTGAGAATATGTAATAAAAACACAAACAAGTGGGATTAACTTCTCCTGCTCCTGATGATTCAATCTGGATAATTTTAGATCATGTGCAGATATCTGGTATCATATATGAAATTATTTTAATAAAATAGATCTGTTTCTTAGACACTTATATCACATGAAGCCTCATTTTCCATATGTGAAAGATTACTCATAGATCAGTTTTGGATACAAGATCTAAGATGAAAAGACTTCAAGAATCAAAGTACGAAATAAAGTGAAGCAGTTCAGTTGTTATAATATTCCTCTCAGAAACCAAAGGTAAAAATATTCATTCATAAGCAACTTTAAAGTGTTACTGATGTGGCAATTCTCTCTGCAATACCTGCTGAAGATCCTTAGGAGGCGCCACCATAATCAGCACTGTCGTTTTCTTTGAAGATACTGTGCTCTTTGCTTGGCTGACTGAATCTGCCTGTGTACCCGATTCCCTCTGGCCTTTCTTTTTTGCAGCATTTTCTAAATTTCGTTCTTTTAGTCCATCAGGTGGCCCTGTGGTATCGTGTTCGCGCGCTGTTACTCCCAGGAGCCACTGGGACAGGGATGACCAAAGTTCCTTGAGCATCTTCATGAAGATGCTCCAAGTCTGTTTGTGTTGACGTTTCTGTACTTGAGTTCTGTCTTGGTCTTCTGAAGAACTTCGTCTACAGATGTTGTATGCGCGTACAGAGAGAAACTGCTCAGGCAGTCATAAACGAGGCCAGGAGGATGAGGGCAGACGGGGACACTGCCACACAATTTCCAAAGCTTACTGGCATATCCAACAGCGTTTCCACAGTAACCTGGTGACCAAGTCAAAAAACTTTGAAATGCAGTGAACGACCAGTTCCAATTAACCCGCTCTCATAACCGTCTCAAAAGCTTTGCAAACTCAGAGCATCTTTCCGAAACAAACCGTTCAGGAAACTTTCCCAACATGTTCTTTGCTGAGCGCAACAGCACACAAAAAGATGAAGAAGAAAAAGTCATTCACTCTTCAAGTGACATCACTCCACAACTATGACACACTGCACGGTAGCTAAAAAGATGAAAAAAGACAACTTAACTGAAAGAAGCTGAAATCCTCACAGAGAATCTGTTTTTAAAAGCGATTCCATGTTTTAAGCGCTAGTATTTCTTGGCACCTACAAGCTGCTGCAGGTTGGCTGCATCATAGAGCCGGCAAAAAGTGATGCAGTGAAAAAAGCTGCAACCTCACTGCAGCTGTGCCTCAGCCAATCAGAACACTCCACACTGGCAGCCCCTGCGTGACAAAGCACAGGCAGCCAATCAGAGGATAAAATACAGCCACCTTATGGAGTGATCTTTTACTCACCCAGCAAAGAGGAAATTCTGCTGACTGTTTTTTCTGCCCTCTGCTTTTTGAAGACCTACTGCATCATCAGGACCTCCCTGGTAACGCCTCCAGGGTGATTCCATGTATTTCTAACACTGCAATACTCACCTATACAAATCCATCTCATTCATTTATCAGCTTCTTGTGGTTACATTCTTTCTTTTTAAATGCTTCTGGGTATACACAGCAGGACATGTTCATTTTTTACATCCTTCCTCTCTCATTTTACATGCGAATGACAGGATTTCAATGCAGCTCATTTAAGCAGAATCCCTTTCTATTGATTAGACTGGACTACAGCTGCAGTGCAATTTATTTCACAGATCAATATGCAGATCTCAGGAACCTACACTTTTTACAAGTTACAGTGGAATGAAAATGGTATGCATGTATATGATTATATATGCATGCATATACAGTAGGTGATATGCAATTAAATGAGCAAATGAGAAACTGTCCTTACAGGCCATTAGTTTAAATGAACAATACTCACTTATGCTTCTGCCTTATCTTTATAGCATATTTTTGTTATATTAAAAATATATACAGTTATATTGTAAAAGAAAGTCATACTGTAGTGTCTATACTGTCAAAACTTTTGTTCACAAGTTATCCTGCATCTAAACTGGACAAAGCAGCATATACATAAAATACAAAAAATATAATATGTTTAAAGGATATAAACAACAAATTATGCATTGAAATTGCTATTCAGCTTTAAACGTCCTCTAATATGTTGACCAATCGGTTCAGGCGCCTTTAAAATGTACACATCATGAGCCCCCTCCAAAAAAAAAATTTAAAAAAATAAAAAAAATTACCCAATCACAGTAGTGGCCCTTGTACTCCTAAGCCAATTAATATGTGACGATAGAGAGATCCTAAATTATTCACCCAGCTCTTTGAACATGATGAAGGCTCTGGCTGCTTGCTATTACTGAACCAAATGTAAAAATACATTTAAAAAAAAAAAACACACAAGAAGGGACATGCATACATATTTTTAAACATAACATAATATCCTATATTTTTCTAAATGGAAAGAATTAGCTACTGATGTTTGATATTAGCAAGGTTTCTAGCAGACTAATAATGAGCCAGGGGATGATTTTCTTACGTGGGACGAATTGGATAGCTCTATATGTGGCAGGACTGACGTCATTCTGCTTGAATTTTAAGCAGTTACTGTGTGATAAGTTTCATTCAGTCTGTAACCTTTTGAAACAGACTGGTTACAGAATTATAGTAAACCATCAACCAGTGAAGTTAATTTGGTGTTTAAGAGCAAATGCCAAAAAGTATGATTCTGTCAGGTTCAACGAAAGCCAGATAAGATGCACAGCACTCACTATTGTCAAAAGAAAGAGTCATACAAGCTGTTCCATTAATGCATTTACTGTCAGATTTATTTAAAAATTCTTCTAATTAAAAACGTCTTCTTACATAAACTATTTTTGAATAGAAAATCATCTGAGCAGGTCCCGCACTGCATTTGCATCTATTTTACATCCACTGTATTTGCAAATCAGGTATTCACAAGTGCAATCCACCCTTGATTATTAAAGTACCAGCAACTTAATTTTCCGTAATTGAAGCAGCAGATCGCTCATCACGATAAGAGGTAGTGAATTAAGCAGCAAATTCTTCTGACCTTTAGAATTAAACATGTAACGGCACAGTTACTGTTCTATTTAAGCAGTGCCAACAAATCTCAGCTTGTCCACTACAGAGGAACTTTCGGTTTTGTTCTAAGTGCTTTTGTTAGTTGGCAAACAAAGGAATTCTTGATGCGCAAAATTCTGCAGCCAGGCTTTTGTCCAAGAGTGCCGCTTTCCAAAAAAGTGTTTGACCTTAAAGAAACCTAGTCCAAAGCTTGTAAAACACTCCCAGAGATTTAATCTGTAGTGTGGTATGCAAAACATGCATGTCCTCGTTATAAGCCAATGAGTACACCAACTCTGCAATTTCCCCTGAGTTTAAGTTCCGAAAGTATTAACATTATGCTACCTGTAAAAGATAAAACCTAACACCTTCCCCCATCACAGAGAGTGTCTTGGGGGAGGGAGAGGGAGAACTGCCGGGTGGTAAATCATAAATGACAGAGGGTCTCGTGACAGAAGCAGCCCACATTCCAGGTGATCAGTATCCAAAATCTCAATCCCTAATATGCTTTTCCAACAGTTAGCTCAGACTACTTAATATTAAGTAGCTGTATAACTTAGCATATGCCCAATAAAAGTGAAACCTTTCTGCCCTCTTTCACATTCCTCAGATTTCAATTTCGTTTTAACAGATTCTGGTCATTCAAAGCAGGTTCTGAACATTCTTAACGCACTGTGAAATTCCCAACTTCTTGTTTGTGCTTATTAATTATGTCGCTCTGTATGTTTCTCAAGAGACTCTTGCCTAGTTACGCATTTCCTTCTTTTGGGCAGTCACATTATAGTCTAGATTTATATCTAATAAACATGATAGTGAAAATTATACTGCCATCTGATTAGAAAAGAACATGCCTGTATATGGGCATCCTCTACAATGCTTAGCATATCTGAGGCAAAGCAAAGAAAAAAAATTAATAACTTAATAAGAAATAACATACACATTATGTGTGTGTGTATATATATATATATATATATATATATATATATATATATATATATTACACACACACACACACACACATACATACATGCACTGATCCAGCTAAATAAGGATAACAGCTACTTTCTGTCTGAAATTAAACTCAATTTGCCACATTAAATGTATATTTTGGGTAGACAGAAACCCACACACCTGTCTCAAAACAGAAGATGCTTCAAAAAATCCATGTCTATAAATCTAAAATAGCCATATGTCTACATTACACTGAAAACAAATGCAAATCGTTCTATGAAAAATCCTCTTCACACAGTTCCGAGAAAGGAAAGGCACAGACGTCATTTGTGGCACTGAGTTAAGCAAACGTGACTCACATCAGCTGGTTTAGTGAGTAACCCCACACTAGAGCTGTGAAAGAAAGAAGCTAATAGCCTTTTAAGTACATAGCTTTGTTCTGGGGTTTAATAAATTGTGATGCTCAAACAAAAGTTGTATTTTTTTAAGTTATAATAAGTTGAATTGAGTCCTTCCTAAGTCTGTCCTCTATCAGTGTGATCTGACCTGTAATCCCACTGTAAAGACCTATTATAGTGAGTTAACTCAATTGTGTAAAGCCGATAACTCACCTTGAGTTCATGTTCAGTGCGATGGACCCCCAGCTTTTTCAGTCCGATGGTCAGGTCGTTGACACAGATGCCTCCGTCTCTGTTGACATCCAGGATCTGGAAGAGCAACTTGAGCCGATGCTCCTGCTCGGGTCCGCCGCACACCGGGCAGTGATGCGGGGAGTCGCAGGACTCATCATGGCGGTGATCGGCTAGAGATGCCGCGGAGCCTAGAGTCCGTCCACCACCGCGTCCCCCACCGGGGTCCGAGCCCTGATACTCCTCCGAGCGGCACTGGCAAAAAACACCACTGAGCAACGGAGAGACGAACGATCCCCGCTGATGCATGTCACTGAACTCCAGCAATTTAAAGTAAAGTCTGTCTGTGTGTGAGGCGAGCGCGTGGGGAGCGGCGCCTGTTTTCCAGTCAAGATGTGTGACAGATGTGCATTGAGATAAGCTTCCGAATACGTCTAAAGAGTTATCTGTTTACTTCTTTAAACAGTCCGTGTGATATGTTCTGAATTAAGGTTTAAAACCGATCGCGCATTGCATTCACTCGCCACAGCGGCGTTCAGAGCTCATAGTGATGAGCTGGAAGGATGTCCCACCGGTAACGATAGTCCAGTTTCTAGTTTGCCAAAAAGCGCAGGCAAATCGGCGTCTTCCGACACGTACATCGCTTGGAGCTCGTTCCGAGTGTATATTCTTGAGTTTGTGAATTTCCAGTGGTTATCCGGTTTGAATTGGCGGTCTGAATACAACTGACAGCTGATGCAACGAGAATGCCGGCAGGGCGGGAGGAATCTCGTGTTCAACAGGAAATGAGGAACTGGGGGATGGGGAGGGGGGAGGGGGATGGTGCTATGGCGGGGCGTTTCTTATGATGTCAGTGATAGACACTTAAACTTACCAATCATTTTAATCCAAATTTTGCTTCTCGCCACGCCCCCAATAGTTCTGGTTCTTTTCACTTTTTTTTTTAAAATAATTTATACAAATAATAATTCTTGTTATTATTATTAGTAGCATTATTACTTAGAATTAATATTCTGAAAAATAAATAAAAATACGTTGTTAAGATACATTTTAATATTAATAAATCGAGGAGCTGCGAATAATAAAAACGGAAGCTCAATCACGCTTGTATGTGTGTTTGTAAATTCCAGGTGCTGTAAATTCTACACCGGTAGCCTATTATTGAATATGAACATATTCATATTCATATAGTCATACCTCATGGTTCTGCTCACAGTGATCACGTTCAAAAATTTATTTAAGAGAGACACCTGCTGGGGAAATAATAGAATGCAGTTTTCTGCTGTTCAAATTATGTTCTTTATGGGCAAGATTTGAGATTTTCGGCTTTTTGGTTTTTCATAAAGTGTTTTTTTTTTTTCTCAGACTAAAGACATTGTTAAGTGTTTCTTTTGTATCACTTTATCTATTTTTTTTTTATTATCAACAGTACTTACTTTATAAAGGCTGTTTTCTCAAAATTAAAAACACTGAGCCATAAATCTTAACTTCAGTAGCACTTATACACACCAAACTTTACATTTATATTCCCGTCCAGAGCTTGTCTGTTCCCATCTACACCAAACTATATACTATAATGATTTACCCTATCTCCAGTGAGAACTGATATTTTGTCTTCCCTTGTGAACGCATAAAACTGCACATAGCTTTATAATCTGGTCATGCAGCTATGACTCAGCAAACTGAATTAAAAACAAAAAAGCTACAGTAATGTGCAAAAGTCTTAGGACACTATTTTTTCACCAACAAAAAATGGTTTTAAGTGGGTTATTTCTATCTTGTGCGGTAACGTGTCAGTTGGAAATATCAGTTTACATTTCCAAACATTATTTTTGTCATTAATTGCAATAATGCGGTGAGATTATTGTCTGCACGAGGAGTCTGACAACAGCCAGAGATCTGATCATCATCCAGTCTGTCTGGAATCAAATGAAGTAACAGAACAAACTGAGACAGACTAAATCCAGAAGAACTGTGGCAACATCTCCAAGATGCTTCAGATCTCTAGCTGTTGTCAGACTCCTTGTGCAGGCAATAATCTCACTGCATTATTACAATTAATGACACAAACAATGTTTGGAAATGTAAACTGATATTTCCAACTGACACGTTACCGCACAAGATAGAAATAACCCACTTAAAACCATTTTTTTTGTTGGTGAAAATACTAGTGTCCGAGGACTTTTGCACAATACTGTATATTGATTTTTTTTTTTTTTCTTGTATTTTACAAGTCAAGTTCTCCTCAGCTGACAATAACACTGCAGGTTGTTTTGAATACAGCTACATTTTACAAATCCACAAATCAAGTTCCCTTTAGCATTTAGGTTGTGGGTACAGCTCAGAATAAAGAAGTTTCATTTGCACACTGCCTTTCCAAAAGTTCACATTGAATCTAACAGTTATACACAGAATATTTCTCTCTCTCTCTCCATATAATAAAATAACAACACATCCATTTATGTTTTTCTACTTCCTTTGTTTGGTCTGAACTGCAGGAACAATTTATCTGGATAATGCACATTAACAAATATATTAAACATGCTGCATTATAATAACATTTTATATCCATAAATACAAGTCATAAGGTAACACAAAAACATTACAACAGTATGAAAATATAAATAGGCTATATAACATTTTAATTAGAAGTAAAGCCAGAATACAACCATCATAAATTTGGGTTGTTCACCATACTCAAACAAAGCAGTGTGCACGTAGTAATCACAAGTTTGATTTGATATGTGTCATTGCTTAATAATTTATAGCAGGCCTAGTAGTAGTAGTAATAATAATACTGTTAGTAATGAGTTCACTGATAGAAGAGCTTAGTGTCTTAACATTTTTTTTTATTTAGGCCTGTCTATTTTTAACAGAAATAAGAAACGCAAAACAAACAAACTAACTAACGTACAAATAAAATAATTAATCTACGAAGTAGTAACGATTTACATTTTATAACATTTTACTTATGAAAAGGACTGGTTTTGAATGCATTTCAAATATGCTAGCAAGTATCCGGCCACGAGATGGCGCTACATTCACAGCAAATCCCAAGCAACGATTTTCTTTATCACATTCGCGCGAAATCCTCTTTATTCTCCAAGTCAGTGAATCTTCTTGACAACACGAATGTTTGTTTTCTGTTTCCCTAGAAACTGCTGATTGTACTTAACGTTAGTGATGAATCTCCGAAGCCAGCATAACATCCTACTAGCAAAGCGTCTGAACTCTGAATGATTAGCTTTTTCTTAACAGTAACGTTAATGTCTGGAGTAGTTACTGTTGCGTTCTTGTGGATGTAACGGGAGTTTTGAACGCTCTCAGTGAACTGCTCAGCTGTATTTAGGGAAATCCACGCGTCCATGGAGGCGGCGCTTACCGGAGTTCACTAAAGAGCTAGACAGCTTCAGCTCAGAGTAGTCAGTCTACCCTTGACTCAACGCTAAACAGTTGATTTCGATAAGAGTAATTCTATTATGGGTCGTTTTCTGAATCGTTCCGTCCAGTGATCCTGGCTGCCATATGCAAACTGTTCATCGACGTAAGTATTCAGCTGTATTTATGCAAATTTTCAGTTACGACAATGGAAACAACGGGGGACTACTTTCTTTTATTAGAGAGAAAAGATTATGGTCATTTCGTTAGAAATTGTCAGTAACTCTCAAAAAGCTTTCGATATGTCTCCATGATTAAATGAATGGTGCCAGTGGAGAATTAGGGATCTGTACACCTGGGTATAATGGACTTCTTCAAGGCAACTAACTCTCCAGGGAATGTGTTTGCTTTTCAGTAGAGACTGTAGCGTTCCCGCAGTGCTTTCCCTGTGTTGGTTTTAAGGTAAGTTATGAAATACGTTTTAGTGTTTACTTTGTATAGAGGTTGTCTGACCAGTCTTAAGAGTGAGTTTTACACCCTAGGTTTTTCTGGACAACCTCAGTCCCTACAGAGATGCTGAACCAAAGCACATACATTAAGAAGAACTTTCAAGCACCAGATTAAAAACAAAAAAGCTGCAGCCGTCTCCCTGTCTTCATCTACCTCTGCCTTCAAACATCCAAAGTCCAGTCTCAAAAGAATATGGCGTTTTTAATGAAAAAGAAGAAGTTCAAGTTTCAGATACACTTTACCCTGGAGGAGCTCACGGCTGTGCCGTTTGTGAACGGGATGCTCTTCTGCAAAATCAGGCTGTTGGATGGTGGAGACTTTTCCATTTCTTCATCCAGGTAAGATTTGGGATTCTCTCTGACTGTATTGGACCATGATATCTATGGTTTCTGCCAAATAAACTACTTTCGAGGGGAGTAAAACTCTTTATAAAATACTATAGTTTAAAAAATGACTGTAAATTCAGAGTTTATAGTTACTGTGGTAACTGGTTTTATCTTTGGATTGACTGTGACTAAAAATTATTGTTGATGAATGATGGAAACATGGAAAGTTGTTCTTTAGAGCTCTAGGATGGGTGGAAAGACATTTTGCAGTAGATTTTGCAGTTGTCTTTGGTATAGGTTCAGACCTTCAGTTTTTGCTTAGCCCACCCTGGAGCGCTCAACAATTTCTTAAGTCCATTTAAAGAGCACTTAGAAGACCTCACAGGTTGCTTTAGGGGTCTCACATCAAATGTTAAGACATTTTTTAGGGGTCAGGGTCAAACCACTGCCATTCTTTACATTGTTCACCCAGGTAAAGGATATGCCTTTTTAATCATTGCACACAGACAGACTGAATTGCGCAGTCATGTCCATTTTCGTGATTTCTTTTGTTCGTGACTAATTCTGAACACATTTCTGCTGTCGGACTGTGGTTTAAGACGATAGCGCACAGATGTCAGCAGTATGATTGTTTATAAATAGAGGCTTAAGCCCTTAGTAGGCTAGACTCACAGTTGAGCAAGTCTGATCAGACTCAGCCCAATCAGAAGAATAAAGGTGCATTAGTAAATCTGAGTGAATCAGCAGCTGCATATGTGGACAAGTGGGTTATGATTCCACCATATGAATTCCAAAAAGACTCTGATTGGATGAACCTCGCATGTGATGTGCTCATTGAAGTTTGTTGTCATTTTTAAAACATCTTGGACATGTGATATAAAATTGGGATTGGTCACAATTAGAGAATTATGTTTGACTAAGGTCCTTTTTTTTTTTTTTTAAACCAATGTTCACGCTTTTCTGCTATGAGATCTTTCACCAAACTCTATGTATATGTGTACACACACAAACACACACGTTTGTTTCCATGTTTTATGGGGACATTCCATAGGCGTAATGGGATTTAACCTGTACAAATTGTAATTTTTTCACCTTTTTTACACCTAATCCTACACCTAAACCTAACCCTTATAAGAAACCTTGTGCATTTTTAGATTTTCAAAAAACTTCATTCTGTATGATTTATAAGCTTAAAAATTAAAACCTAAAAAATGTCCCCACAAGGTCACAATTTACTGGTATTACTATCCTTGTATAGACATGTGGTCCCTATAACATGATAAAAATCAGGTACACACACACAGTAAATGTTTATAATAGTCACAATGTTTTCTAGTTGAACTTTGTTTTCATAAAAGAATGCATACAAAAATGCTGCTTTCAAAATTGTAATAAAAAATGTGCAACAAATCAGCATATATGCCTGCATTAAAAAATATACATTTTTACATCTTAAATGGTTGCAAACAATTTATTTTAGCTTGTGTTTATTTAAATGTAGCTAAAATAAACTAATCACAACCACTTACCTTAAAAAAAAGTTAGTAAATGGTTGCAATGGTTTCTAAACTATGACATGACACTGAAAACTTGAATAATGAATGCTGAAAACCATCTTTGGCATCACAGGAATGCATTACTTTTTTTAAAAAATAGATTAAAATGGAAAAGTTATTTTAAAGTGTAATCATATTTTACAATATTGCAGTTTTAACTAGTTTATATATATATATATATATATATATATATATATATAAATAAATTCAGCATTTATTTATAGAAAATAAAATAGAATAAAATTAGATATTAAAAAAATATAAAATAAGTATTTAATTTTTTTTTTAAATAATAAAATGGCACCAATGACAGTGTTTAGTTGATAATCCATCTAGTTAATTCAACATAGCTCAACATGAAGAAACTACAATGTTTCCTCCAGAGAGAGCACGAGAAATAGTAACTCTAGAGGCCAAAAATGTGTCAATCTGTTTGAAGTTGTTTTGTGTTGTGAAGTTGTTTTTAGTGGCACATGACTGGGGGTGGTGTTTTGTGTGGGCGCATTGACTTGCTAGCAGTGCCAGGCACAGAAAGTGCCCTCGTTCTGGTGCACTGAGATGACCTCTGCATTCATTCTGCACAATGCCTTGTGTATCTGACATGAGGAGGTAGAAGAGGGCTATGTCATGAATGTCCCAACACTATCATTCCTGAGATGGGCCGATAGAGTGATTCGATTGCATAGATAGCAGGAATAGAGTGTGTGGTAATTTCAAGGCATAGAAATGGAAAAAACTAGACATGAGACAGATAGGAACTAGAAATGGAATGCAAGATTGATAGAGGAGTAATGCACGAAGGGGAAAAAGAGGGTGAGAGAGAGAAAGCGAAAAACTGGACAGAGACTTCAGTGATAGTCCACACAGAGAGCTGTTTGTCTGACTAAGCCATGGTCCTGTTTCTCTCTGCCCTCCTCCCCTTGCTCATTCTTTTCTCTCTTTCTCTCACGTTTCTTCATCTTTCTGTCCTCTTTATCAGTGTAGATTGAGTTCATGCAGTGCTTGATTGACAAGAGTAAGCTCTCAGGGTCTTGACAGACCAAGAATGCCCCATATTATTACTAGAATCTTTAGAGCATCAGTATCATGAAGATCTTGCATCCTTAAGCTGATCTCAGACTCGTTCTGCAGCTTTTCCACACTTCGTTTTTGCATAAGGTATGGGAGAAAACGGATCAACGTGATGATAAAACATTCTCTGAGGCGGTTAATGAGGATGTGGACAGAAGTCATTTGTTTCCAGAGGCTGTCCAGGCTTGCTCAGCGCACGGAGGGCAGTGGAGCTTGAAGTGCTGATAAGACTGCTTTTTAATGGTTGGCATGCACAGAGGTGGGCGCATGCAGTTGTAGGTCCCATTCAGACATTTGCAGTCATGATATGTGAAATACATAACCTTATGTAAACCATTATCACCACCACTGATTGGCCATCATTGTTTTGTTTTTTTTGGTGCTCCCTGTTTGTGGTGAAAGCATTTGGCTGAAAGACTCTTGAGTTGCATATCATTCTTGTTGCAGATTTTCCTGAAGTGTATCATTACTGTGGAAGAGGTTATGCAAGCAGCAGTTGCTAAGGAAACAGTTGTGCAAGTGTGTCTGTGTGTGTGCCCTAGTCTCTTCATTGATGTGAAGATAAATACTCAGCAGCCATGTGCCTTTGATTCACACAGGTTTATTTCTGCATGAGCACTGAGACCTGGTCACAGAAAAATTATAATAATAACTGTTTGCAGTTTTATTATTCATTCTAATTCTTTGAGAATGGGGAAGTTCGCAACAGGCCACTCATTCAGGAAGTTTGGGGATTATTAGCAGTGTCTGACAAATTAATGGCACTTGTCTGATTTCCTTTATGGATAACAGAATTATTATTTTAAACAAATATTATATATAATACTGCTCAAATTCTGAAATTAAGTGCTGAGCAAAATATGTACCTAAAATATAATAACATAAAATATGACATATTCATTGTCCAGTAAGGAAGTGAAACAAATTCTGTACAATAAAAACTCTCTCTACAGTAAATGAAATGTTAGTAATAGAAAGTAAATTCTATTCTTTTAAAGAATCCTGAGGGGGAAAAATCCAACTTTCTACAAAAATCTTAAACGGCACAGCTGTTATCAACATTGATAAATATAATATGACTGTATATGTTTCTTATGCAGCAAATCAGCATATACTGTAACATTAGGATGATTTTTGAAGGGTGACAAAACTTTTGAATTGCAGTATATACTGTATGTGGTTATATATAGACATTGACCTTGATGAGTAGATATTGGCAGCATCCACTAAAAAAATAAATATCATTGACCACTACATTGTAAAGCCGTTTTTGTTTTATATTTAATCTTTCGGTGCTGATTGATGCTTTTCAGTGAACAAAGAGAAAGCTGAAGGAAGAAATAGGATCCAGTTTCTCTCTGCTCACTGTGCATTATTGGAACCGGCTTTGACAAATTGAGCAGAACCTCATTCTTGAAATTCCACTGGAAAAGTTACACCCCGGAACAGACACACAGGTTATGCTAAAGAACAATGTGAGATTATGAAAATAGATCAATCTCTTTTACATTGCCAAGAACCCATTCATGTGGATTCTCGGCTGTGGCTGTTTGTGTTCAGTATCTTAGCAACAGGGTATCAAACGAAACCATTGAAAATGTGGCTAAAGAGCAAACACACTTCCACAGTGATGGAGACCTTTAATGAGCTTGTAAGTTAAGATGAAAGGTGGTGAGTATTTTTATGGGTAAACTAAAACTAGAGCATAGGATAGAATAGGATATGGCTGTATGTAGATTATATAGGCTGTGTAGCTTTTCTGGTTTTCAGAGACACATTAATGTCAATATTATATTCATGTCACATTATACGTCTTATTTAAAACTCCAGATGCTGTACATTCATACACACAGGGCACAATGCACCACAAAAACAGTGTTTTATGTCTAAACTCCCTGGGTTTATTACAATCACAAATTGTGATTTTTTTTTTTTTTTTTTTTCTCTCCTGTTTGTCTTGTTTTCTTTATTGATGGACAAAAATGGCCCATAAGATCAGTATCAGGCTGATCAGAGTTCAGGAGTTCAGTTATTCTGGTGCACACCACAAGGTTGATAGTTCATGGCATGTGCTTTCAGCTTGCTTACGCAGCACAAGCAGGCAAAGGGACAAGGGTCTCATCCCGTACTGGCCGCCGTATTATGGGGCTACAATCAGATTAGCAGCTGAGTCTCAGTGGTGCACCTGCTCTCAGCGGGGACAGACTGAGGCTCCTAAACCGCCTCCTGTAAACACTTTGTGAGACAGATTGCTGTGAAGCAAACAGATGTAGGTAAACAGTTGGGGAGTCTTGGCTTTACTGTAAACAACTGGACTTTGCACCTTCTGCCCTTGTTTTGACATCAGCTATTTTACAGACATCCGTTAGTCAATTATTAGTGGTGCTTGCTGTTATACATCCAAACCTTGGCACATGAATCATCCCTAGTCTCATCTGCTTCTAACTTAAATTATAGCCTAAAATTCTGCATTTTGTTGAGGAGAGACGTGGTATAATTTGGACTTTATTTTTTTTAGCAGTTGGACTTACATTTTTCTTTTGGCAGATGATAAAACTTGCAGTGTGTTTACATGCACAATAATACACTGATAACTGTCAAAATATGCTTATTTTGAAAATGAAAGAATGAGTACACTGTGTTGTAAAAGCAAAGTGAAATCCCTCTTGTTATATTGGTAATCTCTAACAGGAAAAATTTCACTTCGGTGTTTTTAAGATAAGATAAGAAAATGATTGTATTAGTACCACATAGGGCTGGGCGAGAATCACAAGAATTTTTTTCAAATCAGTCGATATTGATAATTATCAAGATAAATGTCAAATCTTTTTTTCTTTTAAGTTTAAAGGTATATTTTTGCTCCAAAGTAAATGTTGTAGAAACCAGAACAGTAATTTTCCATAATAAAAGAAATATCTAAATCGATAAACAATAAATATTTTAATTTTATTGTTCAAATGTTTGTTTCAAATTAAAAAAAAAAAACAGGTTTAGGTTGCCTGATAAAATTATTATTAATAATAATAATAATAATAGTAATATTATCACATTTTCCGTCTCTTAGAAATGCACGTTTGATAGTAGCTTGAGTTAGGATGCAGAGGTAAATATTGTTAATTATCAAAATCAGTAACATCTGTAAAAAAAATGTAGCAACCTCAGTTTTATATGGTTAAATTTATTCTGACCAAGTTTTATTTATTTATTTATTTTTATTAAGCATTCATCTCCCATAGTAGCATACATTTAAATCAAGATAAACAGTTAAAATCACACATATAGCACCTTAATGCCATGCTAAAAATATAACTAAAAATATTCAGTATACATGCACACAAGTTTGATTTCCAGAGAATGCATGAACCTGATAAAAGTGTATTTGCAAAAACAATTCTTTGATAAATAGAAAGTTGAAATAGAAATCTTTTGTAGCATCAAAGGTATTGTGCTGTCAATTTTGGTTAGTTTATTGCACCTTTGCTAAATCAATAAAATCACTTCTTAAAAAGATACCTAGTGGCTTTCAAATATAAAATGTAAAAATACTGTATATATGCATATGATATAATAATATACTATTGTACATTATGTACAATGTATATAAATCATGATCTCGTAGAGTCATGACAGTTGGCAGAAAGGAGTTTCTGTGGCTCTCAGTGGTGCACCGAAGCATAAGTCAAGAATCTCTTGTTTTCCCATGAATTTTGGAGTCTGTGGGCATATTGTGGGAAAATATGGAAGAAAGTGGAAGACGGATAAAAAAGTGCGCTCCATCTGGAAGTGAGTTTCACACAGAAGTAGGCTAAATGAAGTCCTGAGGGAACAGAAGGGTGGAGGGACAGAGGGAATGAGGACAGGCTTTACTTCTCAAAACATGACTGGCTCTTTTTCTTCTGTTGCAAGAAATAACTTTACTTTACTTTAGTTTTTAAGGTTTTTGTTACAGACCTCATTTCTCATGTTGTATTGTTGAAGTATTTCACAAATCTGTTCAAGCGTATGTGTGAGCGTTACGCTCTCGCAGCTCTTTCACAGCTGTGTCTTATGCACCCTGGTTTTGCGTAGTCACAGGTTTCCAGGGGTCAAAGTTCAGTTGCCGGATGTGTTTCACAGACAGCATAGTTGGGAATGTTCATTTAATTTACCTCCCCTTCATGCGTTCCTCCTTTCCTCACACCATGCAAACACTGCGGTGCAGACGACAGTGTGTCTTGACAGCTTTAATAAACACATCTCCTCCACCTCAAATCTTCAGTCAGCCTGTTTAAAACCCTCTAAAATGGTGTAGACTAAGCAGTGTTATCAGCACAAGCAACAGACGTTATCTCTGGCGTATGTCCACACCTGTTACAAAGTAACCGTATTTAAATGACAAGCCTTGATACTGTATAGCCTGCTATTATGAAAATATAGCCACACCAACCAAGTGTTTTGTTTTTTGTAAGCTTAGGGCAAAACTCATACAATACGTACAGTCCCAAACAGGACGAAACATGATATTGTTACATTCTGATTCTAGAACATTCTTCACTCATTCACGTCTCAGATTCTTTGTATCAGTGTATTCATGGCTGTTTTGTTGCGGTACAGTGTGGTACTAATACTGTCAGATAGCTTTGAGTTGTATTAAATGAGCACATGTTTTGGTACCCTTGCACCATCAAAGCCCAGCTCTAGCGTCTGGATTTCTCATTACTTACACCGAGCCTAAATCAAAGCCTTTGTTCTGAGACAACCTACCACAGACAGAAAGAAAACTCCTCGGGTGAATAATGACTGACATTAAGCTTGCTGTAATGTTCCAGCAGTACTTTATTGTTGCTGTTTCTGTTGGCTTGAAGTGCCCGTTTAAACATTCAAGAGAAGATATTACTTAGTGACTTGCACCCTGCTGCCCTTACATTTTGCTCTTTATGCAAATTTTATACTTTTAGACTTGTCTTTTTTCCTCAACTCAACAATGTTTTTGTGGTTTTGCCTAAGACGCTAATTATTGCGCGTTATTTTCTGCTCGCTCTCCAATCTGTTCCTGTCCACTTAAGATGCATTTGCTGTCACACACACCGCCTGCGCTCTGATTGCAATCTAGGGGCAGTAAATCCCAGAATTTGGAGCCTCATTCATAGACAAGCTTGGAAAGCTTGCTAGATCAAAGGTCAAATTCTTTTTAAGGCATAAATTGGCTGCTGCTCTTCACAGGCGAGTTTGTCTTTACCATTGGACTATTATCCAAGCCCTCTCCTCAATTCCTGTGTTGGATAACAGATACATGCTATCGTGTATATGTGTATGTTAAGCATCCTTGCACAAAATGTAGTGACATTGTTATGCTGTTAAACATTCCTCGTAACACACAAAATGTAATCGCTAAAGCATTTAGCCCATTGACTACATGGAGAACATTATTTTTATAGTACTGGTAAGTTTAGTCTTGCCTGTTTAATGAGGAATGCCTGACATAGAAACGATGTGCAGGTGAATGAGGAGAACACAACTGGCAGTTTTCACTTAAACTCATTTAGATCTAATATTTAATGCTATGCTATTGGCTACATTATATTAGTTCACAAATGATCTCTTTGAGGTCATTTTACACCATTTGACATAAGTTTACACTCTAAGCAGGCTTACACCAACAAGCGGCTTAAGAATGCTTGGATTTCATCTCTGGGTCAATAACAGCAACAATGCCTTCTGACCTACAGAAATCTCCACATTTTCCCAGAACTACTAAGGGAAGCTGGGAATAATCAACCAGTGGCTTAAAGTACAAAATAGTTTGTATCTGTCAATCCCACAGCAGCGTTCTTCTCTACACCCCTTCATTTTCTTGCTTGTTTTCTTTTTGGGTCTCTCCCAGTCAGCTGAGAGAGCCTGAGTCAGTCTGTACAGCTCCTCCAACCACAAACACGTGAGGGAGTGAGAAAGAAAGTGAAGGGAAAATAGGCCCGTATAGAGTGATATCAGTAAAAAGTGACTAACATCAGGAGACACTGTTGCTAGCTGGTCTTGCCATAAAGATTTGAAGTTGATTTCAGAGATTTTCAAAGATATCGGTTTAGTCTGCGCTATTTTTTTTCTGGAGCGTTCTGTTGCCATCAGTTTTGATAACTTTGTTGTTTTCAGTTGATCTTGTATTTGTTTGTTTTCACGCAACCAGAGCTCCCACAGCAGCAGCATTTCATATTGTTTGGCTCTCCGTGCAATAGTTATTGGCAGTGTGTCACTCTCATAAGAGTTTTCTCATCTGCATCGGCCTGTGTGTGTTTCTGGCCTGTCCTATGTGTTCTGATCCATTCCAGTGGAGTGAGAGATGACTGTAAAATTGCAGAGAGCCTGGAGCCTCTGAAAGCAGTTCTCCATTTTGACCTCCAGATCTCAGCTCACAGTTGAGAGAACAATGTTCTGATTGCTCACTGAGATTGTTTAATGATCTTTAAAGGCAATTTGTGTCTCTACGTCACTCAGCCTTCTTCACACCAACCATTCCAATAATTCTGACCCTCTGAACACTTTCAATCAGTGATCAATTAAAGTGAGATTTTGTTGGCAAATGGCACAGGGTCCACTTACCGAGACTCTGACCTCAAAGCCCATTGATTAGTGCCTGTGTTCTAGAGATATGAAGAGTGAATCACACTACAAGGTTGGTTCCGTGTGTACATCATGTACGACTGATCTCCAGGCCTTTCTTTGTATAATACGTAGCAGCTAACACTGATAATATCAAAAGGCCACCTGGTTGTTATTTGCATACGTTATCAGAAAGGAAAAGAGCCAGGTTACAATCCAGTGTTCGTGTGTCATGGTTTTGTAGCTATTTCGTTAGTTGTGTGTCTGAAGATATTACATCTGTTGTCATTTGATGTACGTGGGGTCTCTGCAACACCTATATTAGATGATATTAGACAAATCTTCTCTTTAAGAGAGATCAAGAAGTTCATAAATCGAATGTGTTGATGTTCTAAGCCCTACTGAGCTTGCTGCAGATTTTTAAGGCAATGTAGGAACATCACAATACATTAGCTGTTCCAAAATATAATGAGAAGGTAGATCATTTTAGCCAGGTTCTAAGGAAGCATCCTTAGAAGCATTGTTTCTGTCCAAAATGTAATGAGTAAAATAAATAAATCTCACATGGTGCATGAGGAACATACTTTGTATGTTTGTTTGTTTTTTGTTTGTTTTTTTTGTATGTGTGTGATCATAGACAAAGCATTCTGTCAGAATGTTCATATATTCTCCATCCATGTGCATGAACTGCTTCTTTTTTTTTACCTCAATGTTGAATGGATTATTTATCAAACTCAGGATGGATTTAAGTTCCTCCTACGCAACCGCAATGCATTTTTCCTTGCATGGTAGGTCAGTCAACTTACTTTTGATACAATCTTTGCATCCTCAGGCAGGTCGATTAATCCTCCGTTTTGGATAGCTAAAGGCTTAGATATTAGTTAGAACTTGTTTAAGATCACTGGGCCTCTAGAAAGAGTACATTTGTTTTTGGTTGTCCCCCTTCCTCAAACAGTATTGAATGGCAGCATTGAGAGAGAAGTTTCTGGTAGCTGTGTGTCACTACCTGAACCTGTGAGATGTCAACATCACAGGACTCTCTGAGAGCTGGATTGCATTACAAAACCACCCTTTTCTTCTTGGCCCCAAATCCCCTACCACAGGTACACGCTGATGTCAGAGCTTGCGAGATCATTGCATAATGCAATAAAAAAGCAGATCCCTCTGTATGACTGAATCAGTATTAATTTAATGTTGTACGTGTGTGTGTGTGTGTGTGTGTGTGTATGAGAGAGAGGGATCGGTTATTATCTTTTTTTATTTAAAAGTTTCCCATCAGGACACATTATGATACATTAAATTGATCAAAAGTGACATAAAAGCCATGTATTTGTTACAAAAAAATAAAAACTGTTCTTGTAAACGTTCTATTCTTTAAAAATGTGTCTTTGTATATCACCGTTTCAAAAATATGAAGCAGCACAATTGTTTTCAACTTTACTACTGATAAGAAATATTTCTTGAGCATTAAATCCGCATATTAGAATGATTTCTGAAGGATCTTGTGACTTCTTTCAAAACACACAGTGCACATGGGACTAGTTTTCCCAGAGGAGGTAAGGTTTCATGAGCATGGTTTGTGATTTTAATCTCAGCCTAATTGAAAAAAGACCTGTGTTTTTCTCACTCAAATGTGGTATTATGGAGAAAATTACCTACTATTTTTCAGGTAAATCAGGATTCTGAGAAATCTAACTGTGTTGAGTAGCAATGTCTGTGATTGCTCAATCCAGTTCCCCTTCCACAATGCTTCTTCACATTACCTTCTGTAGCGTCTGACAAGCATAAGCATGTCTGTAATGTTTTTTTGTTGTACATGCACTGTTGTAGAATTTCTTATTAATCAAAGTGATAAATAATTGTGAAGACTGAAAATGAAAAATCAAAAAGAGGTTTGTCTTTGTCTTGTTTTTATTCTCTGCAGAGAATGATCTGTTTACACATAGCTTGAGTCTGTGAGCAAAGAGATAAAGGTGGTGCTCACAGACCAGAGTTTTTATAGTCAAAAGCATACATTTCAAGGTAGCAAAATCCCCTATCAAACCAATGAAAATGGTTGAAACACATCCCACCATGGCACCACTTGTCAACTGTTGATGTCTGCTTATTCTCAGACTAGCCCGTACCTGTTACACAATATCCCAATCATTGTATTGTACTTAAAAAAACAAACAAACAAACTAGTGCTTACACTTTTAAAAGACAATTGATTAGAAAACATATGTGACTAGATTAGATTAATATAATCAATGTGTTGTATGTAATTAGTGGATTTCAAAAATTTCAATCACAGCACACATTAATACAACATGTTTCTGATCCAGATGTTTGTGTGGATCTGCAGGAGAATGGGCTAACACCAGTCCTGGATTAAATGCCTGTCTGAACAGATGGGCTCAGATTAATTCTTGGTTTGGAATTTAGGCTACAGTTGAGACTGCAGAAAGATCACATCAATAATACACATGATTCAAAAGAATATAAAGAGCATTCAACTGTCAGGGTTCCTTAGGATAAAGGACTCAAATGCAGAAGTGCGAATGAAATTGGTTTATTAAGGAATATCACAACAATGTTCTGGCAAGAATCACATAGTCCAGGTGGCCACACCACGCAGCTTTAGCTTGCACAGACAGAAGCAGGCAGATGTCAATCCAGAAGCCGATTTGCACTGAAAACAGTCCTCCAAAGCAAGCTTAAATAAGATTCCAGGCAGACAATCTCTCCTCACAGGAAGCAATAATTCTCACACATCGGAATAAGATGAGCTCTAAGTCCATTAAGAGGAATAACTGGGCAAACAAAAACAAAACATAACAACTGACCGGGACAACTAAAAGAACGTAAAGTCAAAACGACAAAACACACTAGCAAAGAAGAAATGAAAACAAGCAGTAGAAATAGAGTGGAGAAAATGAAAGAATTAGAATCAACTGTAAGGAAGTCCACGGTCCTGCTGATTGGAAAAGACAAACAGCTGCTTGTGGCCACCACTTTGAAATGAAAACAAAAAGCATTTGCAGGAGAAGTGACAGATCAAACCCGTGACCTGACATCAACACTGTGTGCGCTAGGCATGGGATGCTGTGAGATTCTGACTGTTTGATAACCTTATATAAAAATATCACGATTACAAACCCAGGCCATGTTTTTGGTACCTGAAAAAATGTCCATACTTTGTCTTTTTTGAAGTATGAATTTGTACAAATGACCTACACCTTACCCCGCCCCTAAACCTACCTATCACTGGGATTTAGAGAAATCATACAAAATCCGTCGTACGAATTGGCACAAATTTTTCACTTCGTACAAATTTGACAAATTGGTCGTGAGACTGTGTTGGGCTAAACACTAAGTGCGTTTACACTAGTGTGATTGTAACAAGTACAACAACAAGCATGATGTATTGTTTACACGATCGTCAAGGATACGCAGAGCAAATGTAAGCAGCCATGCCATCATTTTCAAAAGTCTCCATTTTGCTGCATTTACACTGAAATGCAACTCTGGAGTTTTTAAACTGCAGCATTTTCAAAAGTAAAATGGCAGAGTAGTGTAAACGATAGGCGAAATGTAGCAAAAGTTAAAACGAAAACACACTAGTGTAAACAGAGGCCTAAATATGCTCCACACAGAATGAGTTTTTTTCCATTCGTCTTAGTCTTTGTGTTTAAGACACAAGCAGCAACAGCAGCGCCCTTCTGGCCCAGCAGAGTGTTTGTTGAGAGAGACGAAGAGTCATTGTTTGTGAGGGATGATCTTAGCATAGTCTTTACCATGGGAGAAGATTGATGCTCTCACTGGAACCTCTGGAATGCTGTTATTGTTTTAATGCCAAGACAATGTCATACCTCACCCTTACGCACAATTAGAGGTGTATACTCTATGAGGGCATGTAGAAAAATTTTAAGAATTATGAATAGCTGCCAAAAGGCTCTTTATGAAAAACATAGGAATAAATTACATTTCAAGTATTTTAGACAACAGTTATCTTAAACTATAATTGTTTTTATTGCGTTTTTGATCAAATAAATGCAGCCTTGGTGAGCGTAAGGGACTTTTTCTTCTTCTTCTTTTTTTTCTTTTTCCAATAAATATCTTTTTTAAGAATAATCTAAAGACAGTTTATGCTCTAACAAGAATAGTCTACATTACAGTAAACCGTCTTTACTTACATTTTTTCCCTTCAATCATCCCGGCTGTGTGTTTGGTACTAGATGCTCCACTACGCTAATGGGCTCTGCAGCGCGATGAAATATAGATATCAGCCACTCCAGTGCTTCACATGCCTTTCTCTTTGAGTTTTTCAACATGATGGAGAGAGCCATGAATAATTCATTAGTGCTGATAATCTTGAGTTGGTCACGTTTTAAGGTGCAGCACATGTCCGTATCCCATGTGATGCCACAAAACTTATTGTTTTTGGATGTTGTACTAAAGGTTCAGTGGCAGTGGTCTCTAGCCAAAGCTAATAAAGCAGGTAGTGGGATGGGTCCTCATCGACACAAAAACATGTAAAGCCTGTAAAATGCTTTTCACCTCATGAAATTTCAAGCCAAGTCCTAACCAGATGTGAGTCAATGAAATGACAAGTGATAAAAGTTCTATCTTTTTCATGTAATTCCAAGTTGTTGTCTTAACCAGTTCGGACAAGTCAGTGTATCATGAGTAGCACTGCCCACCGCGAAATCTCATTGGTCCATATTTCAGCTCCTCCTGTACATTAAACAATAGCTTTTAGGTACTGCTAGTGTTTTATTGTACTGCATATTTCTGTTCAGTGCAAACACACAAATCGCTTGTCACTGGAAACTTCTTAGATTCGGTCTCAGTCTTATTTCGCAGAGCTCTGTGCTTCCATATATGGAGAGTGTGTGAGCATATCTTCTTCATATGTCCATCTATTGTGCTCAGTGTAGACTCTATTAGTGAGCTCACATTGCAAGTGATCCCCACACATCCACGTCACATCCATTGTTCTTTTCAGCAGCCAGCATGACCTCAATGCAAGCTAATGATGTGTATATCTGTGAAGTAGGTCATGCTGTTTATTTTCCTTTTAAATTCGTATTACATTGTTCTCATCCCATATGCTCAGTGTTAATTCTGTCCCAATGAAGGTGTGTGCCTGTGCTTTGTGGATGCATGTGTGCAAACGTGCATGTGACTGTATGTTCTGTATGACTCATATTTTCATTCCTCTCTTCAACTCGATTCCCTGCTTCCCTCCTGTTCTCCCCGATCTAGATGAGGAATGCATCTGCTGCTTCTCTGATCTGTTACAGATTTTACACAGAT
This sequence comes from Enteromius mattozi, assembly GCA_032359235.1. Lineage (NCBI taxonomy): Eukaryota > Metazoa > Chordata > Actinopteri > Cypriniformes > Cyprinidae > Enteromius > Enteromius mattozi. Next base: position 7,179,609 of record JAUMHE010000048.1, on the reverse strand, counting down.
GTGCATGATGAGTGCGAATGTCCTTTTGTATTTATTAAAGGGGATAGCCGGATTCTTCCTGCCATTTTTTGTGTACACTTAAACTTTTAGAACTCCCTGCTATATGTCACTAAACGATTCATTGCAAGTTAGAGCCTCATTTAGAGATAGGGGAAAAAAAAGTTTATATTTATAGTGCTAATGTGTTCGCTCTGAAAACGATTGCATTCTTCCTGGAATAATAAAATGTGTTTGCTCGGTTTTTGTTTTACCCTATATCTGCGATTGTTGTATTGCCGTGAGAACCTGCGATTGTATGCAAAACTTTTGGTTTTTCTCTGCATTCACAAATATTTTTCATTTCTACGAGATACTTTGCTTACACTTTGCGAAGTTTTCTCTTCCTTCTAAGATACATTGCACTTAACCTCTAAAAGTGGTACGTTTCTCCGAAATACGTTACATTTGCTGCCAAAAGATTTACATTCTTTCCAAATACTTGTGATACGTGTTTGATCAGAAAAGTTTGCGTTCTTCCAAGATACCTTGCGTGTGCTCGCAAATATTTTCTGTTCTTCTGAGATACTTTTCATTTAATATCAACACAAAAGTTGTGCAAGCAAACTTTTCTACTTCACATTGTCCCTTTAGGTTCCGATCGTGTTAGCATTTCAACGTTTATTTATTGTTCAGAAATGTATTTCTTATTATTGCAAAGAGGTCATCCACAATATCCTTTAGATATTATTTTTCAGGAGCTTTAGCAAAAACAGCCTGTTTATTTCTAGTGGTCAGAGAGAGGGTGGGAAAACAAAATCATTTCTGTCTTTGCTGCTAAAAACTTTTACTTTTATTATAATTGGTATTTAGGCAAACACAAAATGCTGAAACTTTAGATGGCTCTCTTAAACATTCTATTATAAAAGCACAAACTGCTAGTGTTTACTGAATAAGGATGTACAAAACTATATGATTTCAAAACTGACATGACAGAATGTCTAATCGATGAGTCATCCGGAAGGTCTATGTAATTGTTGGTTTTAGGTTTACCTAAACCAAATCAGATGTGTTTTTCTACCTACTTTCTTTACATATAATGTGTTCAAAACAGCTAAATGGGGTCCACACAGGTTCAAAAGTTTGCATGTTAAAAATGCGAACCTTGTGGTACAACAGGCTGTAATAGCTGTAAGCTATTATTTACAATTTGTTTACATTCGCGTGCTCTTCACATGCAGGTGTCTTTGACTTCCTCTGTCATGTCTCGTCATGTCATCAGTCTGAGCTTGTTTGCACCTGTCTGCATGCTTTGAAGTTTTTACAAGTTTCAAATACAAGAGGCTGCAAAAAGCAGAAAGAAATGGTGCATTTGTTCAGTTTCTGTTTGCTTTCAGTTGAATGTCTCTTATTTGCACTCACATGAGTGAGCTGTAGTATAATCACCCATCCCTCATGAGCAGCATGAGTGTTTTGACAGAGGAACCAGAAGTCCAGGTTATGTAAGACTGACTCTTTCTGGAGTGACATGGCACACCTGTGGGATGGGCCTTACGTAACAATAGAGACATTTACTGTATGTGTGTGTTTGTGTGAGAAAAAAAAGGAGCAAAGTACAATAAAATCACTTTAAAATCACTTTCATTAAAATCACTTTATTTTAAGTAATTGGTTTACCAGCTGCAGTTGCACCTTTAGTTTTCACAAGCAAAAGTGGTCGTAAAAAAATATTCTGGAGCAACATTTAGAATAATGTGAATATTTTTTTTTTTTTTTTAGCATTTTCTGAAAAAGTGCTTTCTTTTTGCATGTGCATTAGCTTATATGCTAAATATTGTGTTTAGTGTGTTCTTAAAGGTTTAGTACACCCCAAAATAAAATTTAAGAGAGTATCACAACGCATACGTACGCTTTCTCCTAGGCGTAAACAACCGCAGATTATGTTCATCAAATGTGTAAAAACACTGCATATTGTTTACTATGTATTTAATAAAAGTAATAAAAGTGATTTAATGAAGAGCAGTGAGAGATTTTGTCTCCCTTTCTTGTTTGAATGACAGACAGCAGAAATATTAGACTGCTGTCACTTTAAGAGCTGCACAGATCCAGTATACTGTTATACTGTTTCTTTCTCAACTGTTTGCTTTCACTTTAGACCTACTGTGTTTATGAGGGTTCTTGCTAATTGGTAATTTACAAATCGAGGTAGACAGAGTAACCAGTGTACACTAGTGTAACAAGTGTACACCAACAAGAAAGTGTTTGACTTAAAGCGGCACATTAAGAATCCACATACACACCACTAATGATTTACTTCTTCATAACAAGTGGAACCTAAACATTGTTTTTGATATTGAGATGTGAGTCCAGAGAGGATCAATCCTTGTTTATTAAACTCTAATGAGGTCTATGAGGCTTTCCATATTAATTAGCTTGCTATCATTTGATCAGTTATGACTAAGGAGTGTCACATTTCATGATATTTCTGCAGTCTTCAATCAATCATCATCATGAAGTCAGCTGTTAATCATTAAACCACAGTGTCACATGTCACAGATTTTAGGATAATTCCCTTTTATCCACATTGACTTGTATTTGGACAGTCCCACTGGAGCATCCCAGGGTTCAGTGCCTACCTCATGGGCACAACAGTAATAGCAGATGATTCATCTCTCATGTGATTCAAACCTAACTGTTGTGATGTTTAGCCACAATGCCACACCAAATTATGTTTTAATATACACTTAGCAAATGTGAGTGTTGTTTGAGTTACATTAATTGTGTTGGCTGGCCCATTTTTGTTTTATTTAATTTTTAAATTTTTCAAAAGTGGTGTATAAAAATAAATAAAAAGGTATCTACTTTGTCACCTAATTGTGAAAGAATGGGAGTTTTATCAGCTCTGATCACATCAAAGATGACTTTATTGCTTGCCAGGTTTCTCATACCACAGATTATCTTTCCCATCTGATGTGTGATTAGTGACAAAAGCTTTGTACTGACTCTTTTGAGAAGGGCTGTTGGAGCTGTGTGTGTGTTTTTAATGAATCCAGGTGGAACCAGGGTTAACCTAAGCTCCAATCTGGATCTGTTTTGTGAATCGGGGGTGTTCTGAGTCACCCTGAGTATATATCATTTGAGAACATGTAAGATGCCACTTAACAGTGCATATCTGTACCTTTGGGTTTGTGAGTGTGTGTTTACTGACATTGAGTCATTCAGTGGCTGATTGTTATGTCTTTTGCCCTGTTTAATATACCCCATGCAGAGAAGGATTGTTTTTCATCCATCTTCATTTTGATGTTTTGTTGGTTGTTCACCATTCTTAAATTAAGAATGCCTTTTTTAATTCTTATTTGTTTGCTGAATTTGAGTTGAAGCTGTGTCTATGTATCTCTCCATCTACGCCAAAGTTTGTGCTTGAAATGCACTTTTCAAAGCACACAGCAGTTTTAAAATTCACGTTTGAGGTATGAATGTCATTTATGTTGTAGAACATAACTTCAGAGTCTTTTCATGTATTTATAACCACAGATTTAGTTAATCATAAATGTAAAACAACTTAAAAAAAACCAAAAAACATTAGGACTTCCCGGTGAAGCCCATGCCCTTCTGCATTTCCCTACAACCTAATATGATGACTAAATAACCCTATAAGTTTGTCAAGTTTTGCCACAGTGGTTATGTGGGCTGACAATTGGACTTGCTACAATAGAAACAGAACTTGAAGCAACAGGATATAAAATGTCAGGAAGGTTGTAATATGTAGCTGATCTGTGAACCATTTGTGATTCACCATACTTTATTATTTTTTACAAAGGTCATGTTTGATTATTCATGCTTTTTCTACAAGGTCTGTTCTTTCAAAACTTAATGTTGAAAAATGCAATATTCTGCTCTCCTCTGATCTTCGGACCACCAGGAAAGTCTTGATTTGATCTTGATGAGTCATCCTCCAGCTGTGAGCCAACAGGTGCTTGAGTTTTTCAGAGGAACTTGTGAATGTCTGATGTCACTTACAAAACAGGAAGGAAACACTTTCTCACTCAAATGAACAAAGCAATAGGATGTTCCTCAGACTCTGAAAGAACTGTAAGCCAAGGGCAGTAGCTGCAGACGTGTGGGGTGTCATGTGGAGTGAGTTTGGAAGTCTTCCTCAGCCTCAACTGTGTAATATGAGCCTGAGTAGTTTTGGTTTACCGTTTGCTTTGAAATGGGACTAATAACTGTTTAGTCTGAGATGCTAAGTTATCTTTGTTATGAGACATATCTAGCTGAGTCAAACGTGACCTGTAGCCCATCAGCAGTTGGTGCGTGTGTGGTGCTGGTGGAGGGCCAGTCTGTTCAGGGTCACACTGGGGTAATAGATGTGCCGTTATCTGTACTCATTTTCCCTGGCACGCCGGCGGATATCAGGGACAGATGCCTTGGCAACAAGCCCAGGGTAAATAAAGGACAGGAGGAGGCCATCAAATCTATCTCCAGGCATCATACAATATGAAGCATAACAGTGTGGAAACAGTCAGAGAGCTTTATCTAGTGAGACAGACACAACAGTCCTTGGTTTTGTGATTGCAGTCACCATATTATTGGCTGGATAATGTTCCTAAAGAATGTCCAGATTATCTAAAACGTAATACTCACTTGATGCTCCAGTCAAAATGAACCTAAAACACAAAAATAGTAACTATGTATACTTTTGTTTTGATAGTCTCAAAATATTTCCAAAGTTGGTTCCTCTGCTGAAAACAGATGGGTTTTGTGTGTGTGTGGAAAATTTAGGTGCATGTTATATGGATTTTAATGCAATTAAAAGGTTAATGTTAAAATGTAAATTGATGTATTTGAGTATGTCGTTTCTATGAATTATATAATATGACGACATATTATTATTATGTATTTTTCATAGAATAATGGTGAATTTCGTATGGACATTTAAGTAATGGGATTATTAAATAACTCCAGTTAACACTAATAAATAAATAAAAACCAGCAAGAACACAGGCATCAAACATCAACTTTTCACTATAAAATTAACACAATATTTCTTAACTGCATAAAGTGAAATGAATATTTTGACAAATAGACACTTTTTTTCATCCATTCGGAGTTTTTCAAAATGGTATGAGGATGTAAAAGTGATGCAGAACATAAGAGCTGCAGGAATGGAGGATGATGAGAGGGAACGTAACAGAAAGCGAAGGGAGAACATATTGACCCACTTTCATCAAAGAGGTCTGCAGAGATGAAAGAATGAGAATGGTTCCTTTGGTGTTTCTTACTGTACTGTACGTCTTCTGCTGCCACAGCCTAGCTTTATTTGTGACTGAAAGCTCAGCTGTGTTCTAATCTGCTTCTTTAATGTTCTCATTTCCTGTGCAAAGTCCTGTTGTTTCACAAAGATGGACTGCTGTGGTGAAGAGTGATTAGTCCCAGTAAATAGATTGCACAAGTTTTCAGCATATCTAGCCAGACTTTTGCAATGAATGTCTGACTATGTTGTCCATTTGTTAATCATCATGGAGTTCATTGTGTTGTTTATCTGTGGTCTCCTCAGAAATGCTTCACTAGCTGTCTCATAAAGATTTGTAATAATGTTGATAACTCATGCTCTCTCTTCTTTTCTCTTCACAGGCAGGAGGTTCAGGAAAACTGTGTTCGCTGGCGAAAGAAGTTTTCCTTTGTGTGTAAGATGAGTGCCAGTCCTGCCACAGGGGTCCTGGACCCCTGCATTTGCCGAGTGTCTGTGCGTAAGGTTAGTTTTAAAGTCTTAAAATTTTTAGACACACTAAAAACATTCTGATACCTTTTTAACAGATCACATGGGTTGTGTTAGGTTCACTGACACTTACTTTAGTCTTTGTTTAGAATATTAAATAAAAAACTGGGTTTAGGACAAGGTCTAAAACAATAAAATTTAGACATTAAAGGCATTTGAAAATTAAAGATTAACTGATGGAGTTTTAATACAATCTTTAGACTTTAAACTACGATCTTGCTCAAACTGAAATCTGTTAAATCTGCCTGTGGTTGAATAAAATACCCTCATCCCACTTAATTATGGAGGTATTCGGTGAGTTCACGTTTGGTTTACACTATACAGGATATCTGCTGTCTCATGGTTTCCTTTGCTCTCGTTACCCTTCACTTCTATTGCCTCATAAGCGTCACCACACCAAAAGCAAACATATTGCATAACAAATAATCTCTCTCTTTCTTTCTCTCTCTCTTTTGTCCTTGCAGGAACTTAAGGGTGGAAAGACTTTTTCAAAGGTAAGAGCTTTCCCCTCATTGCTTTCTTTTTGTCTCTCACTTTCTCTTTTTTTCTTTATCTCCATGTGATTGCTTCTTCCTCATATACTGTCTATATTACACATTTTTTTCTCACGCTCTGTTGTACAAAAGTTCTGTTTTTTTCCCCTAGGGGCATTATACGTTTACAAACACAAATCTCTTGTGAGTTACATGCTTGTACCAGTATACATACTATACTACGTGACACACAGGACATCACATGTGCAGGAAATACTGCATAAATATAAAGGGTGTAATGCAGTGGGAGGTTAGAGTTAGGGATTCAGTGATCTGGTCTGGGCCTGCCATAGACATGTGTTTCCACACCTTGAGGATCTCTAAACCACACAGTTATTATTGCTTGTACCACCCTATATTAATTGTGCAATAAATTCAAGCAGTCGCTGATAATAGACAGAAAGCTGGATACATGTTTAATAATTACAGCAAAGCCTGACACAGGCCATATCCCTTATATCAACAAAAAAAGCATGTGAGATATTTCCGAAACAGTTAAACATTGTGAAGCACTTTGTACATTGTACACACACACACACAGAGTTAGCATGAAGAAGTGTGACACCTATAGTCAGCATTGCTGGTTGTTTGGCCATGTGACATATTGTGATGTTGCTGGTTCAGGTCATTAAGGCCAAATTACTGCAGAAAAGACATGTTTGGTACGTTTGTGTGTGTAATGAGTTCCAGGAGGATGTTTTGTTTGGGAGTGTACGTCCGTATCCTTTTCTCTTCATTTACTGATCCCTTACATCCTGAGCGGGAGCACTGTGTCAAAACTGTATGCTGTCGCAGCAGAAGCAGGGAATGAGGGAGGACAAATCAATGGGCTGTAACCAGGAATAATTGAGAAACAAAGGGAAGAGGAGGTGGATATGACCTTTAGGATGAATTAAAGGGAACCTATGCCGTGGCGGATATTTGAATGCTACAGTACATTGACAGTATTCTTATCAGTGTCACTGAACTGCAATGAGTTAACACGAATTTGCTGAAGGAAAATATTTGTGAATCGTGGAATCACATGGCAGTTGTCCGTCTCAGAATGAGGACAGAAAACCAAGGTTTGTTAGGAATAAATCACATTTTAAGACCAGGACTCATTTCTATAAAGGAGAAGTGTGCCAGTCAAAGAGGAAACAGTTTGTGCTAAAGACAGCAGTGGAACAGCAAATATAGATAAGGAAGGCCACAGACACATGCACAGATATGTGGGAGATGTGAAAATACCCTGATGTCTCAGTCTCTACTGCTTGTTATTGTCTCCTTTTCAAGCAGGCGTATAATTTACAGGTTAGAGACCAGAGGCTGAACTCTACACCCAGGGTCCATATCATGAAATACTACACTACATGATGTAAACTTGGCAAACTGTTGATCATTTAGCTTATTAGAAACTAACAATAGCAAGAATAGTTTGACACTAATCATTTGGCATATGAAATGTGAAAAATATACAAGCATTTGTATTCTTCTAGAGGTTTATGTGATGACACAGATGTGAATTATTACTAGCATGAATCTATGGAAACTGGTGAATAAATGTATTTGTAAAGATTAATATATGATCATATTATGTACTTCCGGGTACAAAATTATGTATTAAAATGTATACAAAATTCTGTTTATGGGCAGTTAAAAATATTTTTTTAAATATTTATAATAGCTTCTCCTTTCGCTCACTGAAGTGTTATAATAAAATATATTCTATGCATTTGTCCCTTTATCGCTTGCTGTAATATCACACATGAATGATTTTTAGGCCAGCTGATCACGTGCATTGGTGCTGACTGTATAGGGGGTTCATCCAATAAAGGAAATGGAAAGAATTATATCAGCTACTGTTATATCATTAACCAAAGTTAATAGAAAATTTTTTTGGGCAAGAACACGATACTGAGAAAGAAGGGCAAGAGAGAGAGATTGCAGATAAATGTAGGAAGAAAGCAACAAGAATGTTTGCTAGTAATGTTAGAGAAACCTTTATAGAGTAAGAAATGGAGAGGGATTTCATGCATGACTGACTCTGCCAGCTTCACAATGCCTGTAGTTACATAAGAGAGCTCTTTAAGTGTTAACCATTTGCTTTCCGTTTTCCTGACTTATTCCTGGTGTTATGCTTATAAAGTTAATGGTTTAACTGTGTAAAAACTGGAGAACTAGATTTTTTTTTAATATGGCTGAAGTGAAGATAAAATCCTCTCTTGTTTCCAGCTGGGCTTTGCTGACCTCAACTTGGCGGAGTTTGCTGGTTCAGGCTCCACTGTTCGCTGCTGTATACTAGAGGGCTACGACACCAAGAACACTCGGCAGGACAACTCTATACTCAAAGTGAGTGTGTCTGTGTGTAAATGCTTGTGCATGTGGTTGTGAGCTGTCTATCTCTACCACAGATCAGGACTGACACTATCAGTCAGCCCGACCGAAACAGGAACTTCTTTCTCTGCATTACTCTTAGCACCTTCAGAGTCTTTTTGCTGTCAATACAAACATCGGCATGTAGAGTTTCCGCACTGTGTGGGTGATGTGACAGGTCAAACCATCTCACCAGCCCACAGTCAAGTCCCTGTTATGACAGGCTGACTGACTCACTGTCTTGCAGACATGTCAAGAGGGAAAATGTGAAGGGAAAAGGAACAGACAACATTTAATCATAGATATTTTTGTGATTTTACTAATTTTAACTCTAGATTTCATGTGAAGGTTCCCACAAGCCGACAGTTTTACTATCAAAATGCATTATGTTATGATATAGATATATGGTTTTATATTTCACATTTTTTATTAATTTCTTCGCAGGTTACCATTGGCATGATTCTTCTCTCTGGAGATCCCTGCTTTAAAACGTAAGTGTGTTGTATATTGTAGATTGACTTTATGTTACTGAATTTTATATTTCTTAATTTAAAAAAGAAATTGTTTGCAAACCCACTAAGGCACCTCAGTGAACTTTTTTTGAAGAACCAGAGTTTTGAATATAATTTTTAAAAGTGTGATAGATTTTCTATCCCACAAAGTCATGTGAATTAATAAACTCTTTTGTCTAGTAATGACAAGGTCTTAACTGTTTCATCAAGTAGAAAAAAAAATAAAAATATTCAAAATGTTTTTTTATCGTTAATCCTTATATTAAATGTCATGCAATTTATTTTTATTAGTGGGATTCAGCTTTTAAAATGTAATTAGTTTCTGTAAATTTTTATAAATATTGTTGAGGGCATTGAAGAGTCTTGCAGTAAAGAAAGTGTACTGTGCTTAGAAACGAACTCGATTCATGCTCAGTACAGCACTCTTCTTGTTTATATTTGTAGGCAAAGTGTAAGTATAAATTATTGATCAGTAGAGACGGCACAAGCTTTTATTGCTCCCTGATGATATCTAAACTTGTCTTTCACCTTTTCATCAGGCCTGTGAGCACAGCTAAGACCATTGCCATGGCTGGGCAGGACCCCTCTCTGCAGCTGGACCGCAAGGGAGAGGGCACCGCCGACCACTCTGCACCGGCCCTGGGTAGCAGCACTCGCCGATCGGTCAAAAGCAGACCGTCTGTGAACAACTCTGGTATGACCAACACACTTGCAGTAGACAGTCTCTGAAACTGTAAGATTTGGAGAATGTTAACAAGTAGAAAAATGCTTTACATTTTATTTACAATTGTATTAAAAATGCACAGTATTTTATGATGATTATTTTTATTAGACATTTTGGACTTTCTAAATGAATGGTGTTAACCTGAGGTTGTTTGTTCTTAGGAGGACTTCAGGAGGGATTGGAGGAGAACCTGTCCAGTCCAGATGAAGTGTTTCACACAGGACATTCTCGCAACTCCAGCTTTGCTAGCCAACAGAGCAAAATCTCAGGTGGGACTCAGGGCACGATCAAAAGAGCATCAGGTACAGATTATAGCTGATTACAGTATGAAAAAACAACTTCAAACTACACTTCCATCTTAATTTAAACATTTCTGAAATTAAATTTATATGTAATTGTTTAGATTTACAACTGAATAAATCAGTAAGAGCAATAGAGATTTTTGTTCTAAAATCACAATTTATTGAGAGAAAATTTCACTTAAAGAAAGTGAGTGTACTTTTTCATTTGCATACACTACAATTCAAAGGTTTGGGGTAGGTAATCAGTAAGAGAAGATATTATTTTTTCATAGTTTGAACAAAAATACAGAAAGCGGTTATTTTAAATACTTATAGTATTTAGTCAAATAGTTTTTACTATTTGAAAATAGTTTAATGTATCCTTGTCTGAATATTAATTTATTTCAAACCTTTAAACTGGAGTGTATTTATTAATGAAAATTTAAGAGGTTGAAAAGTTATAGTGAAAACTAAATCCTTACATTCTATTTTCTTTCTTTCTTTTTTACATTCTTTTACAATACTGCTAATTCTGATCACAAAAACTGCTGCTTACGCTTAGTCTTGTGGGATGTCCTTGTCCTCCACACAGGCTACAGTACAGAGCACTCTCACTCCTCCAGCTTAACAGATCTGTCCCAGCACCGGCGGAACACCTCCACCAGCAGCAGCAACACATCAGGAGGAACGTCTACAACTATCGAGAGCCCTGTAGAGCCGGAGAAAGAAGTGGTAAAACTAGAGAGACCCCCACGTCCCCCACGACCTGCTCTGCACCCAAACAGACCTTCAAGGTGGGGAGTCACCAGCAACACCAACATACTAAAAGACTTTGTTGTTTTATGTTGAACTGGACAAGCAGAAATGGCATGTAGCCAAGATAACAAGTATCTATATATCTATGCAGGAGAAAGAAGGACTCTGTGGAGAACCATCCCACATGGGTGGACGACACACGCATTGATGCAGATGATATTGTGGAGAAGATTGTTCAGAGTCAGAACTTTGCGGATGTCAGTAACAATGAAGGTGCGTTAAGAAAAAATTTGGTAGTAGTATTAACTTTTTAGCACTATAAGTTCCTCTTAAGCTTATTTTCATTCAATACATTGATTACTGATACATGTATGTGAGGGTTTTACCTTCACATCACTAAAGCGGATCATTTTGTCATTCTTTCTTCATTTTGTCACTTCACAGACAGCAATTTAACACTGTTCGTCAGTAGAGATGGCACCACAGCGTTAAGTGGCATCCAGCTTGTCAACAGGTAAACTGGTGCTCCTTTATGGCTTTTAATTAAGTAAAAAAGTATGATTTATTTTTTATTACACAGAATTTTCACTCAGAAATTGCTAGTAAATTTCACAAACAATTACAAAGAAATGGCAAGTAACATTAAGATAATGAAGCAGAACTACTGGTATGTTTCATTAAAAGGTTTGGTGTCTTTAAGAGTTTTTATTTTGATGTTTTAAAAACATTTTTAATAAATGTGTTTTCCTCTTATGTTCACCAATGCTGGATTTTATTTGATTATTTTTAGAAATACAGTAAATACAGTTATATTATGAAATATTCTTGCAATTTTAAAATCTCTGTTTTCCATTTTAACATGTTTTAAATGTAATTAATTGGCAAAGCTGAATTTTCAGCAGCGCATTTTGTACTTGACTGTTGTAATATCCTGTGTGATATGGCTTTTCTTCTTTGGCAGGGTGTCTGCGGGGGTTTTTGAACCGGTGGTGATTGAGAGCCATTAGATCTCTGAGGCTACAGCAGTCACTCTCTCACACAGCCACTGCCTTTTCTGTTATTATTTAAAAGATGGATAAAGCAAGACAGGGACTGTACGTCAGAGTGGGCACCTGACTTTACAACTTGCTCCTCGTATGGGTCTAACGTATTACTTGCCTATTACAACCATAATACCCTAATTATACATTACATTTGCTGAGAAAACAGTGGTGGGTACATTCATTGTTCTGTGATTAAAAATGAATTAATCATAAATATTTTACAGCAGATTAAAAACTACTTGAAATGCCTTAAGAAACGAGGCTAGATGGGAGCTTCAGTCTAACACTGTGAAATATGAGGGCAGTCCAAAGGTTTAATAATATTATATTACATTTTCAGTAGCATTTTGCATATTATTTAATGTTTTAAAGTGGATAATTTAATGTCATTTATTTTTTTTGTGATGCATTTCACACCCCATTATATAGAAACCACTGAAATCCACCTGCCCTTGCATGCATTCTAATCATGCAGTTTAGTCAATAACCAGCCCATTAGCCTGCGATAAACATGGATTAATATACATCATGTATGGCTGGCCATACAAATATGTTAGAGGCAAAGAATAGCCACTTTGAGTATCACACTCTCTTATGAGGTGGGCCAGAGTTTGCTTACATATGTTCCAGCTGGACTGGTGAATATGAAATACATAAATATATTATAAATATACAGTATTCCCCCCTCTTTTTCTTTCTCTTTCTCTTAGACTAAGTAGATTTCCCAGTGTATTTCTAACTTGGTCTATCACTATATTTCAGTTTCACTATTCTAATCTTTGACTTTGCTGCTGGTTTCAAGCTTTGAATATTTGTGTGGCTGTGAGTTTTGGCTCTGACAGCACTTGCAGTGCACACAACACAACAGCACAGCCAAGTCATTTGTGGGATTCTCTCACTAGGGTCTTGTCAGTATCAAAATAGCCATATCCAGTGAGATCCTGCACTGTGCAGCTAAAATACAAAGCAAGAGCAAATGATTTGGAGAATCCTTGTTGTAAGACGCCACTGAATAATTCCATTGTTTGTAGAGCTAGATCAGAGACGGTGACTCATAGTCACACATCAGTCCTTGGCGACCGCCTCTGTGTTTCTGACCAGCACCTGGTGTGCAGTAGGAAACAGTGTACAATAGGCATGACAGTGAAACGGAGAACGGAAGGCCCAGTTTTTGTGTTTCTCTGTCATGTACTGCTTGTTTGTCATCTAATTAGCTATTCATGATCTTTGTCATGGAGATGACTCTTTCTCAGTTGATCTGAGAGCATTCACCACATTAAAGACTGACATTTTGTTTTTTTGTCAGTTGTGAGAAAAGTGCAATGTGGGCCTGTTGTTTTGTAAAAGCCCATTTTAATGAAATATTTCACCTGTCCAGTGGCTTAAAATGATATGTTTAAACAGAATCACTGTTCACTAGTATACTAGAGAGGATTCATATTAATGCCATTAAAAAGGAGTCTGTGGCACGATGCAGCTGCTTCTCTACAGGATTATAACTCCTGGAAATTTAAAGTAACACTAACTTAAGGCAAAATATACAGTATGATAGTTACGCAGCCTGATAAAGCCTAGTGATCTGGATGTTTCTGCTTAGCTAGTATAATAAAGGGATTCTCTGAAGACACTGAAAACGTATCAAATTGTTTTTGTTTACTCTTTATAGCTTCCATCTACTCTTACACAAAAAAGCAACTAAGAACAATAACTCTATACCGTCATCTTTTTTTTCGAGCCAGCGGGCTGGTTCACTGGAATCCCTTTAATGTCAAATAATTCTGTAAAGTCTTAACATTTGGGGTGAAATAATGACCATCTGCGGTTCTTGTTCTTTCTCTTTCTCTCTTCACCCTATTCGTCTTACAGACACTTTTGTAATGTTTTTAGTGATAATTGACTGTAATCTGTGATCCTTCTAATGCAGAAGAGTAGATATATATTTGATTTAAGATTCTGTTGCAGGGAGCAGACTGGGGTCTATGCAAAAGTTGAAAGCAAGAGAGATGATGTCATTTATAGTTTTTGTACATTTCAGTAATCTTTCGTTTTCTTTTAAAAAAATATGGTTGTTTAATCAATGTGTGCACGTTCATTTATTTATATATAAAATAAATATTGTTTTAAATAATTAAATCTAAGGTTCGAACAGCGGCACAGGCTCCAGGATATTGAAACCTCAGATGATATATATGTAGAGTTCACTACAACGGCACTTAAATACAGAGGACTAACTAATGTCCCTCACACATTCTCCAGAATGTTGATCCTCATTTCTCCTGGACTATCCTAAAAAGAAACGAAAGCCATGCACTTACAGAAAGCTTTCCATGATAACATCCAAATTAATGACAGCAACTTTAAAAAATTTCTTTAAAAATGAATTTACCACTAAAGTACTATGGAAATGAATTTATTTTTCTGATTGTGACAGATATTTATATTATATATGTATTAGCAATGTGGTGTTGCTCCAAAGTTTTCTTGGTCTTATGTTTGGTTTCATGCATAGGAATTGAGAGGATACTATCTAATGATGGACCGGAACTATATTTCTACACTCAAATGTGAATGTTTCTTTCTTTAATGTAACTGTCAGGTGAGGTTATCTGTATGTATTATTTGGGGAAAATAAAGATAATGTTGGGTAATAAATAATAATCCTTGTTGTGTGATTTATTTAACATACAGCTCGACATGGCGAAAGATTTACTTGTTAATTATGCTTTTTCTGTTGCCAGTACACGGAGTTCATGTGTGCAAACTACCTGTGGTAACGAAGACAAAATATAATAGGTCTACGAACTGCGCCATTTTGCTCAGTCTTAACTTCAGCTGACTAAACTAGTTCCTTTGATAGCTTAACTTGGTATATTTGACAATAGACAGTGTGTTGGTGCTTAAATTAAAAAGATAACCAGATCTAATAGTAGAATATTTCTTGAAACTGCTTCTGTAACCTGCAGAACTCACCTGATCCCCGCTCTCTGCTACAAAAAGATCATATGTTAATAATATATGAGATGTGCATTTAGAGCAGCTTCGAACCAGTAATTATCTGTCTTTGAGCGCCCTCGTGTGCTGGAAGTTTTTATGAGACTAAAGGGGGAAAAAAACTACAATTCCCAGGACGACTTCCGTTGTTCGTCGGAAGTACATTTCAAAATCAGGACATTTTGGTTTCATGCGGAAGTGACACGTTCATAATGGTAAGATGATCTGAAAAAGACGTGGAAGTGTTATGGTTTTTTGTCGTTTGCTTGTAAATGTATGAATGTTATGAATTAATGACTAATTGTTGGTCGTCGCGTTGTTCCTGGCTGTTAACTGTCCAACTTTATAGTTTGTAGGATTCATTAGCAACACAAGTTTCACACCTTGCTCCGTAACTAGGCGACATAAAATAATTCGCTAATAAAAGAATAGTTGTTTGTTTATTTAAATGCATTTGTTCAGTAATACTTCATTGCTTTAAGACAGCTAATGAATAATTTGACCTGTCGCAGAGATCCGGTCATAGAGACCCTTCATGAACACCAAAAGTGAAGAATTTCTTTCTTTAGTATAGAAGTCAAAAAAGACAACATATTAATTTCTCAAAAATGTATTTTTTTTTCTTTGTTTAAATATGTTTACCATTAGGCCTATATGTTTGCGTTTTAGTTGTATCAAATATAATTTGCACTTTTAGTTGAGCTTAATTTAAACTTTAAAAACTATTTCTTTTCAGGCAACAGGAGCAGATCAAGCTGTTGGTTTTGGACTTGTTGGTTTTAGTCTTTTGCTGTTTACGTATTACACCATTTGGGTCATAGTCTTGGTAAGTATGTGTTTAATGCTTAAACTTTAATAACAATTAAATGAGCTAAATTAGATGACACATACGTTTTTTCATATGCTAGTGAAGTGATCAAACACTGATGCAGACTCTTGTGCTCTTGTTCCAGCCTTTTGTAGACAGTGACCATGTGATCCACAGCTATTTTCTTCCACGCGAATATTCAGTCATACTTCCTGGAGTTGCGGCATTAATCCTCTTACTTTTTGTTGGTAAGCAAACCATGAACATGATGTCAGTAGTATATCAAGTTCAAAATGTTTGTAATTATATCCAAACTACTTCCGAGCAACTGTGATAATCACATCTTTCAAGAATTAGCAGAAGACACACCTCTTCTGCAAGCACTTAACCACCATAAATACACTTAAACCAATGCACTTAAACTTATACTTTTATGCATTACTCCTCTTTTCTAACTTGCATCCTAATCTAGTGGTAAACCTGCATTGTATATTGTGAATAGTGTGGCTTTAGATAAAAGCATTAATGGTAAATGCATTATTGTAAAATACATTAATGTAATGTAAATGTAAATCTGGTGTATTTTCTCTGTCTACACTAGTGAAAAAATCTAGTTGTTATTCAATTATTTAAAATAATTTTTTCAGGCACCTTCATAGGGGTGGTAACATGGAAGAATCGAAAGCCTAAGAAAGCTGATTAAGACTCATCTGGTCACAAGAACGAACTGTGTTGATTTCACTCATGCACCACTGCCTGTACACAGCTGCGTGAAGATCAACTTCAAAACCGCTCTCCTGGATCCCGGTCACTAGACATAAGTGGTTCTTAAAATAAACAACAACACATTACGTTTCATTAATAGCAAAGCAGTACTGATGTAGCTGCATAGTATTCTGTTTAAGCTTTGTGCATCCAATGGCCGCAACCTTGATTGAAGACCACACTACCTGTGACATGTTTAGCTTTGGAGAATTATTTTCATAGTCAGGGAGATGAAAGCAAATAATATGTGAGAACGTGCTTTAGGCACCCGAAGAGATGGGGTAGGAATATGGGATTTTTTGTTTTGTTTTGTTATGCTTTAAGTTGAGGAGATTCAGCTGTGGTTTTATGTTGTAAATAGATGTATTTATAAACTGGAGTGCTTGCTTCTAGCAGCTAATAATTCTGGACAAGTCTTTAAAAAAATGAGAAAGAGAACTTTTTGTAATATAAACAATCCCAAATTAAAATGAATAGAAATATGCTTTATATTGTTGTGTTTGTTTCTCTCTTATTTTATATGTAAGAATATCTATTATATAATTTTATGTCAGATTTTAGATTTAAATTTAGAAATGTTATGTGTTTATTTATATGAGACCAGGGTCATTGTCTCTGTAGTGGACATTATTTATTGAATTTCTCTGAGATCTTGCACGTCACAGTTTTAAATCTGGACCTTCTGTAAAGGGCACTTTGAGGGCTTTTTAGAGATGGCAATGTTTGGAAGTTTCACCATGACCTACAAGATGGCTGACATTAATTAGTGATAAAATTTTACATCCTTATGGAAATATAATATGTAGTAATTATTTACATTATTTAAATTATTTAAAAAAAATTCAGTTTGTTTGTAATAAATAAACATATCAGAAAACTTTTATAAGGTTTCATATCAAAATATAACTTCCTGTCTTTAAAGGTAATTATTTCATACATGTCCACTGTAGAGGACACCAGGGCTAAAAACATGTTTATTGTACATTTTGGGAGACAGAAGTGAATAGGAAAATAAATTACATATCAGTGTTCTTACAAATTATTAGATACTGTTCATTCAAATCATTCTGTTCTTTCTTTCATATAGAATCACCCTTTTAAAAAAATCATCTTTTCAATCATTCATCAATCATTTTTCGAAAAGTTATTTAAAAATTTTTTCTTATGCTCTGTAGTCCATATGAAACACATATAAAGGCACATCACTACTAAAGAGATGACGAGTCTGTGTTGCCGACTTCAAAAAAAGCATTAGTTTTTCAAAATATTAAAATGTTATTGCAGCCTCCTTACTGTTTTTCACTGACACCTTCATAATCATGACTTCTGCCGGTGTGCTGTAGCAAGCTTTGTGTGTGTACTTGAGTGCTGCTTAGGCTATTGGCAATTAAAGGCTCATTATAATGATTTGTTTGGTTAATTAATAAACATGCAATCAGCTGACTAATGCTTAAAATGAACTACTATAGAGGACCAGAAAAATCTTTATTTGAGGGCAGCCCTAGCAACTGGCAAGCATGCCTGATTTTCAAAATGCTGATTCAGCACGCAACTTCTTGCGCAGATGAGATTAGGAAAGCCATTAATAAGATTGACTTTTTAAAAATTATTTTATTTACAATAAAAAATAGTAAAATATATTAAATTAACTGCATTGTGTGCATATTTTCTTTTGAGTTGAAAACATTATTAATTAACAAAATAGTAAAAACTTTCAATTGTTAGGGGGTATGGCCCCCGCAATCTCCACCTAGAAGTACATTGATTATATGGAGTATTCCAGTGAAACACATTATACTGATTTTATATTTAAGTGAATATGTAAATTATTGAACATACCTTGTTAATTTATTGTTGTCACATGACCCACATTTACCATGGTAAAGACTCAAACAGTGTTATGTAGATGAAGAGGGTCAAGCATAGGAAGAAACACAGAAGACCAGTCTCAGAAGTACATTGATTTTATGGTGTATTCAAATGAAACACACTCTAGTT
>JAUMHE010000048.1:7148158-7160988 GCA_032359235.1 Enteromius mattozi | reverse complement strand
GACGGGAGTCGGCTCTTCTCGTTCGCTACAAAGAATCGGCTCTTAGAGCCGGCTCGTTCGCGAACGACACATCACTACTGCAGAAACATGTTTGCCAACAGAATCACAGGGTAGATTTTAAGCAAATCAACGAGTGAATTACCCACTGCTTTGAAACAGATATCTGTTAGACATTATTCAAGTTAAACGCACAAAAGCAAACACATTTAGTAACGTTAAATCTTACACAAAGTGGCAGATTAAGCAGTTTATACTCTAAAATATATATTTCTAGGCTTTATTTTGTGAGCATTAAATTACATTTGGATGTAAATGGTCATTTTCCTGCTATAAATTTAAAACCCTGAGCTAACGGATCGTCCAGTGGATAACCTTTATGAGGCTGTCCGGGTCTGGACTGGAGTCGGGCCTCTTCATCTGTCTTTATTTTGGTTAGGTTCAGATTCCTCAGTCTCAAACTGTGTAATAAACAATGCAATAACATGAAAAATGACTAAATTCACAAAGCTTTTTTCTAGAACAAACTTAGTTCAAGGTTGTAATATGTGTAAGATATCAATCTGCAACACTAGTTTGTCTGTTTGTTTCCGCATATTTAGTTCTTGGTCGTTCAGGTCCGTGTGTTCAGTATCTAAGCACAGAGAGGCAGTGTGTGTGTGTGTGTGTGTGTGGGATGGGCCGCTGCAGTCGCACTCGTTTCTAAAGAGAGGCTGGTCGAGCTCGAGCTCATTCACACATTGCCCAGTGTCATGTCACGCGAGGACACAGAGAATGCACTGATCTCCCCATCCACGACCCGGCGAAAGGACGAGGACATGTACTAGAGGACCCATGATGAATCGCGCTGAGGTACGTCCTTGTTTCTGTTTTTTTCCTCGAATTGAGGGTAAACTCAAGCCTCTGACAGTTCCACTAGCTCTTCCTGTTTTGAAATTTGTTAGTTTGTAAAAAATATTGATTTAAATCTGACCTTGCCTGATTCAGAATAGGAATCAATAGTTCATGTGTGGATCTGATGACAGAGGTATTTTTA
Source organism: Enteromius mattozi (assembly GCA_032359235.1). Classification (NCBI taxonomy): domain Eukaryota; kingdom Metazoa; phylum Chordata; class Actinopteri; order Cypriniformes; family Cyprinidae; genus Enteromius; species Enteromius mattozi. The sequence continues at coordinate 7,159,955 of JAUMHE010000048.1, read as the reverse complement.
AATCTCAGGCTGCATTTATAGGGGAAAAAACTGCAGACTGATATTGAAAAATTGAATTTCTTCATGCAGAACAGCTGATTACCATCACTGCAAACAAATAAACTTATGTCTAAAATGCTTTTCTGGCACTCAGTGTACAGTGATGAAGGATCCATTTAGGCACAGGACACTTGGGAGGACAAATTGGCTGAAAATAGTTTGCATCTATGATTTTCTCCTGCAACGAACACACTGGTGCCTTAAAGGTGCAGTGCCTTTTTTTTTTTTTTTTTTGCAGCTGATGGCATGTCAGATTTGTGCTGCGGGTGCTCTGCTCTCCCACGATGGTGCAGAACTAATAATTATTTACCTGTCATGAGTAACACCACCTAAAGACCTCTTGAACAGATTTTGCTCTGTAGTTCTGTTGTCAGGGAGACCTTAACCAGTTTCAAGATGATGAGCGCTTCCATTGTAATTATAACATGAGTACAGTGCAGTAAAATATATTCAAGTCTCATATATACACACACATTCACAAAACATGATGAAAAGTATGTGCATTTGGTTTCTATTTGATTTCTACTGTTTGTAAGGACATGTCTACTATATTGTAGATGGAGATGTCAGGGCCAGGTGTGAGCCGACACAGCCGCACAGTGAAGAGGAGGCGGTGGGGAAGACTGAGGCAGCAATGGAAACTGCTGGGTCTGTTTGAGATCGACCAGCAGCATGAGTTCTACAGTCTTACCTGTATGATGAAGGAAGGGCTGTGCGCCGCTGTGCAGAACACCATTGACAACCCTTTACCTGTGAGTATACCCATGTTTATGAACCTACATCTCATCTAATCCCTGTTGAATATCACTTCTTCCATCTTACAATTGGAAAGATGCAGTTATAGTTGTGATTGGTTTGTGGACTCCCAGGGGTCTGTGGAGAAGATATAAAAACCATAAATAATTTTCTTCAATCAGTATCAGAATCAGAATGAACTTTATTGAGAAGCATGTTACACACAAAAGGAATTTGTCTTTGTAAAAGGAGCTACCATTGCAGGTAAAGTACAAGACAATGAAACGGAATACCAGGCAATAACATATGCTATCAATAATATTAAAATTTCTGTCTATTTACAAAGCTATTGTGAAATAGAAACTGGACAGAAAGCCAACTTTTTATTTTCACTTTTAGTTTTTTTGTTTAATAAAAGAAGTCACAGATCATTGCAGTCAAACAGGTTTGGAATCATGAAAACAAAACCAAAATACAATCCTAAGGAAATATCACATGATTTTTTTAGTGTTGACGTGCACATTGAAATTAAAGGTGAGAGAGATGACAGCTTTGGCGTGATCAAAGACCTCCAAGGAGACAGGCTTGTTCTATTTACCATTAATTAGTATGAGGACAAGCTCCATAGAGAGAACCATATTTAGTTTGATCCTTCCATGGAGACTTTGTGTTTGTGGCACTAAAGGGGCACCGAATTAAAATGTTTTGGCTTGATTAGAGCTGTTTCTATCACGGTAATTTGCTCAAGAGTAACAGAGCATATGGTGTGAAAGAATAGCCAAGTGTTTCGGTAACAAAAACCATTGTATTGCACACACTGGGGAGGAGGGGAGAACTGAAAACAATGCAATAGTGCTCAGTGCATGGTAGTGCCATGTTAAAACAGATTTCATTTTTTAAACCATGAAAAAAAGAATGATTGCAATTGAGTAAGTGGCATAAGTAAATAATTAGCATATACCTGATTCACAATGTATGTCTAAACGTTTGCGTATTATAGAGGAACAAGAGAGTACTAGTCATCTCTGAATATGGTACTGTATGTGACTCATGACTCATTTTTCCCCCACATAGGCTTGTCACATTTGTGAAGTTTCATAGATTACTCAAGTAGCATTGCATGCTTTCTCTAAATCAATTTTCTTATTGAGATGGCAGAGTATTGAAACCGCAGTAACTGGCATTCACTTATGAACCACACAAACTTGTTTATGAGGCAAACGCATCCCCTGATTATTAACTACTCAACCTATTGTGTAGTGTGGTTGTTGCACTCATGGTCATGTGCTTTTTCACTAACACACACACACAGAGATGATGTTGCCGACCCCTGATTCTATTGAATCCAGTCTGCTTAGGCAGCAGTATGATGCATGAATGTGCTGCCTGTTGTCTGGGGGTCAAAGCTCTCTCTCATACACTTAAACAACAAAAAGAAAAACAATATCTGCAAAAACACTTCATCAACTATACAACATACTTTTCCGTATTGATCAAATATTTTGTGCTTTTTAGGATGAGCTGTCTGAGGATGACTATACTCTTGAAGTTACTCAAATCCATAAGGTATGTTAAAAGAAATCCAACACTTGTAACTATAATTTGAGCATTTGTAGCACAGAATGTGATGTAATTACTAAGCAATAGCTGAGCATGTGTGTTTTTTTATACGTAAGATATTTATGTATAATTTTTTAGTGAATCTTTTCTGTTGTGTTTGTGACTGTGTGAAGGACTTCAGGATGGAGACGTACGCTGGGCCGGTGTTTGCCAGTCTGCGGCGCTCCCTGGGGATGACAGAGAAGGAATATCAGCAGTCCCTCTCTTCTGAAGGCAGCTACCTGCAATTCATCAGCAATTCCAAGAGCAAGGCAGACTTCTTCCTAACGTGAGTCAGCACAAATGCTTCACATACAGCAGCATATGCACCAGAAGAAGCATAAGGAGGAGGAGACAGATCACTAGAAAAGTAAAAGAGAGAAATCACATTGTTCAATTTGGCTTGTATTATATGGGCTGCATTTTATACTTGGTATGACAGTTACTGGCCTGTTGTGCCTTGAGAGAACTAATATAGGCCTATACATAAACACACTACTGTTTTATATATATATATATATATATATATATATGTATTTTTTTTTTTTTTTTTTTTTCAGCAAGGATGGATTAAATGGATCAAAAGTAATATATTAAAATAATTTTTATTAATCAAAGAATCCAAAGAAAAATATATGGTTTCCACTGTTAAGCAGCACAACTGTTTTAAATGGGTAATAATAAGAAATATTTCTAGAGCAGGAAGTCAGAATATTATTTCTAAAGAATCATGTGACACTAATGACTGATGCTAATGGCTGCCGAAAATTCAACTTGCCATACAGTAATATATTAAATTTTAAAATACATTAATTTGAATTGTTTAAATATTTCATTGTTTTTTACTGACTTTGATCAAATAAAAGTAGCCTTGGCTGGAATAAGAGTAAGAATGTAACGTGTTTGAAGATATTTGGAGACCTCTTAATAACTTCCTAAAGTACAATGCAAATGCAAGAACAAGCTCTGAGGGAGTAGGGTAGTACCATGGACTAAACATAGACTTGGGAAACACTCTTTACCTGATTTAAGCATCCCCCTTTTTTTTTTCTTTTTTTTTTTTTTTTAGGGAATGGGTAGAGGGGAGGGAGAATAGGGTGTAAAATGTTTGCTGTGTTTACATGATTATTATTCTGTAATTGTGCAATCTGTTGTGATATGCAAACTGAAAAAAGTAATAAATATACTGGTTAAAAAAAAAAATTAAAATGTAAACTTTTTAATGGAATAGTATATATATTTGTTTGATATCAAACCAAATGTCCATTAACACACATTTCCCTGTTCTCTGTTTAGTAATGACAAGCGGTTCTTTTTAAAGACACAGAGTAAAAGAGAAGTGCGATTTCTCTTGTCTAACTTGAGAATCTACATGGAACATCTGGAGAAGTACCCACACTCCTTGCTTGTCAAATTTTTAGGTGAGAAAAAGGAAGCTATTAAATTAAAATGAGTTTTTCAAGAAATCTTACTTGACATATTTTTCTTATCCACCAGTTGTAATGGATTAGTAATTAGAAGGATTTATACTAGGCATCTTAAAACCCTGAATGCTTATCTTTATTGCATCCATTTAAGCAATTGTCATTCTTTTTTTATGAATAGGTGTTCACAGGATCAAAATAGCACATCAGAGAATGGTAATTATTTCGCTTTACATTTTCAATTTCCTTTTAAAATTATTATTTTATAAACCCTGAGGGTGTATGCTGTAAAGCTCTAGTTGTTTTCTGTATGCAGAAGTACTTTATTGTGATGCAAAGTGTCTTTTACCCTGATGACAGAATCACATCGAGGTAAGACTCACAGCCTGTTATAAATGGAAATGGTAAAGTGTTAACGATTCGTCCATTATCAGTCATATAAATATTTAATGTTTCTAATCTCTCTATCACTTCTGTGAAAGTACATCACAGAAGATGTCATCCTGACTTACTAAAATCCACAGCCTTGCAATTATTGGTCATTAAATTGCTTTGCCTTTTAGCTGTTACTTTTGGCTTGCACTAATGGTAAGAATAATGATCCAATCCATCACTCCCACCTCCTTCTCTATTACTCTTCCTTCCTAGTTTACATTCACCCTTTTCTCTCAATGTTTAAGGTATGATATAAAGGGCTGTGAGGTAAGCCGGTGGACGGACCCAGCCCCTGAAGGCAGCCAGATCATTGTTGTTTTGAAGGATCTTAATTTTGATGGACAGTACATTCAGTTAGGTAAGCTCAGTTCCTTGTATGATGTTTAGACTTCATCTTCAACTACCTTCAATTCTTTGGTTCCATATGACAGATCAGCAACGCCCTTGGCTCCTGCGTCAGGTGGAGATTGACACTGCCTTTCTTCAGATGCTCAATGTGTTGGACTACAGCCTCCTGTTGGCCCATCAGCCCCTGCACCAGGATGAACTCAGCCAGAGTATCTCTTTCGCAACGCTCATCATGCGTGCCAAAAAGTGAGCATAAGTTTAGTATATAATACATATAGTCATCCACAAACAACCATGGACATTTAGAAAAGTCTGCTTGTGTACATTGTTTAAAGATTTAAAATTCTTCTAGTAAATATGATTAAAACTTTGAATCTTCACAAACTGCATAATTTAATGTTATTACTTAGTGTAAGTGTCAGGGAAGTTAGTGTTATTACATTTAATTGAGCAAAAAAGGAACACTACTGTTCTCTGTCAAAAATGACTGCATACAAGATGTGGTCAAAACAAGATGTGAGCTACTTATTAAAAAACTTTGGTTGTTTTATGCATAATGAAAGAAAACATTCTAAAGGTGATGTTAGTATTGCATTGTCCTTCAATTTATTTCTGTACCTAAAAAAACATGGTAAATAGAAAACAGTGGAGAGTGAAAATGATTGTCTTTTCACAATAGTAGTGTACACATTTTAGTGAAGTCTCAAGGTGGGTGTAGTGTGGCATTTATAATTGTAGAACATTTATATTCTTGACACTGTCAGATGGCACACAGATACATGTTGCTCGTCACTGCTATCCCACACAGTCATTTGAATGAACTGCCCATGCTTGATTGCTGAGGTGCATATAGTGATTAACTTTATATGATTAAGTGCAGAATACTAATGTTGGCTCTTGGTTTAATTGTCCTCATAGTTCAGAGACGATATTTTCTTCAAAATGTTTCGGTCACACTTTATTTTAAGGTATAATTCTCACTATTAACACACCATTGACTATGACTTTTCCTCAACAAACTTTTAATTTGATGCTTATTAATAGTTTGTAACAGCTGTTAGGTTTAAGTATTGGGAAGGATTATTGATGTACAATATGGTCATGCAGAATATGTGCTTTACAAGGACTAATAAACAAACTATATGCTAACAGCATGCTTAATAAGCAACTAGTTAATAGTGAGAATTGGTCCTTGTACTAAAGTGTTACTGATGTTTCTTTCTGCTGCCTCCTAACTCTAGTTTAGTTCAGTAAAAGGCTTTCCCCTGACTGTGAATGTTCATGTTCACCTCTGTTTCCAGATCCTTCTCTTTCTTCTCCAAACGGCCATTGGCAGGCAGGCATGTAGCTATCATATTTAGCTTCAATGTCATTTTCAAAGTAACGTCTCAAAGGAATAACACAAACTAAATTACTAAACTATAATAATAACCATACGTGTACTTGCTACTACCATTCCATCAGTCATTGAACATTATCTCATATACTGCATTTATCCATTATTTAAACTAATGGTTTACCCCAAAAAAATGAGGGAAGTCTTTTTTATTTACTTATTCTCATGTCTTTTCCATAGAACACGTAGCAGAATGTCCAAGTTGCTCTTTTTCACACAATGAAAGTGAATAGTGACTGTCAAGCTTTTCAGCGAACAAAATTCTGTCTGTTCCTCACATAAAGTTAACATATGACTACTTTTTAAAGTTATTTTTTTAGAGACTGACAGTCTTTGGTCTCCATCCATTTTCATTTTGCGGAGAAAAGCAGCATGAACATTCTACAAAACATCTTTTTTTGTGTTCCACACAAAAAGGCAAGACATATGGGTTTGGAAGGACATGAGGGTGAGTAAATGATGTAGGACTTAAAATTTTTGGGTGAACTATAGCTTTAACAGCATGGAATGCTCAGGTGTAATAATCTTTTACAGAAAAAAACAGAGCTTCAACCCAGAAACAGCCACACATTTTCACTGAACGGTAATCATTCAATAGGTTAATGTTCTTTGCTCTGTTCTGTGTTCCTCTCTGACTGGCTGTTAGGTCAGTAAATGCAACATCCAGTCCTACACATGCCACTTCATCAACTGTTCCTGGGGTAGTGGCAGAGGAAGACTTCACACTTCTCTCCTCAGAATTAAATACGACACAATGCCACGTAACAGAAATGCACAATGGCGATGGTGCAACAGACATCGCAAGTCCTGAGGAAGACAAAATTGATCAACAAAGTAGAGTGGGAACTGAGTCAGCCGATCTACAAACGTTTCAGGCCCAGAACCGGAGATTGCTTCCTAACTTCAGAAACCCGCTTCATGTCATTGATGGACCAGAGCAGCGTTACTTCATCGGGATAATTGACATCTTCACTGTTTATGGTTTCAAAAAGAGGCTTGAGCATCTCTGGAAAAGACTGAGATACCCACGAAAAACATTCTCCACAGTCAGTCCTCCAGCTTACTGTCACAGGCTTTGCCAGTGGGTTCAGGACCATACCAAATAAAACGAGAGCTTGAATGACAGATGGACACACTGTTGGCATGCCTGACTCATACATACCTCATAATGTAAAGACAGTGGAAAGGATCTGAATGTACATTTGAGGGTGAACATTTTTATAGCTTTTTGTTTAAATGAAGATCATGCTAATGCAAGCACTTGTTAAACCACTGTAACAAATTGTTATGTAAGTAACAGCGCAATGACGGTGCATAGGGATGAATCCTATTACGAAAACATGAGTCTACAGACTTTGGATATAAGCATATTTTCATAATTTAAATATGTAATACTGGTTACATGTATTCCATTCATTGAATAGTCTACCGTTTGATTGCCAGCTGTCTAGAACAGAAAGACTTTTGAAACGGACAACTTGTCAACAAAAGCAGGGTCACTTTCTTCCTGCTGTCTGTCATGTTCAGAAACTGTTATGTGAAGATACACAAGTGGGCATTCAAATGATTCAAGGAATATTTATGCAGTATAATAATAATAAAAAATCATGTTTGATATTTGGTATCTTTTCTTTAATGACTTAGACAAATAATTTCAGACCTCAAGTTGCTTTTGTATTGTGCTATTTGTAATTAATCAGTTTATATTAGAATGTTGAACACATTTTACTGAAATAAAAAATGTGCTTAGAACTTATATTAAAATAATGGAGTGAAATGACATCGTGAATCATGAGAGGATTTTTCATTAATCTTAAGATGCTGTAATGTTTTCTTTTATTTAAAGTCATTAAAGCAGCAGTTTAAGCCGATAGGTTGCAGGGTTAGCATAGGGAAATATTTGAAAATCTTTTTAATTATTTTTTAATAGTTAGTGTATGACATACAACTTAAACCCTCCCACAACCTATTAAAAAAAATAAATACCTATTTAAAATATTAATTAACAATTAATTGAATATTAAAGGAATAACACAGTTTACCTGTGCAGACAACAGAGGATACTTTAAAATGTTAATTTTTCATTAGATGTATTTTATTTTAAAAATGAACACGATTACGACACCCAAAGACTATAATGATCGTCCAGCTCTAGGATGAGTAGTGGATGGCCGATGTAACTGATGGTAACTCCAGGCTGCGCTGTCGATTCCGCTTCGTCCTGCACAATCGATCCCGTTGCAGGGACAACCAACAAGCTGATGTTGCCGAAACGCACACAGTGAAAACGCTGACACGATGGATTTCAATGTCAAGAAACTAGCGTCGGATGCAGGTGTCTTCTTCACTCGTGCTGTTCAGGTATGAAATGATCCAGTGCTTTCTGGTTACTTTACGGTAGTTGCGTTCAGCCATAAGTGCCGTGCGTGAATTGAGGGGGATGGATGTGCGCAGCAGCATCAGCGAGCTCGAGTCAATGAATGAACCGCTCCGTTGTCCTTACAGATCCTCACGCGAACACTCAGAAACCTCGCTGCCTGTAAAAACTAACGCATCTGTCATATTTCAAGCGAACAATCCTTGTTTGTCATCTTCGATGATCTGTATTTTCCTCGCCATTGTAAGCCGATAGACGCAAGCCAAGCCAGTATCCATTATTAATGGCTGTTCATGTGACAGTCACCAGCTGAATTCTCGCCTGCAGACGAAGCCCTGTTTACTACAAAACAGTTCAACCCAGTTTTTATGCTTAAAAAGCTTGTTTAGGGATGCTTATATCACCGTTTGTCAAAAATGCTCAGTCTATCGAAATGTAACCGAGTGTAAAAAATACTGTATTACAAAAGCGACGTAAGACCGTAAACAGGGTGATAATCATTATTGACCAAAGTTTAAAGGGATAGATCACCTCAGCGTGAAAATACTGTCATCATATTCGCCCTCGTGGTATTTTGAACCTGTATAATTCTGTTTTTTTTTCTTGGAACACAAAAAATGCTCTGCCATAATTGAAGAAAGAAACACAGAATGAAAGTAAATGGTAATTGTTCACTTAGATAGTTAAAAACGACTGGACAATGACTTAAATGTAAGTCTGTACATCACACAAAGCTGTTTTATTGTTTATTTTATTGTTATTTTTGGAGCCTGGCAGGTCTTGGTCACCATTCTCTTTCATTTTATGAAAAAAGCAGTACAACAGTGCTTTGAAGAAAATCATATCAGTTTTGGAACAGCATGAGAAGCATTTTCATTTTAATATACCTGCTTGTATGCAGAGTACTGAAAGATGTCTGGCCAGCTGTGTGTGTGTCACAGTGACTGTCCATCTGTTTCCATGTGGGTAGTTTTCTTTTTTTTTTTTTTCAGTTTTCAAGTTTCTTTTTTTTTTAATTACAATATTTGTAGTTTGTGACCAATGATTTTTTTCTATATATATATATATATATATTCTGAAGCATTAACAGTTTTCTATCACTAAAAAATAATTGAAATGCAACAATCTAATTTCACGGATTATTAACTGATAATAATACTGATTTTCTTTAGTGCATTCTGTATAATCAGTATGTATGCTACAGTATTTCCACAGTGTGACATTTATTATATTGTCAAAGCATTATGTGTCATATTTGTAGTCATACCACATTCCCGGATATCTCAAGATAGTGTGCAAACACCTCTGGCAGTGTGAGGATATCTCACCGCCCATATTCTCGGACATTCAGAGCTGCAGATGTAGAGGAAATCCTTCATGCTGAATGTCATTTATGTGTGATTTTTTTCCCTTTTTCACCTCAGGCCTGAATTTTATGCACTGTCAGCAGGGGTCTTCCCTGTGTGTGAATGAAATATTAAACACCAGCCCTGTGTTTTTTCACCTTGTCAGAGGAAATCTTTGCTGCAGGTCTACCGGCGTGCCAGAAGCCTCCTGTTTATCAAAGAGGGTCACAGGGCATTTGTTCAGCTGTTAGCTACTGATCCTTAGCAGTGGCTGAAATTTAGCCTAAATATTTGGATATCAAGTGAATATCAACTGCAAAGGCACGAACAGGCCATTGCCAAACACTTGCCTGATACTCTTCCATTTAATTCCAGTTCCTTTAACTGATCTTGTTTATTGTTATGTCTCCCTTGAGAAGACGCAACAAGACTGTTTGCCTTCTGTAGTCTGATTACCCAGGGAGCAGATGGAGGGGTGTCCCCTATCAGCCAGTCACCTTTGCAGACACAGATAAGCATCTCTGCTCAGCCAATCACTACTACTGTACCTGTCAGGGATTTCGTTGGGAGCAGATCATTATCGCTCAAAGCTACAGTTCGGTCATGAAGTTACTGCAGATAGAGGCAGTACACATGAGCTGTAGATTACTGATATATTACAGGCCCACACAGGCAGCAATATTTAGCAATAAATAGGTCTTTTAGCAGTCTTTTTGTTCTTTTTGACCAGTTACCATTGCAGAAGATTAGACCTTTTTTGTGTGTGTGTTGTACACTACCTTTTAAACGCTTAAAAAATTTGAATTTTTTTTTATTTTTATAAATTCATTAACCGGTCACATTGTGAAATATAGTTACAATTCAAAGGAACTGTGCTATTTTAATATATTGTAAAATGCGACGACAGCCATTTCTTGAGTCTTGCATGGTCCTTCAGAAATCATTTCGAAATTAATTATTTCATACTATCAATGTTGAAAACTGTATCGCTGCTTAATATTTTCGAAGGTTTTTCAGGATTCTTTTTTGAATAGATTTTTTTTTTAAACACCTTTATAGGCTTTACTGTCACACTTGATATGTTTAATGGAGAATAAATATCCATGCTGAGTAAAAGTGTGTGATTTCTTCCTGAAAATGTTATTTAATTTTTAATTAATTTTCAATCTTGATGACAATGTTGAGTCTCTGAATATACATGCATATTCTTATTCCTCAGAAAGAACATCTAATATTTTCTATGTTGTTATATGTCTGGTCTGGAGTGCTGCTCTTACAGACAGACTGAATTTTTTTGTATGTTCTCTAGTACACAGAGGAGAAGCTCGGCCAGGCAGAAAAGACTGAACTTGATGCCCATCTGGAGAACCTGATTGCTCGAGCGGACTGCACCAAAAACTGGACCGAAAAGATCTTCAGACAGACTGAGGTGTTGCTTCAACCCAACCCAAGTAAGAACCTACATAGGCGTTTAAAATCTTTCTACGATTTGCACCTGCCTAAGCCTCTAAATTACATTTTCTTCAGGAAAATATTCCATTATTAGATATTGTTTGAAATGTGTGGTCTTGTCTCCTAAATGTTGAAAAATGTCTCATGTTGTTGACCATTAACACGACGAACAGGAAAATCCCTTTGATAATATTAATCTGTTGAATGTCACCATTTGCTTGATTGCGCCACTCTGCATCTGCGTGAAAAAATTAAGGAATTAAATATTCCTGTATGGGCTAGCCAGGGAAATATGATGCCTAACAACCATCTTAAAACAGTAATAGTGCTCACGTGTCACTATGTCAGGTGTCACCTTATGTGACTGTTCTCTATTGTATTTGCACCCTTGATTTTTATTGTCTCTCTTTTTCGTGCTACGGTAGTTTCACTTATTATAAGACTAAGCAAATGTTTTACAAGGGTGCTGATATGTACAGCAAACTGGCATAACAGTTGAAATCTGAGCTGCTAATCGTTATTGGATAAAAATGTCTGATTACAAACTTCTGCTTAATTAAACTACTGCTTATACACAGTGGGTACGGAAAGTATTCAGACCCCCTTAAATTTTTCACTCTTTGTTATATTGCAGCCATTTGCTAAA
>JAUMHE010000048.1:7127016-7148058 GCA_032359235.1 Enteromius mattozi | reverse complement strand
GTACTCACTGTATGTTTTTATATTAATTATATTAGAATGATTTGTGAAGAAACGTGATGCTGCAAACTAAAGCAATGGCTGCTGAATATTCCACCACAGGAAAAAGTTATTTTATTATAAGTATAAAATATAAAACTTGTTTATATAAAAAAAGTTATTTTAAATTCTCATAATACTTTACAATATCACAGATGTATTGTATTTTAATTAAGTAAATGCAGCCTAAGCGATTTATTTCAAAACATTAAAAAAAATAAATAAATCAAAACATTTAAATTTAGAACATTTTAAAATATTTTGCTGACTCCAAATGTTTGAATGGTAATAGATATCGCATTTTGTAAAATGTGCATTTTATTTTGGCAGTTTACAATAAATGAACAACATGAAACATTTTATATTAATACTCTTTCGGTTATAATTTCTGAATCATTGATAAGGCCACAGGGTTTCATATGTTTTAATGCTAAAATACTTTTCATGTACATATGTAAGCATTTAATAAGCTTATTTAAGCATTCGTACTAGTAAGAACACTAACCTGTTCTTTCTAACTTTCTCCATGCTCCAGTTGACCAAACTGGTAAGTGTGTCTCTACTCCACATGGCCTGTGCTTTAGGTTATCAGTTTAATTCCTTCCTCAAATGATTGATGTGTAGTATTAGATCCAACGTGTGAGGCTGGCTCTTCTCACTAGGTTGTTGTCATGGGAGTACTATCTTTTTACGGCTGAGTTTGAGTGAATGTCTTGTGGTTTTAGCCAGACACAAGTTTAAACACCTTCTTCAATCATCTGAATATCTTAACCAGATCTGGTTATCAAATCTGTGAGGCCTCTTCAAATCCTGCTGGCAACACGGAGAGCTGGAATGATTGGTCAAAGACTGTTAACATCACATTTTCTGTTATGAAAATGTGCTGTACAAGCACGAAAATTAGTATATGGTTGGTGAAATTGGTGATTAGGTATTGAAAAGCAAGGAAGGTAACATGATTTTTAAGCTATAAATCTACATACATTAAATTCATAAATAAATAAATGTAAAATAACATATATACCAGTGTGATATTGTATATAATGATATATGATATCAGTTTTATTACCTTCAATTTGCTGACTGGGAACTATTGGTTTGGATTGGTAAACATGATGGTGCAAATTGGTGTACTTGATTAAGTTAACTGGCATATAAATAAATAAAGTGTGATGTAATTCTTTATTTAGGTGCACGTATTGAAGAGTTTTTTTATGAGAAATTGGACAGAAAGATCCCATCCAGAACCACCAATGCAGAGCTGCTGGGACAGTATATGCAGGACGCTGCAAAGGAATTTGGGGCAGGTACTCCATATGGTATGTATGTTTTTGTTTTTTTTATTATTGTTTTTAATTGGAAAACACACAGAAAAGGCAAAAAGTTATTTTGTTAAGATAAAATGGTAAAAAAATTTCCTAACTAAGAAATAAGAAGAAATCAGTTTTTCACATAATCAAGTCTACCAGACACCAGTGCATACCAGTTTATGATCATCTTTTTTTATAATTGTTTATTTTTTTTTTATTCATGGGATTCACCATAAGCGAGGGAATTGCCACTGCACATGTTCTCTTCTGTTTTTCCTGTGAGAGAGCTATCAATCAAGTTGATGTTTAGCTGCATTCCTTGTTTCACTAGATGGCGTACTTTCCCTTTACCAAATAGGTGTTCATGGATACTTTTAGTTTAGAATGTACTGAGGCGTTATTAGATACTTTGATTTTTAAATATTAAATTTAAATAAATTGCATTATATTATTTTATATTAGAACCTTGTATCTATCTGTCTCTGATGAAGATACCTTCATACCCCTTCATTAGTTAAACACGTTTGAAAATGACTTGATAGGAAAAGATTAAAAGTGTCAGTGCAGTGCTGAGTTGTACGTGTTTTGTGAATGTTTTGCCTCTGTTTGCAGGTAGTACTTTGATCACTGTTGGAGAGTTTCAGAGGAGGTTGGGTGGAGCAGAGCGGGAATTCCTACAGACGTCAGCTATTAATTTCCTCACACCACTGAGGAACTTTCTAGAGGGGGATTGGAAAACCATTTCTGTAAGTGAAATTCATAATCTCTGTATCAGATGGGTCACGTCCTTCTGATATGTGAGCCAACTTACAATGGCTGCTTAGTGCTTACAGCTAGTTACACAATGATTGGCTGACAAGCCTTTGTTATCTTAAAAATACTTTAATGGCATCTCTATTAAATTTTGTATTCACGTAATGTTTTTAATTATATTTGTTATTAAACATTTGTATTGAAGTTACAATTTAGTATATATATATATATATATATATATATAACGTTTGAAGTGGATCAAAAAATTTAAGAACCTAAGTCCTAAGACAAGAACACAGTTTTCGTTTCTCTCTTTGTTCGACTATATACTGTGTGTGTGTAAATATATTACAGTACTACAGCTTAAACCAAAAAAATAACAAATACTTTAGAATGTTAACACATCAAAATAAGTGAATATCTAAAAAGTGTAACTCTTTAAAGCACAACAATGCTTTTTTTACATTTTTTTATGTACTTTAAAGTAAAACTTCTAATTTGACATTCAAGCCAAGCCAAAGTATGTTTATAGAGCACAAGTGTTTGCTGAAGAGCTGTACAAGCATGAGAAAGACAACATTACAAATAGTATAACAAGCTAAAAAACAGTGTAGAAAATTATAGAGTAAGTTAAAATTAAAAATGCAAAAAGTAAATAAATAAAACAGCAGCTCTCACACAGTGTTAAACGCTCGACTATAAAAGTAGGTTAATGATTTAAAATGTAAGATTAAAATCTTAAAATCAATTCTAAAACGAACAGGGAGCCAATAAAGAGACGCAAAAATAGGAGTAATAAGTTCCCATTATTACTTAAGAGTCTTAAGAAACATCAAGCAAGTGTACTCTCTTTAAATATGCTCAAGGGGCTTATTTCATTATTATTTTATTTTTAAATTATACTTTTAATATATGACATACTCTACAAATGCATATTCAAGCAGACTTGAGTATTTCCTCTTTTACAATAGTGTGTATGTTCTGTTTTCAGAAAGAGAGAAGGCTACTTGAGAATCGACGCCTTGATCTGGACGTTTGCAAAGCTCGGCTCAAGAAGGCAAAGTTAGCAGAGGCCAAGGCTGCTGTGAGTTTCATTTTCCCTTATTTCATCACCATTATCACATGTCTTCCTCCTCTCATCGTCTTTTATGTCTTCCATCACCCTCTCATCACAAACCGCTAATGAGCTGTTAAGCAGTATTCAGATCTCTAGAGGGACATTTCAGGAGTATGACTTAAAGCAAAGATATTCAACATCTAGACCACAGATCAAATCCACAACACAAAGTTATGAGTGAATTCTGTTTCTGTCTCTTCCATTGCGCACACAAATTATGGGATGTATAAAATAAAACACTGAGGGATGGTTTCCCGGACAGAAACTAAGCCTACTCCTATACTAAAATTGGCCATTTAAAACAGATTAAACAAAAAAGTGCTTTCTCAGTAGATGTGAACAAAGAAGCCTGTGAACATAAATCTTCACTGTTAATAATTTTTACATTTTAACTTTAATTGAAGTAAAAGGGAAAGGAAGGGAAATCTCATTATAAAAGAAATATTTTTCTCTAATACACATTGGCCACAATTAATGGTACCCTTTTTCATTTGTTCTGTACTTTTTGCTACCTTCTTTTGCCTTTTTAATGCCTAAAGAGTTGGAGAACACCTGACGAGATCAAAAACCATTGTTCTATACAGAATCTCTGCAGACCCTTCAGATTCTCAGCTCCATTTTGATAGTCTCACCTCTTCAGATTTCTAGGGGTCAGGTCAGGGAACTGTGATGACAGAACCTTTGTTCTGTGCTCAGTGACCCATTTTTTGTATTGATTTTGATGGTCCTTTGGATCATTGTTCTGTTGGAAGATCCAGCCATTTATCCAGCTTTATAAGGCTTTCTAACCCCAAGACACAATTATTTTCTGCAATTATCTGGCTGTGATCCTTCGAGATACTTTGGTCATCAGATTAACATATTGAAAGGTAGAGCTCATATGTAGTCTTAATGGGTCACGTTTCAGCCACTATTTCATTTTAATTTCATTGTCTGACAACAAATATAATTTCACTAAAAACTGTTTTATTGAGAATTTATCTGCATCAAAATACAGTATGTGGCACAGAGAGGCAAGCAAATGTAATACTAAACAATAAATGTAAATTTTGCATGTTCAGAAGAAGTGAGCTGCCCTGTCCTGTAAAAATGTAGGTTTGTGTCAGGAAATTGCTCAGTGCAAGAAAGAGAACCAATGGGAACCTATATATATTTTTTTTTTCATGTGTATAAGCACCAATATTTGTCCAATAGAGGATTAAAAACGTTGCTTCCTCTTTTTTATATTTCTGTGAAAGAGGAAGCCATGGCTGGATAATTTTATGTTCCTAGACACCCTGTGTCACGCTGACTGCAGAGCATGAATCACACAAAACGTAGATCTTGCAGTGTAACAGTTTTAATCCAAACATGAACAAAGAACACAGGATTTGACATCAGGGTAGACACTTGAGGACTCGACAATAAGGACTAGAACAGAGGCACTATAAATACACACACTGACGATGCTGAACTAAACACACATGGGGCACACGGCTGCGTCATATGCAGTTTTCCTTTCCTGCAGTTTCCTTTCCTGCATAGATGAGATTGTTTGCTAATACACCCATGTCTAGTGTGATTTTCCCTCCTTATTCATATCAAGAATTTAAGGGGTAATTTAAGGTCCTCAGGATGTAATCAGACAATTGCTACTTCTTTTACTGCCAAGTGGAACCTGGTAGTTTATTTGTGTGTGTGTATGTGTGTCACTTTGTACAGTGGAATACAACTATGACTCATCAGATATGCTCTATGATTTGTTCTGTGTGTGGATTTTTTTTGTAGTTCGGTTTATTCACTAACATGCTCTCTGTTGTCATTTGCACAGTGTGAGGGAGATGTGAGTATCCGTGTGTGTGTGTATTTTTGCACGTTTTTGTGATAAATGAGGACATAACTTTGGATAATGACATGGGTGTGACATAGGTATTACAAGGAGGTGGTGACTTTTTTTGGACAAAATTCTCCATGTCCCCACTTTTCAATACGCATATAAATCATACAGAGTGAGTTGTTTTGAGAAAGTAAAAATGCAGAATGTTTCCTGTAAGGGGTAGGGTTAGGTGTAGAGTTGGTGTAGGGAAATAGCATATACAGTTTGTGCAGTATAAAAATCATTAAGCCCCCACTTTTCACAAAAACAAAGTGTGTGTGTGATATTTTTCAGCTGCTTTTCATCCTTGGCTGCTAGCTGCAAGCAGTTACATGTACAGGCTTGATAGTTGACCTACTGTCTCTGGAGTGCTTTGATTCCCCCCCCAAAAAAAACACTTTCAAAACCAGTCCTTTTTGAAGTCACAGTTACATTACATGGCTGCATTAATTAGTATTTTTTCCTTTTTGTGGATGTCCACAAAACCTGTGATGGATATGGAGGGTTTTTGCGAAATACAAATGATAGAAAAGCTTAAAAATACAGAAGCCTAAGTTGTTTTAAGCCAAATAGAAAAGCTGAATTGAATAGTGTCTATGGTTTTATGTGTATAATATAATGTGTACACACACACTCACGCACGCACACACATATTTTTGACTGTATGCATGTGTATATTTTTTATCTCTGTTATATGTAAGGAATAATATACAGCTAGCAGGTTGTTATCGCAGAATAACAAACTGCTAGCTGTATACTATCCCGCTTATTACACGGCTTCTTGCCCCAAAAGTAAATAATAAAACAATAAATAAATAGTATAATACAATTATAAAAATGAGTTTTAACCGGGAAGTCAGTCGAGTCATCTTCTATCCACTGCTGAAATCCCCTGCTTTTGCTTTTCCCGTACATGTTGAAGTTCTCCATTTTTTTCAGTTTTACCAGTGATAATAATATGCTGTGTAATAATAGCATTTAATATTTACAAGAATGTGGCTCATGGAGACCAAAGGTTTCAAAGAAAAAACTGCTCTTGTACTATGCTATAGAGTAGATCTTTACTAAGATAAAAGCCCTACTGTTTACTATACTCCTGCAAAACAGTGGGAAATTACAAATCAATTGTTTCTTTTTTATGGTAAGTAATGTGTACCTTACTAACCTGCAGCTGCCGTCCTGATTTGTCTGTTTGTTTGTGTGTGTGTGGGAGAGGTTACAGGCTGGTTTGTCAAGTGTTTTTGTTTTCTGTTTTTATATGTAAATATGAAAATGGAGTTGTCTGCTGGGTCAGTTCATGTGGACACATAATTCTTTGTGAAACTCTGTTTCCCCCCCTCCACCTGTAGGCTGCGCCTGACTTTCAGGAGACTAGGCCTCGCAATTATGTTCTGTCGGCCAGTGCATCTGCGGTAAGAAGGCTGCAGACCCTTAGCATTAGAAATCTTCCCCCACACACTCTCTCTGTCTCTCTTTCTTTCTACATGACCTTGATTTGTACGTACACTATTTCCCCAGCAATATGTGCATCAACCCTTAAACATTTAGATTAGCAGGATGTCCTCCGACAGTTTTTTTTTCTCTATGGGGGTGATCTTGGAGAAAAAGCATCAGCTAAAGCACTTTGGAGATACAGTAGCATCATCCTCTTCCCTTTTCCATTACTTGGAATTTAAGGTGGTTGAAAATAGCAGGTTATAATGAGAAAAAGGCTGAAACTTTTCCATCGTCCCATCATCTTTTTTGTTTATTCCACACAGTGGGATAGTGAAGTTGGTGATTCATCTCTGATTGACAGAGAAAAGGTTGTATGAACTTGAATTTGAAGTGAAGCATTATATAAAACCCTCATAGAGTAGTGTACTTACAGACAAGCAGCATTTATTTTGTGTCTCGTAAACACAGGCCAATGATGGACAGTAGCATTTCCTTTCTTGTCGACCCATTGTTTAAAACTAGTCCTGCTTTCCATTCTGTCAATGTGAGTTTACCACAGTAACACTTTCTTACTTCTGTCTCCCTTCTTGCAGTGTTGTGTGCCTGTGTGCCTTTCCCTGTGTGTTTAATGTTTTGGCGACTTCTGCATATATTAGTCCCAGTAGAACAAAATGGTGTTTTGTTTTTTGCGTGTGTGTGTTCACATAGATATATTACATCTCAAAAGTTTGGACACAGCTCCTTTCCCTTTGTTTTTAAATGTGGAAAGTCATTAAAGCATTTTCTTTAACAACATTTTGGAATGCTCTGCTCTCATTGAGTGATTTTTTCCATCATTCAACCCAACACTGTTTATCAGTTCACTCTCATTACATAGAAACACAACTTCTAAAAAGTATCTAAACAAAATCAACTGTAGTTAAATAAAGTGAAATAAACTAAATGGCACAATTCAAATAACTCTTTTCTGTTTGAAAATATCTTGTAATGTAATTTATAAGACAATCCAGATTGCAAAGCTTCAGTCTTCAGTGTCTTACGATCCTACAGAAATTATTCTAATATGCCAAAAAAAAAAAATCAGATTTAAGCATGTCCAAACTTTTGACTGGTTCTGCAATAGAGTTTGCATTTGATGTTTTGAAATAATGATGACATCATGTTTTTGCATAAGTCAAAACATGAAAATCCCCTGTGATAAACAATTGCATTGGAATGCAGGGGGTGGAAAACTTTGCTTTTAACTTTTAGTGTGTGTGTGTGCTCTTATTTTTCATTAAAGTTGTCACAGGTCTTGATGTTATAGAGGTTATAGGATTCTATACTGTGTATGTGTCTGATCCCATAAAGTGTAACAGTACAACACTTACATTTTTTATGTTAGTTATTTACATGTGAAATTTAGTAAGTGTTTTTTAAAGAGAGTGTTTGTGGTTTGTTGTCATCACTGTTTTTCTTTTGTTTGTTATGCTGCGTGTTCCAGCTGTGGAGTGAGGAAGTGGATAAAGTGAGTATTGGGCAAAGATCCACTTCTTCCTTTGCTGCTGTATGATCACATCTGAAAATGTAGACATGCCTTTATTTAGTAAAAAAAAAGAGAAAAATAATAAATACAGACTGCAAATTGATTTATGTAAAAAAAAATGTTTACATAATAACTAGGGGTGTGACGAGATCTCATGCTATGAAATTTCTCGACATGCTTCCACTATGGTTTTAGTCGCTTCAGTTCTAAATTGATCTGTGCATATTATCTAGGAGTTCTGGGCTCTGCGAACTGAACTTGATATGGGGCACCCTCAAAATTACATTCAGGGATAATGCAATCTCAAAATCATGTTGGGAGACAACCGAGGGACTCATACAAAAGGTTCAAACGCTCACTGATGCTCCAGAAGAAAACAATGAATTAAGATTCAAGGGTGTAAACTGTTGAACAGAATAAAGATGTATAGTTAAAACCAGTTTTTTTCATACACTTCAGAAAGTGTAAATATTAAATCAAGATCAATAAATATTAACATTTTCTTGCATTTGTTAAATGTCAGAATCGAGTGAGGGAGAATTTTCTGGATTTGTTTAAATTACTTTCATCAGTCAAAAATTGACATACACTTCCTTCATATTTGGTAGAATTGGCTCGAAACTGTTTCACTTGGGCCAAGCCTTTCAGGTATCCTTCCACAAGCTTTCTACAATAGTTTGGTGGAATTTTGGCCAACTCCTCTTTACAGAACTGGTGTCACTGGGTCACAAAAAACATTCATGTCTGGGACTCCGAGTCCGTCTCCTTCCTGAGTGATATGATTGTTGTACATTCCCATGTTTTTTATACATGTACATTATTGTCTGAACGGATGAACATGGGACCTTTAGGCATCTGGAAATTGCATCTAAGGATGAGCCACACTTATGGAGGTCCATAATTCTTTTCCTGATGTCTTGGTTGATTTCTCTTGATTTTCCCATGATGTCAAAGAAGGAGGCTCTGTGTTTGAGGTGTGTCTTTATAAGCACTCGCAGGTTAACCTATCAGAAGCTTCTTAAGCTCATAATGGAATCATCTGGAGTGTTCTTTTTGTTTAAAGACACAATAAACTTAGTGCATGTATACTTCTGGCTTTGATGAAAGTGATAAAAAATACATAAAAATTCTCCCTCGCTCGATTCTGACATTTGACTAATGCAAAAAATATGTTAATATTTATTGATCTAAAACAGAAAAAGTAATGTTTGACAGTAAAAAAAAAAAGTTTTTTGTTTTTTTTTCTGAAGTATGTAAATATCTGGTTTCAACTGTATACATTTTTTTCTTTATTATTTTGCCTAAATATCATTATATTTAGTACTGCCCTTCAGAAGCTACAGAATATGCTTACATGTTTCCCAGAAGACAAAATAAGTTATATTTACCCTGATTGTCAAATTAAATACATTTTCACCTCAATGCATTGTGTTTCCTAATCAGTAAACAAACAAAAAAGCTATGGATCATCCAGGTAACAACATAGTATTAGGAATCAACCATATGTGGTTTTTCTTGTGGACTATATGTAAACATCTTTGGTAATATTTTGCAGATAAATTTTGATCTACTACAGTATGAATGTCTTTTTTTGTGCTATACTTCCTTAAAATGATCATTTTAAATGTTGCTCTCTGTTTGCACTTTGAATACTAACACTCCGTGTTTGCACTTATATAATACTGGCAAAAAAACCTTGTGGAACAATTAATAGAAATGAATTCCATTATGAGGTCAGAGGTTCTAGAAGCTCATGATTCATGTTTAGTTCTATGCCTGAATAGAATCTTACAGAGAAGCCAGTCTGTTGAGTTTGTAGCAAAACCTTCTATAGTGCTTAGATATAGTTTTTTAATGCATATGATAATTCTTACTCAAGATGATTAGTTAAAACGTTTTTGAGAATTTCTTAAAAATACTGTGTAAAATTTTTTGTCTCGTCTCTTAAGTGTGCTGTCACACCCCTAATAATAAAATATGTAATTCATACGACTAATAATAGTATTCTGCTCCTACTGCTTATATTACTATCTGTACACATCTGTCAATCAGACTTGAAATAACAAACAATAAGTCTTAAATTGTTCCCACATTATAATCGCTACAATGTTGATAATGTTGGATATGAATCTAACATCATAATATCTCAAACCGCTCATTTACTATATAAACATTATTGGTGTTTGTCAGTGACTAGTTATACATACATAATTTCAACTATGTGCATGTTTACTGTTTTTCATCAATGGATCTGCTAAATGGGGGAGTGGGAAGCGCTTAGGGCACATGATGAGCATGATGTTGAGCCACAGGGTCATGTGATGTGGTTTGAGGTTTAGGAGTTTGGCCTGTGTTATGTGATTCATAAGACTTATGAGAAAGATGAAATGATGACAAGATGATAAATCAAAAACATACTGTGTGGTTGACGACTCTTTTCCCATAAAACAAACAAAAAAAGTGTAGGTCTTTGTTTGATTGAACAAGAACATAAAGTTGAGCTATGTGGATGATCTCTCCTGTGGTTTTTTTGTTTGTGGCTCCACCAGGCAGAACACGAGTTGCGTGTGGCCCAGACTGAGTTTGACCGACAGGCAGAGGTCACACGCCTCCTGCTGGAAGGAATTAGCAGCACACACGTGAGTACCTGTGCTTCTCACACTCACACTGCCCTTCATTTTGGACACTACGCATACAAAATGAGTTGACTGCAACTGAAGGGCAGTGTGATTTTTATGATTAATTAATGATTAATTAATATTGCTTGGTATTCAGCAAAGACACATTCAAGTGATTAAAAATAAAAGAATCCTGAAGCTTTACAGCTTAACACGGCTTCCACAGAAATACTGAGCAGTTTTCAACTTCACTAATAATAAAGGGCTGTTTCTTGAGCATCAAACCAGCGTATTAGAATGATTTCTGAAAGAACATACTACAACCTGAATTTTTGGAAGTGGTTTTAAATTTGAATAAAATGACAACCGAAAGACTTTTGAATCATGGGAGCGAACATTTTATGTACAAAAGAGCATAAATAACATAACAAATTATTAAACTGAGAAATGTTAAAATTTTATGATAAAATGAGGTAATTTCAAATTTGATCCCTGCTACAGGTCTCAAAATGTTTGGGATGCATTGTCCTGCTGAAATAAACATCACCTGGAGGGGAGCATATGTTGCTCTAAAATTTTTAGGCTTCCAGTTTATTAGATGCTATAGGTAAATAACGAGGAAAATGACGATGTGCAGTAAACAAAGTTTTCACTAAAAACCAGCGTGGTTCACAATTAAGATAATACTTAATAACACACCAATTTTCAATATCAAGCAGCAAAACAAAAATAGCTGGACGTGGATTAGACCGGAAGTTATCCCATAGAATTTACATATGGTGGTGCCCATTTTTAAGTCAGGAAAAAGGTGGATACCTTTCAGCATTCATAGTGCCTTCCAAAACATGGAAGCTGCCTATACCGTATGCACTTACGCATTCCCATCAGAGATGCTTGTTTTTGAAATGAATGCTGATAACACGCTGGAATGTCTCCCTCCTGTTTATCCCTGAGAGCATGATGGCTGTGATTTCCAACAAGACTGTCAAATTGACTTGTCCTGTGGGCCAAGGCTCATTTAAAATGAATTTTTAAAGCATTCTATGGTCAGACATGACGGCTCTTTTGGACCTTGTTCACATTTGGCTTCCTTTTTATATGATAGAGCTTTAGCTGGGATCTGCAGATGGCACAGCAGATTGTGTTTACTGACAGTGGTTTCTGGAAGTACCCCTGGGCCCTTTTAGTAATTTCAGTGACAGAATCATGCTGATGATAGCCTGAAGACCACAAGCATTCAACTAAGGTCTTCGGCCTCGTCCCTCACACACAGATTTCTCCAGTTTCTCTGAAACTTTTAATGATGTTATCTACTGTAGATGATTAGATTTGCAAAGCTTTTGCAGTATGATGTTGAGGAACGTTGTTTTTAAAGTATTCCACAATATTTTACTCACTCTTTCATAGATTGGAGAGACACTGCCTAATCATGTTACAAGCCTGATGTCAGTTAACTTAATTAGTTGCTAGATGTTCTCCCAGCTAAATCTTTTCGACATTTCTTGCATTTTCAGCTATTAGTTGCTCCCATGCCAACTTTTTTGAAACCTGTAGCAGGCATCAAATTTGAAATGAGCTCATTTAGTGGAAAAAAGTATAAAATTTCTCAGTTTAAACATTTGTTATGTTCTCTATGTTCTATTGTGAATAAAATATTGGCTCATGTGATTTGAAAGTCTTTCGGGTCTTTCAAATTGGGGTTGTACACTGCAGACTGAAGAAATGGTTGCTGAAAATTTAGCTTTGCCATCACAGGAACAAACTGCGTTTTAAAATATATCGTAATAAAGAAAAACTAAACATTGTAATATTTCACAATATTACCGTTGTTCTGTTTGAAAAATTTTGACTCCAGTCTTATGAACAGTTTAGTTCATAAAAAAAGAGAGTTTTAAATTGTGCAATTCCATCACAGGTGAACCACTTGCGCTGTCTGCATGAGTTTGTAGAGGCCCAGGCTGCTTATTACGCACAGTGTCATAAACACATGCAGGATCTTCAGAAAGAGCTGAGCAGGTGAGAACTTCAGTGAGGTGCTGCAAACTTCAAAATAGACATAAACAGCTATTTGTTCCTCCGTCCTAAAGCGATTGCAATAAGACCATTTTTTGCAGGAGTTGCATGGTGGTTTGGTAACTTTAGTCTATTTTTGTCATAAAGAGATGTGGTGAAACAAGTTGTGAGTGACGCATTTTCCCTTAATGGCAGCTAGAAAAGAATCACAAGACTTCTTGAAACCATCTTTGAGCTAATGATTTTTTTTCTGCTTTGTCTTTCCTGTTCTAAGCGCAAACGGAGATACGTGAGTAACTTTTTACATCACACTGAAAAAGGAAGAAAGTTTGCACGCTAAATTTAAATGATTACATTCATGTGACCAAGATCTTAAGTCTTTCTCCATTTTTTTTTATCGTATCTGTGTTATGTGTGAGCAACAGCTAGATATTTATATCTATTCGTACACACTATGGTTTTGAATCTGTGAATCTGTTCCAGGTTTCCTAATGCTTTTGCTGTGAATGCCTCCACGTCAGGAGTGTCAGCAGGCCCTTCTCCCATTTCCACATCCACCCTACCTGGGGCTTCTCCACCAAGTCGTCCCCCAAACCCCTCCAATGCCCTTGAACCCAGCACGCTGAAGATCGAGGAGGTGAAGCCTCCTGCCACTGGCACTCGCAAGGCCAAAGTGCTGTATGACTATGATGCTGCAGATACAAGTGAACTTTCCCTTCTCGCTGATGAGGTAAGACACAAGGAAGTCTGTTTTCCCTCTTTAACAGTCACCAGTATTGGGGAAGCTTGATAAGCCACAAACTATTCGTAAAGTAAAGTAGTTAAGCTACAGTCAAGCTACCCTTCTGAGCTACATTAAAACTACTTTTTTTCTCATAGTGACGTATATTACAAATAACTGAATAAGAATTGATAAGGAATGTTTTAAGTAAAAAAAAAAAAAAAGATATTTAAAACAACAATGCTAATCAATTATGATGTCAAAGGCTATTGTTTTAGTAACTTAAACACACAGAAGCATTTTCTCAAAAATACTGTGTGACAGATGGCTGCATTATGACAATAAATAGTACTGAAGTCTTCACAAATGCAAATACAAGTGTGGCTCTGATAGGGAGAGCACTAACAGGTAGGATTCTGGGGAAAATCTAAATCGCATTTTGTTATTTAAAAAGTTATTGAAAATGAACAAAAAACAATATAATAATGTGTATTTAATGTATAATAAGATAACACTAATTTTATTTTACAGAAAACTATTGTTTTACAAATAAAAAAACAACTGCATGATTACTATAGTTAACATACAGGCAGTCTATAACTGTACATCATATAATACTGTTATGATGAAACTGTAATTCTTAATTATTATCAAGAAGTATTTCAAATCGTGAAAGTCACAACATCCCATTTCTATAATGACTAACCCAATCTACCAAGCGCAGCAAAAATTAGCACAAGTAAGGACATGTCGGGGTAATGTGCTTACGCGTGCAATGTGAAACCAGCCTAATATTCACTTTAACCTCCAACTACTGCTTAAGAGACACATACCTTGCTCAATTGTGGAAAAAATTACAGATAGAGTACAACTGAGTGTGAGTACTTTTGAGGTGGGAAAGTAGGGCTGCCCTTAGGTGCTTTCTTTGTTTTGAATTAAGAAATGATCCGGATGACACTGTCTTATCATCTGTGCAGTAATGAATGTGCTTGTATGCATGTTTCATACAGATTACATAATCTAAGAATATTTGTTTTCCATTTGATTTGGTTCATTTTTTGGTAGATATTTCCCTTCCTATAGATATATTTCTAATGTCTGTAAGGCAAAGATAGAGTTTTGCACTCAAGTTTATAGACCCAGACAGCAGAAAGTGCATCCTGTTTGCTGTCATTATTTTACAAAAGTGCAATGTTTTGTTGTTATTTGTAGTCTTTACAGATTTGAAAGATGTATTACTCTTATCTGCATGAACAAAAGTTTGGAGTATTTTAGGAGTAAGTGAGCTCACCGGCGCCTTCATCTGTCCACACAAACTTCAGCTTACACACAGACACTTCAACAGCGCACATAATTTTTTTTACATATTTCAGATGATAAGCCATATTTGTGTTGATTGAATCATAGGTGAGCGTCCTACCTGATGTACTGCATTACCATAGACTAGCCGTTAACGATCTGCGTGATTTTTTTTTTTTCTGCGACTAAACAACAAATACAATTTTGGTCAATCAAGCCTTTTCTGGTCAACTCATGATTAGCTGACTATTAGGGAGCAGCCCTAGTGGAAATATGCTGTCATGGGTGGGGTATGATGTATGATGTCATAACTCATAAATTTGTCATAAATGTCATATATTTTCAGGGATTTTAAAAGGCTTGAATTTTTTTTTTCCTTATTATGCTTGTCAGACATGTCTCTGATATGCAGGCCCATAAATCTTAATACTGAAAAGACGTCAGAGAGGTGTCTGCAGACATGGATTTCCTAATACACATTTTAAACCACTGTTTATACATGTCTGCTGTTACAGTATACCTGAATGTAGTGAACGCATCTGGAGGACTGTGCCCATTGCAACACAGTCAGCCCACATCAAATGTCTGCTTCACTTTTTTCTTTCTCTCTGTTTTTTGTAGCTCATTACTGTGTACACGGTGCCCGGCATGGACCCGGATTGGCTTATTGGAGAGCGAGGCAACCAGAAAGGCAAAGTGCCTGTCACATACCTGGAGCTCTTGAGCTAGATGCCTCGTCCTCTTCACAAATACAGAGTCACACTGAATTATGCATGAACAAATACTCGAGCACTCCTGAACACTCAGTGAATTTACCTGGTTTCTTTCTATTTTCTTTTTTTAGGTCTGTCAATGTTACTGTGCATAAATATATATTTTTGTTTTTTTAGGCCCTATTTATGTTCTATGTGTATGTTGTTTCAGTTGAACACTATGCTGCATAACGCATTTAAATAACTTATTTTATGTCCTTTATGATCCTGTGACTGCTAGATTTTTCAGAGATTTCTTACCCTCCAAGTGAAGAAAATAAACCCAAAAGCTTTTTGTGTTGGAGCTGGTTCTGAGTGTGTGTGTCTGTTTGTGTGCACGCGTGTGATCATGAAGACACTAAACATTTAGGCTTTGCTTCTTTGCGTGTTGTCTCGCTCATCATGATTGTATGCTTACACGGTCATGATTTGTTTTCAGCACTTTTGATTTCCAATGCAGCATTTATTTTATCAGTGTGATTTGTCAGAAGATTGTAAAGGTATTAGGTGCGGTTATGATGTACAGTATGTGGTTAACTGTGATCTGTTCATATTCAAAAGACTGATTTTCCTTACCTCCAGTCGTACTTATTCGCATCTGCTCAGTCATCACCTTCCCACTTTTATCTTTGTGTTCTTTGCTTGTTGCAAAAAGCAGTGCATATTGAATGAATACAATTGAAATATATAATAAAGAGAGATTTACTGGATCTTGATGTTGTCTTTTTAATAGGGTTGTCATCTTAAGTGCTTAGCGGTGAGGTGTTATCAATGACTGGCATTTAATTCTGACAACTGTAGGGTTTACTAATGGAGTTTGTAGTCATGCAGGTAACTTCACTCCACTACTGCACTGACAAGTTGGTTTTGGAAAACATTGCAGTGATTGTGCAAGATAGATCAAGTTGTTTTTCTTTTTTTCCTATCATTACTCAGAAGGAATTTTAGAATGTTCTCTACACAATTCCAAACACGATTTTAAGCAAACAGCATAAATCGAATAATATACACAGTACACACACGTTACACAAAAACTTTTATTTTGGATGCGATTAATTACTCAGCACTTGGTTGTTGTATAGTTTTGTATATAGAATATATATATATATATATATGTTCCTTTATACAATTTGTACATCTGTTCCTGCAGAAATGTGTATATCTGTTCCATGTTGACGTAAATGCCTTTCTTTGGGATTGTGAATTGTAGCTGGCAGCGTTGTCATCCACCTTTTGCAATTTGCCTAAATATCAGTCACAGACTGGTGAATTGCGTCACAGATTCCCTGACTCATCTTTGTGTTTTGAAAAGATTCTTCAGGAGTTTTTATTATTATTAATAAATTAAATAGGATAATAATAAAGTGCTTGCATCTGAACTAAATACAGTGTTAGAATCACAAGAAAGGCCAATCAAATGACAATAATCGCTAGAAATTAAGTGTTCCCAACTAAGCAAGCCAGAGGCAACAGCGGCAAGGAACCAAAATCACATCCGTGACAGGGAGAAACCAGGCTAAGTTGGGGCCAGTTGTCCTCTGAACAAAACCCCACCCGTGAGAGAATGGTCATTGATGTTCTCCTGCAGAGGTGGTGTGTAACAACACTATTACGTCCAAAACTAGTGATTTTCTGAGGTTGGATTTAGTAAATACTGTTTTTAAATAACAAAGTTTTGAATTTTGAAATGTACAGGATGCTTTATTATTGACCTGTTATATGTCAAAAGATCAAGGGAAATTTGATTGATTTAGTCATGGCCCCTACAAAATGATCCAAAGAGCATCTTGAGTTCTAAAAAAACCATTTGACTGTCTGTAAAAATAGTCACATGATTAATGTCACACATTAATTGTTTGTTAGCGACTGCGTCTCAATCTCAAATTAAACATTTTGTCAATTTTTTTCTTAAAGTTGTAAAGGATTTTTGCTGTATGCAGTACTAAAGTCGAAGGTGTTGAACCTGACAGTAATAAAGATAAGATTAGGCTTTAACACAAACCTGTATTATAAGGGATGTCAAACAATATTATGCAAAGGTTCCAAAAATAAACCCTAATAAAGTATTCAAAAATAAACTGATCAAACACCATTTTTCCACTTGTCATCTAATCTACTGGAAGCCCATCTTGTGAGTCGTTCAAATATTTGTTCAGGTAGTTGCTTTACTTTGGTTTTCATTTCCCCACTAATTTGTCCGGCGGACCTAATGCTAAGATAAGCCTTATCCATCAGTTTCCAATTTGAAAAGCATCACTGTATTGGTTTGTTACAGTGTGCTCCACAATCCTTTGCCTTATGCACCTTGAATTTATGTATTAAGTTCATTACTGAAGCAGGTTGGCACCAGCATTGACTTTTGTCACTTCTGACCTGGTTTATTAGTATTTCTGGGCTGCCTTGATAGGAAAACTCTTTAAGGTTACGCCTTGCACATCACCAGGATTAGACTCAGAAAAAACATATTTGTTTCAGTTTCAGCCATTCTTTCTTCACTCGTCTTCTTTTTTCATTCCTAAAGGAATAGATCACCCAAAAATAGATCTCTATGAGCTTTCTGACCCTTCACAGACAGCAATGTAACTGAAATGTTCCCAAGCCCAGAAACATAGTCAGGACATTGTTAAAACAGTCCATGTGACATCAGTGGTTCAACTTTACTAAGATACGAGAATTTCTTTTTTTATGCAAAGAAAACTAAAATAATTACTTTATTCAATGATTGTTCTTTCAGTCAGCTGTCCCTTTAAGTCATAAACTATGGCCCTGTTATTCTTCTGATAAATCCCTTGATGCACTTTTGAATTAATTTTTCCTTTGTAGGATATCCTCCGTAGCAAGTCTAGATGCTTTTTTTAGACAGATGCCATATTGCTGATTCATGAACTCCGGCTCCTCATGAACTCTCATCTTCTTAACTTATCTTTATCTCCTTATTAAAATTACTTTCTGTGTTATTAATAAAGTCAGATTGTTATTGTCTATAATTGTGACTTTAGGTGGAACCCATGACATGCTTGGTAATCAGTACAGAAATCTATATATTTTCAAAGGCTTCACAAACGTATTCTTGCCACTGTATCCCAAATGCATTCATAATGATTTTATAGTACTGATTTGCCTCATTAATGAATTATGTTTCTGGACTGCATTACATGACAAGGTGCCAATAAGCCCATGGATTGCAGGAAAAATCCCAGGGGCTATCCATTAGGCCGCGAAAGGGACTTTTACCTTGTGCTTGTACAGGACACTGACACATCACAGACAGCTAAGTCAGAGTCAATAACATCTGAGTCAAATGTTGCAAGTCCTGAGTCAAGTCCTGTGCTCAAAGATTTATCAGGGAGCATCTTAGACTGTCATTCTCTTCCTTTTTTGAGAGCATATAAAGAGGTTGAACTTTGTGAAACACGAACAGAACCTGGATCTTCATCTTTCATCTTCATAATTGCCTTTCACGCTGTAAATCATCTGATCAATCAGAAGATGTAGATCCACATGTTTTGTCCTCAAAACGAGGACATTACTGGTAGGAAACTATTATCTAAGAACACATGTACCATTTTAATGTGTCCTTTGTCATCCTTCACCTTGTATGTGTAAGGGTATTATTCACAACAGTGTACACAGTAGGATCCCGTTTATCTGCAAACACTCATTTCACTCTTTCTACTTTACTGGTAATGAGCATCTCTATTCAAATGTACTCATTTGACCATGAGGCTATAAAACTAAGTCTGTTTCCTCTGATTTTGCAAAGCATTTTATTTAGCATTTTCAGCTGTTTTGTGAAGGCAGTCGTGGCCTAATAGTTCAAGAGCTGGACTTGTAATCTAAAGGTTTGAGTCTTGGTTCTGGCACAAATTGTATGTGGTGGGAATAAAAGACCAGTGCTCTCTTTTCAATGCACTCTTAAGCAAAGCACCAAACCCCCAAACACCCAACATGCTCTGAGGTAGAACATATTGATGTATCCTTAGTTATCCTGTACAGAATCCCATCACACACTTTAAGGTGATTCCATAGTTGACAAGGGCCCTATAGTCAAGTTTTACTCTCTCTCGTCCTGAAAAGTGTGTTATGCAGGTGTTCTATGGAGTATGAAATCCAGCTCATTCTGAGAGAATGTAGAAAGAGGAACTTGGCTAGTGGCTGCAAGATGTTAAACTCACTTCAACTAAAATTGTTCACATCACTTTCACCATCTCACAATCATCTTGGACATTTAACCTGCGGCACTCAAACTTCAGACAAAACACATTCTGTATTCCTTCTTCGCTTACTACATCAGCAATTCAGTAAGTCAGTGGTTGTAACTCTCATTCATGAGCTTATGGCTAATTGTCCTTGCTAATGGATCTCTGCTAAAAGTCAGCCACAAAGTTCTTAGATCCTGCAATATGCTTTATGTCGAAAGAATAAGAAGTTAATTTTAAAACCCACCTTTGTTCACGTGAATTTTGGCTTCGTCATAATACACGCATGTGGACTTTTTCAGGCAAGACTATGAAGCTGTGCCCCTTGAGCCAGTTACTGAACTTTTCACACACACTCCACACTTCATATCTAGCCCATGCGCATGGTACTACTTCTGTGCATGGTCAGGGTCTTGCTTGCAAAGGCAACAAGCCAAGCTATTTCTTCCCCTTTTTTTCTGGAAGTTGGGAGAGTACAGCACTTAGTCACAAAGACAAAGTCCTTTAGGAAACCTGGGAAACCGGGAGAGGCCAGAATACAAACACCACTACACTGGAGAGCCAGGGATTTTTCTAACTGGAATGTTTTGAAATACTTAGCTTTAATCTCTGTCTTTATTTTAAATTTGATAAGAGACAAATGTGCAAACAAGGACAGGAAAATGGGTAACTTGGAGTTCCTTGAGCACTGTTCATCCACCTTTGTGTGGATTATGTTTGTTTAACTCTGCTCTGAACATGCGCCAGGAATTGACCGTTCGCAGAGACCCGCCCTCCTTAGTTAATGTTGCCATGACAAACAATGCAGCTGTCACACTACACGTGTGTTCTAACGTAGTGAAAAAACACACTGCAGTGCAAAGAGAAAACTGACAATACCCCGACAGAGAAGATGGATCAGGAAACACATGTTTCATATCAGTAATGAAAAATATATTTCATCACTTCAGAGTGTCGCAGTGTCAGTGTTTTTGCAGTAAAGGACCTGTATTAGTTTAACAAAGTGAGAAGAAGTGATGAGAGCTCTATGGATTTCTATGGAGACCGTCAAGCAAGCTCTTTGCTAACGGTCATATTTAATTTTGCATTAATGAAATAACCAGTGTTGGGGGTAACGCATTACAAGTAACGTGAGTTACGTAATAATATTACTTTTCCAAGTAACTAGTAAAGTAATGCATTACTTTTTAATTCTAGAATAATATAACTGAGTTACTTTTTCAAAAAAGTAATGCCAGTTACTTTGTTTCATATTTATTGACTGACAAGTCTCCTGACGCCATGTTGGGAGAAATCAGAAATACAGAGGAATACACTGTAGTTCTAGACTAAATGTGAATGTGCATTAATTCATCTCACTCTCAAAAAACAGATTTAGTACTCATCAAAATTAAACTATATAGAGAA
>JAUMHE010000048.1:7101848-7121190 GCA_032359235.1 Enteromius mattozi | reverse complement strand
AACAAGGAGCATAAGACTGTGGAAATACAGATAAAAGGCCTTGAAAATGAACTTAGAAAATCAAAGGAGGAATTAAAAAAAATTCCAACAGTGGATTATATGGAGAAACTGGATTACATTGATAACCAGGGGCCTCATTTATAAAGCGTGCGTACGCACAGATTTGATCGTAGAGTGTGCGTACGCTTAAATCCAGGCCATAGCTCATATTTATAAAAATGGCCTTTGACGTGGAAAAGTGCTTAGCGTGACGTCAGGGTCTGAGCAGACGTACGCACTTTTTATTATCCGAATATTGCAGGTTTTTGAAAATTTAAGCTGTTCTTGCAGTTTGCTGCTCAAAATTATGATGATTGGTGATATACTATATGTTAATGGCATTAATTATGAGTCGTTTCCAAGGCAGAGAGCTGAAACCATTGCGCGCAATTTCTAAATCATTTGCGATTCATAGATTTCACATCTGAAAGAGACGCGGATTTTCCGCTCTTACGTTCATTCTATGAATCGCACGTACCCATCTGAGAAATTACCGTTAGATCAAATTTAGAATCATTTCTGCGCAACATTTTATAAATGAGACCCCTGGTGTGAAACTTCTTGCCCAATGTGTCTTATAAAGTGTCATCAAAACATCTGCAATAAAGTGACTTCTATATTTTATCCATTCAAAAGACTACGAAAGCGATCCCAGCAAAGAGTAGCCTATATAAGCTTCTATACTCTTTGTCCCAGTTCTGCACGTTATTATAGCGCTGTGTTTATGGTTCGCATTACTAAACGAATCAACCGTTTAACTGAATCGTTTTAATGGATGAATCAGTGACAAAGACAGTGACTTACTGCCACCTACTGGAGGGGTCAGTTATAATCTGTAAATTCTGTTAATATAATCAAACAAATGCACAAATATCAATGGGAAGTCCCTTATGCACTGTTGGGGTCGTTTTTGACCCCTAGGGGGTGTTATCATATCTTTCTCTGTGTTTTAGTAAATTGAAAGATTTTTTGGTGACAAGTCTTATTTTTACACATATTTTGGGAAAATGCTTTGAAATTTTTCAAAAACTCAAAAATGCACTGTGGGTAAATTTACTACCCTTTCCTTATGTTAATTAAACAGCTTTAAAAACGCATCAAATAAATATTTTTTTCAATTTTTTTTGCATAAACCTGTTAATCAACTTCAGTCCTGACCAAAACTACCAAATTAAAAAAAAAATCCAGGATTTTGACTCTTTAATTGACAATTTCATAAATGATGTCACTGATTTGGGGGGAAAAAACACACAAAATGACTTATTTTCAGTATAAAAGGTAATTGTGGACTGGATTTTTTTAAACCTTTATCACAGTCTTGGACATGTGAAAGATTTCTAACAACATTGGCTTTCATGCATTGTTAGATTTTTTTGCAGCATCAGATTTAAATTTTTTCTCCCTCATTTACTGTTCGTGGCCGTTTTTGGCCCATTGACTTCCATTATAACCACATTTTTGGATTCCATTGCCATGACACCATATAATCATGCATTCTTGATTGTTTGTGGTTTTCCCTGTTGATCATCATTTGGCACCATTAACCCTTTAGATATTCCTGTGCAAAAAAGTGTAGTTTCTGGCTTGTATATAGAGTTATATGGAGTATAACAGCATATTATAGAGTGTGAGTGTGAGAGTGTGAGAGAAACCTTTCTGCACTTACCTTGATATGTCTGGAAAAATGAAAATAAGTGCCTCATCTCTCAGAACTACTACAACTACACTACATACAACTACATGGTAAACACCCCCACCCCCAACACAGAGTCCCCCCAGTGGATTTTGGCCATTTCCACCACTGCATATAGGCAACTGGGGAGATGCTTTGATGATTATGGGGCACACTGGATAAGAAGCATAGCACCAAGTCTCAACAACAACAACAACAACAACAACAACAATAATAATAATAATAATAAAATCATAATAAAGTCTTTCAGTTTTTGAAAACCCTCCCATGTCAC
Organism: Enteromius mattozi; assembly: GCA_032359235.1. NCBI lineage: Eukaryota > Metazoa > Chordata > Actinopteri > Cypriniformes > Cyprinidae > Enteromius > Enteromius mattozi. The sequence goes on along the minus strand of JAUMHE010000048.1, from coordinate 7,119,184 downwards.
TTACACAGTTGCAATGTATGGATTTACTCAGTCATAAGTTACAAAAACGTGATTTATTCATTCACAATTTCTTTATTAGCAACATTCTGAAGGTTAAATTCACAACATGACTCAACTGAAACCCTGTAACTTCAGACTTGACTCACATTTTTCCCCCGTCATATTTAAAGTCTCTGCCAAAAGGGGGCAGTACGTACCGCTACATCTAGGCCTACTTCAACTAAATCCCTTCTCACACACTTCACGTCAGGACCTTGTTCAGCATCCACATGTTACACCGACAATCATCCAACTAAACGTTTTTGCTTCCCAGAGTGTTCTAGGAATCATAGTTAATGGCTGTAAACAAATAAAGATTTTTTTTCCCCTCTCTGAATAATTAGTCTTTATGAAACCTTATATTAAAAGGTATTATTAATATGTTATACGCTTAATTTTTCCTATGGTCATATTTTGTACAATTGAAGTTGAACTTTCTGTACTTTCCCTAGGAAACAAGATACTAAAATAATTTTAAAAAATGATCAGAAAAGACTTAACAATATGAAGCAATTTTTTTTGTGATATTACATGTCTGTTTGTGACATTGATGTAGTCAATAATTTATTAGACAATCACAAGCAACTTTCAAGCAATTTAAGATGTGGCTAATGTACAGAAAATTACTTACACAGTATCTGAGGTATGCAGAGGGAACATATTGCTTTATTTATAATTATTAGTTTAAATAAAAATATTACAAATGACATAAATATTGTTTGCATATTTGAGAACAGTAAAACAAGTAGTCAATTGAAATCACTCAGTGTGAGCATGTTAGTTAAAATAAGTATAAGGGCTTAGCTGTGAAAGAACAAAACTTTCATACAAAAAACAACTACAAACAAACAAACAAACAAACAAACAAAAAAACATTACATTTAGTCTATTTAAAATATTTTCTTTAGACTAAGTCAGCTGCTTTGAGTCATCTGAATAAAAAAACAACAAAAAGTATGCATCAACAAAATTGTATTTTCCTGACTGAAAAAAAACAATGGGCTTGAAAAAGAAACTTTTCCCACTCGCTGGAAAAGAACAATACTCTGTCTTTTATGCTGTAATACACTGTCTTTTTAAAGATCAGATTCATATGGCTTTTTTGACTGATGGATTAGTGTAACTAGTGGTATTTATTTTTTTTAATGTGGGAAGAAAAAACACACCACTACCACTCCTAGTAACCCCTATAAGAAAATGTTTCCATGACATCCATGCATCAACAAATAAATGCTTCTGTGGCTGAATGAATCTGTTAATAGCTAAAAACTGGCAACACATTTCATCAACTTAAAAAAAAATGCTGGTTTCTTGGCTTAAAAAGAAGCACATATTTACACAATAATATATTGCTTCATAGCTTTTGATACGAAGAGCATTTATATCAAACACTGACGCTAGATAAAGATAGGGTGTTGAGGTTTTTACATTCAGCTGTCGATGATTACAAAAACTGTATGATTGTATATACAGAAAGATTCATTTCACTTAAAAAAAAATACCCACTTGCTCAGAATTAGCTTACATCTGTTTCCTAAAAGTTTGCAGGCACTTATGACAACTTTTATGTACGCAATACATGAGAATCTTCAAAGTCAGTGCTCATTAACAGTATATCGTGCCCTTTTTTCATATTGAGTCATAAAAAACTGAAACAAAACAAACCTAACTCGTATATCTGTTGAGAGGAAAATGTGTCATGCTTCTGAGAAGATCATGAGATGTGATCTTCATATTTCGAAAGGAAGAAGAAAAAACACCAAGAAAGTATCACAACCCCCCACGCAATCCTTGTTAATGTCAGCGAGCATTTCCTAGTACAACAGCTGGAAAATCTCAGGTGTTCTAGCAGCTGATCTTGATACTGCATTCTTCCAAAATGTCACACTTAAAGCAAGAATATAAGAACAATCACCATTGTAAAAACTGGACATGGATATAGTTTTCACCTGGAAAGCCAATAACGTCTGCAATATATGCGACAGTCTACCAGCTGTCTGCCCATTTTATGATAGTGATAAAACTGGAAAAGGGTCCTCTCTGGACGTTTACAAATTCACTCGGAAACACTTCCACTGATAACTGGCTTGTTGGCAGCATTTTCATTAGAAGGAAAGTGTTGAGCAGGGTGTCCTGAGGTTGGACACTCACCACCTGAGAGTCATGTGCGGCTGCAATTCGCTGCTTCTTTCCATCAGAAGTGATATTCACTACAATTCTGAGTTCTTTAGTAGAGTGGATGTCACGGGTGAATTGGAAGTTAACTTGTATGTAGACCAGGTAGACGCCTTTTTCTGGAATGGTCATAAACATGTTGGTGTTGTCCAGAATTTTCTCAGTCGTATTGCTGTATCCGTGCCACGCATCCTGCCAGATCAAGCGATGATTTGTTTGACTGCAATTTCGAGCTTGAAGGAGATCGACATTATAGAATCGCACAGGTTTATATTAAGTTATGTCATTTCAATATAACCATTTCACATTTTCTGCTAGCATCTTTCATAAAAATATTTAAATTTATGGAAAATCACCTGCAAAAAGCCATTGTTTCCGAGAGGCATTCTTTGTGGAGAACAGGCTTTCTATTACAGAGACTGTGTGATCAAAAAAGACAAAAAACATCACCAAGAATGTGACACCAAGGATTCCACTGCTGAACAAATGCTGGTTAAAATGCCAGCAAATAAAATTGTTGCATGACTAAACGTGCAATTCACAGCTGTACAGGAAAATGCGCTGAAACAGACCACAAAAATGCATTACACTAACATCTACACAGCAAGAAAGCTCGGCTCCCCACCCAAACATTCTCACAGCAAACTCCCACAAACACACACACACACACACAACAAAAAGCACAACTGCCCCACGCTATACATGTTACCATTACCACTGTAGTAACCACATTTATATAGTACCGTTACATTACAATAATTTAGAATTAGAAAGATTCCTCAAACAGTAAGAGCTTTCAGAACCTTTCTACCATTTGCATTTTATATTCTCAACTTTTATTGATTCTGACCACAAAATCAGATTCTATTCAAGTTTAAATCATGCTCAGTTTTTATGTAAACAAATTGTTTAGGTGCTTGTGAATGGTTATTCGTGCCAAATTCTACCTTAATATTTCGTTTTTGGCTTAATATAGGCTACAGGTTTTCACTAGGGTTTCAAACGCTTTGTTTAGTAACGACAAAATTCAAATTGCAAGTTAGACAGCGCGTTTTGCCATCACTGAGGAGGTTACGTAGCAATAGCATTTTTATGCATCACAAACTATTATAAATTCTCAAGCGTTCTTCATTTTTAGAACTTTGGTTTTCCGCCATCCACAGAGACATTGTAAAACCCCGAACGTGGATTAATGGACTAATACAGTGACATACAGAGCAAAGCCACTTGAACGCATAGCAGTCTCCCATAGAATACCGTTATAAACAAAAAGCCTATGTAGCTGAAGAAAAAATGGAAATACTGACAAAGTACACAGAATGTAATAATACTTAGGTATAACTTACCATTCACGGAGCTAATTGTTTGAAATTCATGCACCTGTTGAAGTTACAGTAAGACATGTCACTTCAAGAGTAGATTGCATAGAAACGGAGCCTACGTAAAAACGCATAAATGCATTCATTCGTTGTTTACAAACACGCCCTCTGCAACTTGATCCATGAATTAGCTATCCACATAAAATGCTGAAAGAAAAGCTTCAAGATGGAAAACAAGGAAGTGCTTCACTGCTTTGTGTGTGTACGTGAACTGAAGAACGTGAACGAATTTTCTCTCTCTCTTTTTTTCATAAAATATGTTAAAACAGAATGATTACTAGAATGGTAATCTATCTTACCTGTCTTTTATTCAACCAAACTCAATTGCCAAGTTATTCTACAAAGTGTTCCACGGAATCTTTTTATTGCTCAAAATAACAATATCTAGGTATATACGGAATTAGAAATGATGAGGCTGTAGATCAGTTATATTTACCTTTGGCATGAAGATATACGTCAAGCACGAAGCGATTGAAATAAGGACCAAAGCTATAGATATCCAGATAATATGCGCCCTGGCTGCCCGCACTGCATCCATGCCTGCTTCTCAAGAAGTTGAAATAACTTCAGTCTCACACAAGAAATGCCTCTTGTACCGGATGAAGTTCTCGATTGTAATAAGATAGGCTACGAGTCTCTCCCACGCGCTCAACGGTGAGCTATTAACTCCGCATCACCTTTGGGTAAGATGAGGGAGGATGCGATCATGGTAACAGAAAACGCATAGCTTTCACTATGTAAAGCACGCTTTCATACATTTCACTGATATCTTGTAATCTGAGCCAGCATCTTGTTTCATTCAGTTATTAGCACTGTTTCAATCTTTTATCAGATTAGTCAATAAAACCTACAGCTACGAAAGCGAGGTGCCGAGTGTGCTTTAAAACACAGAAGTTCTTCAATCTAATGGGTCCTGAAGAGCGACAATGAAATGGAATCTTAAAGGGGCAGTTCACCCACAAATAAAAAAAACCTACACTCTTGCATTATTTACTCACCCCTATATCAAAAAAAATATCAAAAGAAGATACTTTGGAGCATCTCTTTGAAGATGAACGAACACAATAAATTACTAAATCAAATCCATAAAAGCTGCAATATTTATTGTAAAAGAAGTCTACACGTGCAATAAATTTGACATCCTCCAGAGCAGCCACATGGTAGCAATTTTATGATAGTTGTTTTGCAAATTTAGGAAATTAAGTATCAGTTGTTTGAGCCAGATCTTCTAGTAATTTGTTATGTTTAAAATGCATTTTTTTAAATCTCAAATTAAACTCATTCAATTATTTGCTGATCTAATTATAGGTTATGCATCAGCGACTGGAAGTAAACTATTACCCTCCAAAGCTAAATAAGAATCACTAAGCAACAATTATGAGGACAGTAGAATATAGAATTCATTTAACAAAACAAAAAAGTGTCATTTAAAAACAAGAGTTTCAATTATAACTTACTGTGATCAAACCTCTCACCCACCTAATCCGTTACCTGAATTAGCTATTTTCCCACAGTATACAGTAACAGTACAATGTTGTAAAGTAGCAGTTAAAATAGAAAACTTTTTTATGGGACATTGTTGCCATTTCATCAACTGCTGTTGTTTAAAGTCCCTATTATTGACTTCAGCTTTAAAAGTGTCTTCAGGACTTAAAACGTGGTCTTCATCAATGCACAGAAACCAGGAGATTCCTCAGAATGTCTCCTTTTGTATTCTGCAGAGTGTGACACAGGTATGGAACAGCATATGTAAACGTGCCAAAATTTGAAACTATCCCTTTAAGAGGAAACATAGACCTCAAGTACCTCAGAGACCACCCCTCTGGTATTTTCCCACAATGTTGACTGGAAGTCATAAGAAATATCTGTAATCAATCATGCAAACAAGGTCACCACATGTCTGTATGTGTGCTCCCATCGGGTGTGGGTGTTAGCAGAAGCATCAGCAAAAATTGTTATGCACTGTGCATGTTTAGGTTTTGCTGGCGCTTTAGGGACATTCAGTCTGTTTGTGAGCATTTCACTGTTGATTCAGACACAGATTATGTTTTTCCAGTTATATACACGCATATATATTTTTATATGACTCATTTTTTATCGGTTACTCTATTTACAGAACTCACAAGTTAAATTTCCAAAAGAGGGCAGTTTCCCAGATGATATCAAAGTAAGTAAAAGAAAATGCCCGCAAATGTCTTCCATTTCGAAGGCCTATATGGTTCAGTAATGCCACAGTGACATCAGATTCCACTCGTCAGCATTCGATTGGCTAAATGCTGTTGATTTCCGGCATCATGTGCTCACAATAATTTAAATGTCTCAGGATTTTTGATGTGCAATAATTTCTGTTTTGTATTTACTGTTTACTTGATTTTAAAGTAGAATCTAAAGGGTGTTGATCTTGAATGCTAAAGCTCAGAATTAAAGCTGGGAGGCTGTGTTGGCTAGGTTCGCATTAACCATTCTGCCGATATTAGAGTTAGACATTCAAAAAATTCACTGCAGGGTTTGTGGGATTGAGGGATGATCTCGACAAAAACCTCAACATCTCTGTGTCATGGCAACAGTATTTCCAGGTAGGCAAGAGAGACATGCGAAAGACTCTCACTACTACAACAGTTAGTTTCCACTTGAAATGCTCTCCATTAGCAAAATGGAAAGATGCAGTGTTAACTGGGACGGGAGATAAGTGAAAATCAGTTGTGTTTTCAATCACTCCCACGGCCAGTCTGCATCGTGTTTACAATATCACAAACAAAATCAACATTATCATCATATTTCTGTATGACACTTCAAGCCTTTTTTATACGAGGGAGCAGGTGACAAATGCAGGGGCGGAGTAATGTGCACAATAACACCTCTTTTATGGTTTCAAAAGTGAATTTCTCCATTAACATTGTTTCTGTGAAAAAAATGACTAACAATAATGAGGTCAGAGTTTAAGAACATTCCTAAAGTTACTTACATGTTAAATGTTTTATCGGTGTTAGTATTTAACAACATTATTTTACAATAGGCAAAGCTGTCTCTTTTTGCTCTCGTCCTATCTCTGCTGTAACTGAAACGCCGACCGTTAAAGGTGGGCACTAGCCAGTTTTGCACATTAGTCCCGCCCGCCCATGCTTTATACGATAGGCTACAGTAATTCCTGTTTCTGTTTGAATTCATGTAAAGACTTAATAAGCCAGCAAAAGTAAAAGGGGGAAGACAACTAAGTTGAATTACTTTGTTTTTTTTTTTTTGCTTATTTAAAGAGGATGCTTTTTATTTGCCTTGACTTAGTATGACTAAAAAAAGTGACTCAGATTCTGTGATATTTGTTTTATGACCCCTTAATGGATACCCAGAAGGTGTGGGCGATTGCAGGAATACTCCCCAGCTATCTACCTTTGACCTTTAAGAAGGGTACAATTTAAAGATGAGAACATTTAAGTAGGTGGGGGGCTTTTATAGCTATTCTCCACTGGATTGTTTTCAGGATTGAGCAAAAGCAAATAGTTTATCTCAGAAGAAAAGTCACAATATGGAAATTGTGTCATCAAGTAATTGTGATTAAACATTCCCTCTGTACATTAGAACTTCTACATTAGAAGATTGCAGTATGACTCAAAGACAAGACACCTGGGGGCAGCCAATGTTGAGTTCAGATCAAAACAGATTTAGATTGCATTTTTCGTTGTTTAGAGTTGTGCGTGGGCTTCTAAACACAGAACTCCTTTAGAAACGGACAAGATCATACAAGAACATGGTTTATTTAGCTCAGCTATTGAAAATATGTTGCCTCATGCAGCTTTGTGTACTGTGTAAGGGAGGAAGGCTATTAATATTAGAAGTCATGCGTTAGATTGTTAAAACATATTGTTATAAAAACAAATCCTTTGAAGTCAGACACTTACTTGATTGATCCTACCATCACGATTCTTACACAAATGATGCCATCAGAAACACATGGTCTGTAGATGAAAGTGATGATTATACTGAACAGAAAAAAAGAAACTGATGTGAGCAATATAGTTTACTGTACATGTAAGAAAGGAGTCATGCTTTAACCTTTTGTGGTCTCCCTAAAGGAACACTGCAAACTGAAGTAAACATATTGACATACATAAGAACAGAATTTATTGCTAAACTGTACCATACCGATAAAGACTTTGGGATGTACATAATGAGGTCATCTCAGTTTTGTGGAACATGCACAATGAATCTGGTATAATTATATTTTGTTTCTTTAAAATCCTATCAACTTAATGTCATTAAAGGGTTAGATTTAGGGTAATATTAAAAATTCTCCTGGCACCTCCAAGCATTTCCATGGGAATAAATGTGTGTTCTGTATACACGTCAGAAGACATTAAATAAAGTAGTTTTATCTGGGGGGGAAGATAAATACATTTTTATCTTTATTGAAAGATAAATATCCATATTTCAAATGTAATAAATTTTTTTTCTCACTTCCGCTGACTTTGGCATGCAGAAGCAGTGAAATGTACTGTGTTGTGTGATTAATGACACCCAAAAAAAGCTTGGAGGGACCTGGAAAAGTTTTAATATAACTCTGATCGGATTCATGTGAAAGAAGAAAGTCACATACACCTGGGATGCTTTGAAGGTGAATAAAAGACAGGCTAATAAAAATTTTTGGGTGAGCTAACCCTTTAATGTAAAAATACTAATGCCTTATGCATGTGGACAAATGCAGTTTGGGATTTAGTTTGGTTTAAAATAATAATGAATAATAAGTAGAGAGGTAAATAGATAAATCTGAATGACATAATATAAATATATAAAATGTTTATTTATTTTTTTGTTGTTGTTGTAGGGGTGTCAAAATAAAAAGTTTTTACAGTTCTACTTTAGGTTATGATGATGAATAATGAAGAAGTATGAAATGTACACCTAATTCATGAAATTATTAAACAATAGCTCCATAATTTCAACATATTATGACAATTAAATAATAAAGACATCATGCCCTCTGGCCCAAAATAAAACATTACTTATTTCCATACAATTGAAATGTGTTACGGTGTTCACCATTTACCTGGTAACAAATCAGTATTAAAAATGTTATCATCCAACATAAGATAGATTCACAGTGCCTCAAATACAACTGAATAATAACATCTTTTCACAAAAGTGAAATGTACCGCAGTGTAATGTACCATTTTATTCAACTGAAGTTTGTGATTTTCAGTAGTGTTTTCTAGTTTTGTGCACACTCTGAACCAGCTGGTCAGGAAACTGGTAGACTGTTGTTAGGAAATCCGGCTTTTATTGAAATCTTTCACAGAGTTAGTTGTAAATATGGTGCACCATGCATACTGCACAATGCATACATATGCAAGATTAAGACACCCTTACGACGTCAGTCTCTATGTGTGCGCATGAGTATGCTGGTCACAGAAACATGACTCGTCATCATATGTACCAATACAATAGCAGCCTCCTCATGACAACCATTCTGTACATCTAATATTTACATAGTCCAACACACCTCGGATGAAGACAGCTTCAGGATGGTGAAAGTAGGCAGAGAGCTAAAAGTAAATATCCCAAGAGTTATCTGACATACAATCACAGATGAACTATTGCTCTTGTCTTCAAGTTCAGGCCATCACCTATCAAGAACAGACTTACTCATACACACCTTTTAAGAAATTCTATTACTGACTGACATGGCGTATCTTTGTTTTTTATTAAATTCCAATCATAATAATATATCAATCTGCTCAGTACCCACACATACACCCATGCAGTCAAATGTGCACTTATTCATTACTGAGCCAGTTACTCAACTTGTTTTAGCCTGTGCTACACAAATGGCAGTGACTGATTACTGTCCGGTACGGCTGTTGGACCCATCAACCATTATTGCTCATCTGATCATATATGTTCCCCTCCACTGCAACTCACCCAAAGAGACCCGAAGCCATCAATACGAGAGGTTCGTCCAAATAAATTAACCAAAACTCCCAGTCAGACAAGTTGTGTCAAGTCCACACAACCAGGCATGGCACCTTTTAACAGGTGGCCGGTGATAAGTCCCGAAGGAAAAGCGGATTGAGGAGAACATTTCTGAAAAATAAATAAAACAAGTACAATTCCATACACCACGAAACAGTCTTCTAAATCCACTTTGCCTTTTGTAAAACTGTGACAAGAATTAGTCAGGCTCTCTCCACCTGAGACTGATGCGCAGATCCTCTTTGGCCTGATAAAATCAAGTCATCCCTTCGTGCAATTTGCTTCGGCAAGAAAGCGCTTGTCAAAAAATGCAAGTGAATGCAGAAATCATACAGCATCTGCCATTTAGTATTATGTATTTCCATTGCATTATACACAGGCCTGCTCTGTATGCCAGGTCCGGTGTAACGGCGCCCCCTGAAGTCCTGCACCTGTAAAAGCAAGAAGTAACACTAAAACAGTGTGTTTTGCTCACACACACACAAAAAACTAAATAAAACTACATCCATCCTCAGTTTGTTGAAAACGAATGTCCACTGTGTGCATTTAAAACAGCATTTACAAAGGGAGCTTGTGAATGGACGTAACTGCAAATTAAATTAATAAGCAGGTGCATTTGATTGATCTATCCAGGTGTGATGAAACGTCATGCATGTCTCACTGTCGCTGTATTAATATTCAATCGGACATGCCTCTTTGTCTAGTATTCTGTCACACGTTAGTGAATTAGTCTCTGCATCTCTTCTCTTTCTTCAAAACAAGACAACATGTTTCAGCTGTAAATCAGCCAAGGCCTTTAACAAGGCAGGATGTTTAACTTGGCTTTACTGTTAAATGCACTGCTCATGTTACTCATTCATTTCTTTGTCTTCTTGCTCTGAAGTGCTTGTTTGAGTGTTTGCATTATGTCCAGTGGGAAAACCTTGTCCGTGGTCTATTAGCATAAAATGAAAAAAAAAAAATCCACATGTCCATAAATTTGCCAAGCGTCAGGCCAGCGTTGAAGTAGCAAACCAGTTTCTGTGAAGGAACATTAGTTACACTTTATACAGACCTCCAGGACCGGTTAAAGCAAGCTGTCCATTGCCCATGTCACTAACTTCATCTTCTAAAAGCCCTGATACATCTGCGTTCGGAATGCTGTCATGATAGCTGCTGAAGCTAATGTTGTCCTCCTTCAACTCGATGGTCCAGAATGGGGCGTTCAGCTTACGGTTCTGGTATTCTCTGTAAGTGTACACGCCTCCTACCACCGCCAAGAGAGCAAGGACAACTATGATGATGACGGCCAGGACAATGATGTTGAACTGGTTCCATGGAAGTGGAGTCACTGTGGTGGTGGTGTTGGGAGTGGAGCTGCCCAGGCTGCTCAGCAAAGTTGTGGAGACTGTGGTGAACTGTGCTGTAGCATTGGGGCTGGAGGTCATGGTGGTGTAGTGAAACCAGTGGGTAGTGGTTGAAGGAGTAGTGTGGACGACTATGGACAGGGCAAGAGAGAGAGAACAGTTTGAGACAGTAGACATGTAATAAAATACGACATTTCCAAATGAATGACTTTCCAGTGATATTCCTGTACTGCTGCTAAATGTATATTGTGAATGTAAGTTTACAGTGCTGAGTGAATGCAATGGGGAAAATATACTATTTGTCATGACTTAGTAGGAAAATAAGATTTCTTTTAATGAATCATTAAAAAAAAAAAAACTTTTTTGAATCAGTCTGACTGAACTTCTGACTCATTCACTAAACTGACGGTTATCATTGATCAGGAAGTTACCACCATGTGGAAAATAGAGAGAGAGAGCAAAAAAGAGGAAAGTAAGAGGAAGGGAATGAAAAAGGGTAAGAGCAGTTGAACAGTACCATGTGCAGCCCTGATCTAGTGTAATGTAGAGAACAGATGCTGCATGCTGGTAGAAAGTTCACAGGAAGGAACGATTCCATCTGTTCAGTAGAACAGACAATGTCAGACCATACGCAGTGTACATAAAGACTAAAAACCTACCTCAGAAAACGTAAGGTTAATCATGCAGTGCTATTTTTGTTATGTACTAAAAGTATTTATTGATATTTATAATTATTATTTTGAGTTTGTGTTTTTAATAATTGTATGTGCTTTTGTCATTTTTATAAAAAATATTTCAATATCGTTTTGTTTTTTTTTGTTTTTTACATTTTAGTACATTTGCCAAGGCAACATTTGTAATTAATTTTGAGAATAAAGTATTTAAACATATATATACAGTATATATATATATATATATGAGTAACATAGTAAAACACATTTTTGGTAATTAAAAAGTCCAGCTGTAATAAAATATTATATATACACAGTATATATATATATATATATGTGTGTATTTTACTCTTGTTTTACATTAACAATAACAAAACTGCCATTATGAGAAAAACTTTATATGAGATATTTCAGCCATTATTGGAAAGTCAACATTTCTGGAGCTTTATTAGTGCAGCTACCTCTGTAATGGGACATTATCAGTGAGCGGGAAGATGGTTGTTCTGTAGCAGCAGAACATCTGGAGCAGAGCTCAGACAGACCGAAAGAGAAGGATTTATTATTGTTGGCTGAGTGGAAAGATTGACGAAAAGTGAGTGTGGATTTGGCTGACTTACTGGAGTGATAAATCACTCTTTTCTTCCTTTCTCTTTCATGCAGTCACCCTGTGGTCCAAGCTCACTGTTTGGCAGCCTGAGCCAGCCTGCCTGTGGGAATGTACGGTCTGTCTTTCTTACAGTACGCCACTGATAGAATCAGCAGTGTACAGACGGATGTTCTGAGTCAGAACACCGATATGGGATTAGTCATTCTAAAACACATCCTTTCTTCCACTCTCTGAAAACCACAGTCACAAAACACGCAAGCACTTTTTAATCACCTCTTAAAATAGTTTCTTAAATATATGAATACCTAAAGTTCAGGTTCTTCCTGTTCACACAGTCTGTAGAATAAGGCTGGATAACATCAACGTGACACATTTAATGTGTTGTAATTTCAAAAGTGAATCGTAACTGAAACTACACCAAATGCATGAGAAAGTGACTCCGTCTGTCCACGAGAAAGAGTTGACCTGTGGGATCAGTTTCAACCTCTCTCAACTCACTTCACTCTTCTTCAGTACTGAAGTGCACTGAAAAATTACGGTTTTCAGGTTTACAGCTTTAACTGAACTCTTTAAAATGACACGAATGAACGTATTATCAGTACCCGACTGTAGCCAAAAATCACTAGAAGTATTAGTACGACAGGCTCTCACCTGTAGGAGTGCAGTTTCTGGCGAGCGCGTCCCCTGTGAAGCCTTCTGCGCAGCGTTCGCAGTGTGGCCCCGTAGTGTTGTTGATGCAGCTCAGGCAGTGACCTGTGTCCGGGTGACAGATCCGAGGGGATAGGCGGGGGTCTCCGTTCCCGCTGCAGTTACAGGGAAGACAGATGCTGTCGGCGTTGTAGAAGCCATCACTACACTGCTCACAGTTGGGACCCTGGTACTCCGGCTTGCACTGGACACAGTAAGGCTGGCCACTTGAGTCTAAACACATAAAAGAGACAAAGGAAGTTTAAAATTACAGTCTAGATTCACTCTGTCAAAAAATGAATGAATGACACATTTAGGCACAGCTACTTAGTACAGTACAGGGTATTTTCTCTAAAATTAAATCAACTATGACAAAGGCATAGAGTTTGTTTCATTTGGCCACCAGATGGCAGAATCTTCTAAGAATGTGGAGGACCACCTGAAACTAAACTAAGGTCTTTGTTTATATTAGCCTATATTCAGTTATCAGATGAACTTTTAACCTTTAATCATTTTGTAAACGTGTTGTCACATTTTTTTTCTTTGCATTTAATAGCAGACCAAGTAATCAAACAACACACAAATCTGGCCTATGAAAAGTTCTGATGAATTCTTAAGCTTAAATTAAAATAAATAAAAAAAAATTGTAGACACTCTTCCTCATGCACAAAAAGAAAAAAACACTGTTTAAAGTCTTTAAAATCACATTCACTTCAAAACCTGCTTTTCTGGAGGATGACACATGTGGCAGATAAACATCTTTTTTTTTTGTCTGATAACATAGCTGATGTTTGTCACGTCAAAGAGTGAAAAAAGAATATAAAATGTTTTCGAAATTTGCCATAAGCATAAGATCATGTGATGAATGCCTACTGTAGTGCAGCTAAAAACACAAAATTGTAAATGTTTCTGTATTCATTAGACAGAGATGTCACATGAAGGGTGGATACGGAAAGTAGATGTATATAGTGTGACCTGCCACTGCAGTTAAACTGCTTGCAACCAGATATGACATCATAAAATGAGCATGATGAATATATGACTACTGGGAAATACCAAGGAACTATTGAGAAATGTTTAGTTTATTGCATGTGATTTCCAAAGTACTTTCAATTGCAATGCAACTGACAGATTATTTTCAAGATAAATATCATATTATGGGACATTTCATTTTCCGACATTAAGAAAATTAGTTGTCATCTAGTGCTCATAAAAAGCGATTACTTTCCGCAGAGAAAAAAAAAGAGAAGAGAAGATCCAGAAGAGACACTTTTTAAAATCATTCACGAGTTCGAACTTGCCAGTAATGAATAATAATGATAATAAGCGAGGCGAGTTTGGCGTGCTGTCCGAGGAGAAACTCAGGGTTCGGCGGGCTGCCGAGCCCTAGGGTTAACAACCCTAGCGGGCTCGGGGAGGAAAGGTAGGGACGGCCCCGTCCGAACCCTGCGTGCTCCCCGGGGAACGAGAGAAGGAGGAGCAGGGGCGGAGGAGGCTATGATCGAGATACTGAGAGAAGGGGGTTTGGCTATTCATAGGAAGCGACGAATGGTCTGACAGGGAGATTAGATGATTAGATGATTAGAGATGAGCGGGCCATTGTTACCTGCGCGTACTCCTCCCGAAACTAGTTTGAAAACATCATTTAATGAGAACAGCAGCCACAACCAAACATGTTTTTCTCTCTCTCTTTCTTTTGGCAAAGCAAATTGGCAGGACCAGACAGAATCTGTAAACTTTTCTTTTGCATTTTCTTCACTGATTTTTTTGGGAGAATCTGGGTTTGATCTCTTACTGCACATTTTTCCAGAATTCTTTGATGTAATAGAAAGTTTAAAAGAGCAGCATTTTTGTTGTTGTTGTAAAATGATAAATTATTATAAATTAATTTAATGCATCATGCTGGATAATTGGAAATTGTGCTGACTGCAAAATTAAACTAGTAGAGTACAATATTTTGAATGACAGGATGGCTTTGCAATCATTGGCAGCCCTTTGTTTCACTAGTGCATTTCTAAACAATAGCAACCAGGGACATGACTATAAAAGTAAAAGGCAACTATTCCTCCATAAAAAGCTCAAAAAAAAAAAAAAAAGGAAAGAAAAAATACTGTGCTCATCCCAATATAGATGGAAAATATATTAGTTCAGAACCAGAAGAAAGAACCGATTTTAGAACCTGGCCCAATGAAGCAGAGGTAAAATAAAAGGAAAGTAGAATGGAAGAACTGAGGAGGAGGTGGGAGAGGAAGAAAGATGAAAGACAGTTGAAGCAAAAACCATGTTGAGCCATATAAAGAGAGAGAGAGAGAGAGATGCAATAAGACAGACTGTATGCAGTACCTGCTGTGAATCAAATATATCTAGCAGGGAGGCAAATTTTATGTTACATACAGAGAGGGGCAGTGAATCAGGGGGCTCTATGACCCTCCTATCTTCATTTGCCCAGACTCAGCACCTGCATATGGCTGACAGCAGGATATAAAACCCAAACCTCCAGGCAGTGATGTAGACCCAGGGAATACTACACTAGAAGGACCAATTTTCCACATTTCTCAAGCATGAGGGCAATAATCATCATGGTAAGATAATGACACAATGAAAGGACGGAGAGTGACTGAGGGACATAGGGACAAAGAGCTTGAGCTCCTCTGTCTGAGCTCTTTGAACTAAAACGATTATTTCACTACAGAATTAAGAACATTCTCACAAGTTATAAAAACGAGACAGAACAAAGAGAAACCGAAAAGCAGACCACTTGAGCTGGTCCGAGTGAAATCAATGTAAACACACACAAAAACTTCTTTTGTTTGTTCTCACCTGTAAGTATTTATTCCGGTATTAAGTCATTTCTTGTTTCTTTTGCATATGTCCCAACACATTAGAGCATACAAAGAGTTCCAGCGACACAAAATATATGCTTCCTCAAGTAGCTGTGACTAGGACTCGTGACAATAATGTCTGAAATGAGGCTAGTCAATGTTTAACCATATCGTAATTGTATCGCCGACAGAAGCTTCCGTAGTGTGGTGACTAACCAGGTCGCTTTTTCAGCGTCACAAGCGTACACACAGATACAATGTTTGACGCATCGAGCTCAGACAGGTATGGACATGCTCAAGGGCTTCAGTCTTTCCAACAGTTTTTACACTTCCTGACCAAAGTATGAAAAAACTCACAAATTAAACACATATAGTAAAAATAGAGTGTGTAATGTACCACAGTGAACGAGTCAAAGTAGTCATCTATACTCTCTATATTACATATACTGTACATATATGAAGAGTTCTTGTTTTATATTTTTAATATTTTATCAGCTCCCTGCATGTTTCTCTCTCTCAAACTCTGTCTATCACAAGGGTGGACTTTCACATACTGCTAAATCAAAGCTGAAGCTCTGGTGGAATGAAGCAGGCAACTTCATCAAAATGATAGCAACTGACACTGCATGGCAGATAACAAGCCAACCAGTGCTAGTTCATTTCCAATGCAAATTCAGCCAGCATATGCAAATCAAACATGCATTTCACTAAGGAAATCTAGCACTGGCAAGGAGAACAGAGCGACTGCGTTCTAATGGTTTCACTTGTAAAGAAAAAAGACATTACAAATTGCTGAAGAAATATGAGTTGAGAATGACTGAATGAGTATCTAAACTACACTCACACGCCAGTTAAATTCTACAGCAACAGTGCAGCTTTTAGCCTTAAAGGGGTCATATAACACCAATTTTCCACAAGCTGATTCTTTAAGGTCTTAATGAAAAGTCTGTAATATAGTTTGTTTGAAATTTCTCAATTGAAGTGTAAAAAACACCCATTTTACCCTGTCAAAAACAGCTCTTTTCAAAGCACTCTGTTCTGTGTACTTTCTCTTTAAATCTTCACGAGCTCTGCTGACCCCGCCCCTCTTTTCCAAGGTGCTCTCAGAGGATGTTTATTTAGCCGTATTCAAAGTCATAGACATTACAATCATAGTAAAACTTGCTAATTAGCACATTGTTATGAAAGGTGATTTGCAAAGATTCATTCAAAGACATTAAACTGACTGCTTCTGTAGGTGAGGCTGAATCATGAATGATTTGCGCAAACAAACGTATTTAGGTAGAGCAAGGGTGCTTTCCCTTCAGAACCAAATGCAAGTTAATGCGTATTCAGCCACTCAATGTCGGGAGCAAATGACTACTGCTATGTTCATTATAACATTCAACAACAAAACACCTTAATCGGTTAGGAGTCACACATCTCCGACTGATGACAGCTCACTCAGGGCGGGTCTGAGGTAAGACACCAGTCCAATCTGTGTCAAACGCTGCTGTCAATCAACCATTGCGGGAAGGGCCTCCGACCGTGTGACGTCACAAGGTCAGACTGCTCGATTTGTGAAAGGGCAAAACATTTAAGGAGATTACAAAAAAACCACTGGGTGGATTTTTATCATTATAGGGTGGTTGTGTACACAAACTGCC
>JAUMHE010000048.1:7064108-7095719 GCA_032359235.1 Enteromius mattozi | reverse complement strand
ATGTATATTTTTCTTTTAACATGTAATAAATGAAATTAAAATACACAAAAGTTCAAAAGTCTGGGGCAAGGATGTATTCTAATTTAAGTGTAAAATTGACAGCTTTTTGCTTACATCGGAGGTGTTTCTGGAGGGCCACAGCCCGGCAGAATGTAGAAATAAATTAAATTTTAACATATATTAAAATAGAAAACAGTTATTTTACATTGTAAAAATATTTCACAACATTATACTCTTTTTAGTGTATTTTTGATCAAATAAATTTAGCCTTGGATAGGGAAAAAATCTTATCCCATAGTAAAAATAAATAAATAAAAACAAAAAAAGATTGATCGTAATTCTTATAGTGCATGTTTATAATGTTTCTCCTGTTACACAAAAACAGCAGCCCCTCTATGTGGTTACATTTGTGATGTACTGTAATATCTGGAAACACTGAACACACCTGCCCTTTTGCTGGTCTATGTGGTATTTATCTATTGTCAGGTCATACCTTACATCATCTTGCAAGGCTGCAAGAACATTGCTGCAGTCAGCAAACCCAGAAACCCCTCCACAGATCAACAAAGCAGTATCACACAATTCCAGATAAACATATGGCAAATAAAATCAGCCTAGAGAGAAAGAGCATTTCAAAACACTTTCTGAATAAGGCACAAGAAACTCCCCCATCTGTTCTCGCCTTTACAGTACATTTCATAAACATATCCTGTGAGGGTTTAGTTCAGAGTAGAGGCCCAGAGATGAGAGAAAAAAAAAAAAGTTTCCAGTTTCACTTTCACTTAAAATAAACCTCTCTTCTCTTAAAAGTCTTGGTCCACCCACCCAGAAATTCAGACAGCAGGCAGTTGGCCAGAATGATGCAAGAAACATAATCCGAAACAGATGAGAGGGGGGTACTCCACGTATCCCAGATGTGGAAATCTCCTCTGAATTTCCTACAGCAGTGGCCAATAAGAGCTTGATAATAAAGTTAGCAGGCTATGCTAACACTGGCTACGCTTGCCTGATGTGTATGTGGGAAGGACTCACCGAGCTTACAGCTGCCTGTGGAGGTGACGCTGGAGCAGGGACAGGGGATGCAGGGCTCTGTCACAGGAGAACCGGGCCTTCGGTAGAAATTATACCTGCACTTTTCACAGCTGGATCCTTCGGTGTTGCCTTGGCAGTTCACGCAGATGCCTGAAAGAACAGTGGGAGGGAGAGAGGGTTGAGTAAACAGACACACGACTGTGACTGACAGGACTTTGGTCCAGTAAGGTTGACGAGAGGGAAACATAGTTTAAACAAGAAGAAAAAAAAAAAAAGCGAGATTAAGCAAACCTAATTCTAGTGAGCATGCAAAAAAACTATGAAGGAACTTCCTCAGACTCTGCCAGAGCATGTGCAAACAAAATACTAAAAGGGAGTTGCGAAAACAAATAAAACGCATTAACTTGAATGAGCTCTCTTTGAGCGTGCCAATAACATTCAAATGAACTCTTCACGGGTTGAGTGGTTTGCGCTGCTTTTATTTAATTGATTTGAAATGGTGTTTGAAAGCCAAGTGAAAAGAGAACACTTCAACAAGCGATTGCATAATCACAGAGGAAGTACGAGAAATTATTATTATGCAACAAGCTTAACCTGACATGTGCATCAATAGCGCAGTTTCTAATTGGGAAAAAGTGACCAGCTGAAAACTGCGATGAATGAGAGCCGTATTGTCCTTCTTGGAACCTGAGAGAAAAAGCAAATACGCTATACAGTAATAAAGGAGCAGGATGAAATGGCAGAAGGAAAGACTGAAAGAGGATTGAGGTGTTGTTCTGGAGCTGGAACAGGATCTGACAGCATTTTCACATGTGACAGTGATCCTCTGATTCACATGCTGATGAACACCTGTGCTATTGATGTCCAAATGAGATTTCTCTGTTGTGCAGCAGCCTTCTTGTTTTTGCTGTTCTTTTATGCTTTTTTTTTTTTTTAAACAAAGCAACACTTGTGGCTCTACTCCTGTACACAAAATATGTTTGAATGTAATAATATTAGATAGCAAACAACCCAACAAAGAAAAACAGCAGAAAGAAGGTCAAAGATTAGAAAAAGATGAGTAAATGATAAAAATATTTTCATTTTATTCTCCAAAAACGTATTTAAAACCTTGGACATAAAATCACTTTTAATGTAGACATCTTAACGTTTTTGACCCAAGCACAAATCAAGACACTAGTTGTATGACACAGAATATCATAATTGAGATCATTAACTCCAACATATACATGTGTGTTATGTGTTGTCAGATCATGAACACTATGATCGTAGAGAGAGAATGTGTGCATGGTTGCCAGGTGGGGAACAATAAATAAACACTTGGTGGAAAACGTATTGATTCATGGGAAGCTTTGAGGAATTTTGATTTGAAAAAGAGAAGCAGAAATAGCCATCTGTGCAGCTCTACTTTAAACATTTAGTAGATGCTTTTATCCAAAGAGACTTACAATAGAGGAGCATAAGCAATTCATCACATTCATACATTTTTAATTGCGGCATCAATGTCCAAATACGTTTTGGGACCACTACAGTGCTCAGTAAGCAATTACCTCAGATAGAGAAAGATTAATGACACAAATTAACCAAGCAACAGTCACAATTAATGAAAAAGTGCTTCGCACAGGTATAAGCTGCATCACTAGTAATCAGCTGACTATGAGATTCTGTACAGCTGTCATCAGCATGAACATTTAAGCTTGTTTGATCATCTCTGCTTGATAAAGACTGCAGCCTTTTTTCAGCCGTTTTTGCACAAGATCTGAATTAACTTTACAACATTTGATCCGACACAACAATATCACAGACAGTCAGGCAACGAAGCGACGACTTTTTTCTCAAGGATCATTTGTCTCATCTGTCACTGGCTGTGCACTCAAAAATAGATTATTTTTCACAAATGCGCTGCATAACAACTGTAGATTTTTATATTTTCTGAAGTAATGAGTGAGTGACGCTTGGCTGTTCTCACCAACACAAGAGTTCAACAGCTAATGTTCTGAATGGTTTCTGAAGGCAGTGGTTGCTAAGCTGCTAATTTTCTAATATATTTTTGTTCTACTGTATTTTTTTTCTTTTTCCAATCGCTCTTCTGTTTTAACTGTAATAGCAAAACTCACCAAGATTTGAAGTATTATCCCCGTTTGCAGTACAAACATGAATTCTCTGCAATCGAATCATTGTCTTAACATATAAACTAATTTCATTTATTTAATAAAATATGAACAGCATTGCACATATGTAATTAATCATTCTGTGGCGTATGTATATTATTGTAATCTAAAATTACGTTTCTTTTCCAGCAGAAGATGGCATCTCCCAGCGAAACCAGGTATGATTTCAACCAATATCAACCAATCTTCCTCTTCATCTAAGCATCTTTTGGAGTTCTGTAGAACTACCTTAAAACTACATGCATTCTGAAAAGCACTAACATGGCTAACTTGATTTCAGAAAGACCACTTGAATTAATCTCAAAATATATACAAATATCGGATAAAATCAAAATATCATGGATCAGCTCATGACTTCAAGCATCTGTCCATCTATTGACATAAGGTAAGAGTCTGAAATCTTCAGGGATGAAAGCAGAAACATATTCCTTAAGAACAAGACAAAGCAAACACTACAGAGATCCAACTCAGGGCCGTAAGCACACAGATCAAAGAGACCCTGTATGCGTGTTTGAAAAGATGGGCTGCTGTCAGACCCACTCAACTGTGTGTGTGTAAGTGTGTGTTTTTCCACTGGGTCTCTAGGGCCAGACAGTAAAGCAGGAGGAGGATCATTAGTGTTCAAACGCTGTTCCCTGTACTGAAGACGGATGAGTGTCCACAGATGAAGCCTTATGCAAACATTCCCCCTGGTCCAGCTCTAACTCTTCTTTCATTTCATAACAGGAGACTGACACAGCCGTCAGAGGGAAACAAGAGCAGCAAGTCAGGAAAACAATCAATGGTAAAATATTTACATTAACACAAGGCAAACGAATATCTAAATAGCTGAACCAGATTAACTACCATGAAAAAAATATCGTTTCACAGCCTTGATAAACCAACAATACTATTAAAATACAATTTATTATTAATAAAACCTATTTGTGAATGTGTTGTCTGTAACTGAAAACCACACACATTTAGTCAGTGTTAGTCAGATGTTAATTGGTAATTGCTCTCACGGACTGAGCATCATTTGACTAATTCAAAGTCATTTGTTTTGTCTTTTGACTGGCTGATCATTTAACCGGCTCACAGCTGGTTTGTGAATCATACATACTACACTGCAGGCAAAGATGATACAATAGAAAGAGTGTTGTCTGTTTATTGTCTTTATATTATTTTGTACTATCTTGTTTGTTTTATCTCATCACACTCAATTAAGCCAGCGAACCGTCAACTCAGCTGAAATATAATTTCTTTGGCACTGTTACTGAATAGAGGGACAGGATACATTGGTGAAATAAAGCTGTTAATACACAATGTCCACAAATCACCATGACTGTGGCCAGGAATTCGCGAAACTGGGAGGAGGAATAATGAGCCACATTAATGAGCGTGAGTGTCTTTGTATGCATAAGTGTAATTATGAAGACAGGTGTGAGAAAATCAAACACATGCATAGCCTGTAAATTAGTAAAGGTTTAAACAGAAGCTTATTGCATGATTGAAAACCACTATTATGCAGTAGGTGGTCACCCAGTGCCTGCAAATCAAAAAGATTTTGGTTAAAAAAACAAAGATTAAAAAAAAAGATCACACGTGCCTGGACTGAACACCTCTAATGGGTCAGATTAAAGAAATTTGAAACATGAAGAAAAAGCAATGCACACACCTTAAAAAATGCTGGGTTAAATGGACAAACCCAGTGATTGGGTTGTTTTGACTCCAGAAGGTTGGGTAAGACATTTAACCCAACTGTTGATTGAAAGCAACACACTGCTATTGTTATATAAACTATTAAAATGGTTTTCAGTAACTGAAATAAAATGTAGTAGATTTATTAAAACCATATGATTACACTAAAAACTTACACTGCAACTTGCATTTTAAAAACTTTGCAATTTGCCTTTGCAATCAACTTAAATAATTTGTTGAAGTGCTAAAATTAATAAAACCAAAAATGAAATAAACATCAAAGCTATATATAAATAATAATAAAAACCTAATTGACAAAAACATATAACAAAATCAACTACATTTAAACAAAAAATTAAATTAATTAAAATATAAAACATAAACTAATTCAAAACATCAATAAATATTATAATGATATATGTATTCTACAAAAATAACAATGTCAAAATCAAAACAAACAAACAAACAAATTAAAAAAGGAGAAAGTATTACACACAAAACATACAATTCAATACAAAAGCTCTTGCACATACCAAAGAGAAAAGGTTATCTATAGGCAGGCAAAATACTCTGAAATGCTTCACAGCCCTGAAGCAGCAAGAGAGCAGAAAGGGCACGAATCTCTCTTCAAGTCTAACTGGGATTGTCTGAAGATCTCAGAGGTGTAATGCTGGATTATTGCAGTGGAGCAAATGAATGTCAACCACAATACAAAGGATTCATTATGTTGAAAGCAATGTTAAGGTCCAGAAAAGAGTTCACAGACAACAATAAATCTTTAAAGACACATCTTTTACTGTGACACGTCCTGAGAGATAAAATACTTTTTTGTGATATTGCTTGAAAACCAAGGGGGAAACATGTGATTTCGAAAGTGTGTTAAGGGTTTCAATTGAATGGGTCAACACTGTATTGAATAATCTGAAGGGAGCTAAAAATATCACACTTTTTTGACGACTGTTTTTCATTCTGTTGACAAATGCCATATCAACTAAAACTAGCAGCGAAGGTTTTGATGCTTTTTTGTATCATAGGGAACAGAAATGTCATTTTTGAAAATGAAATATAAAATGGTTGCACCAATATATTGACAATGGCAGATCTGGATCAGACAGGAAACAGGATTATTTCGGGTCTGAAAGGTGTAACAAGAATGCTTAAACAATGTTTAAGCTAAGAATGGTGAGCAGAAAAGACCAAAGAGATACGCATCCAGAGGTCTTGGTTCTCCTCAACAGCTCAAATTGTGCTGAACTGATGTAACAATATCCCTTCGTCTCACTGCAAGGACATACGACTGGCGAGATTCACC
The DNA here is from genome assembly GCA_032359235.1 of Enteromius mattozi. Lineage (NCBI taxonomy): Eukaryota > Metazoa > Chordata > Actinopteri > Cypriniformes > Cyprinidae > Enteromius > Enteromius mattozi. The sequence continues at coordinate 7,089,524 of JAUMHE010000048.1, read as the reverse complement.
AGCGCAGAGGCACTGGTTGGGACAGTTTGACTCCTGCTGTGGTATCTGACGTAATGGCTGAAAGGTAATGGAGGCTCTCTGTGCTTGTCTGTGTATGTACATTATTGGCTTTTAGAAAGCAGAGGGCATGCTGACAGGAACATTAAACACCGCTGGAGTGGCACAAATGGATGCTAGGGAAAAAAGCCCAGATGGCTATAGGGACAATGCATCAAATATCGAAAAGATACCAGAAAAAAAATATTTTGAGTTGTCAGGCTTCCATTCCAAACTGTCATTATAAAAATAATGTTCCTACTTAACAACAATTGTGGGGAAAAGCTTGTACTGAAGGTAACTCTGGATACTGAAAACTATCAGGTTGGTAAAGTGAACACTGAACAGAAAAATATCTGACAGAAAATCCACTGATGGAAAGAGAGAGTGAAAAAATACATTAGCAAAACAGCACTTGATGGATTCATACAGCAACATTCAAACCTCTTAACAGCCACAAAAAGGAAATAAGTAATGTGATCTGACATAAGGGCTCAAACTTTGAAGAGACATGTCTTTCCAAACAGATAGTTTACCCAAAATATAAAAATTTCGTAATTGTCTATTAGCCCTCTTGGCTTGCCAATAATGAGGTTTGAAATGACATAAGGGTAAGTAAATGACTGGACAATTTGCATTGCCCATTAAACCGCCTGGGAATTAAAGTATCTGAAGACTGGGCTTTTCAAATTAGAGTCTAGGGACCCACAAAACTCAGGTTTTTATAGTACTTACACGTACCTATATCTATTGTATTCCTTTGCACACAATTTTGATTAGGGCATATTACAAGTTAATAAACATTTATTTTCATGCAGTTCCTTGCACTATATATATATTTTTTTTTTACCTCAAAACACATTTACCAGACTGCATGAATCATCACATAATCAGCTCCATATGCGTTCACTATGTATTCCATACGTATTCCACACACTGGACATTTCACTTTGAAATTGTTGTTAAATGTGCAAGAGGCCATGTAGTATTTTGCAGAAATGATTCCACAGGCACGTATTTATAATGATCCCGAGTTAGAAAATAAATCCCTGCCTTTGCATTTTAGAAAACAAGTTTGAAATCCCCTGTGTGTTTGAACACTGAGGAGCTTGTGTGGTGAGAGAGATACAGTATGGGTTAAAGCTCTGCAGTGCTGTCAGTGCATACAGCAGCAGGAAGTGCTTATGTGCAGTTGTTGAGTAGAGTGATGACATGGCTCTTGCGCATCAGCACCAACACCAGTCTTTGGTTACTGCAGTGGACTCACACACAAAAAAAGCCTTTTTAATAAAGATGCACCGTTGTGATGCCATCCTTTCTTTCTTCATAATAAGAACAGTCTCTAGGGGGCAACAGAGGTGGTGTAAAAAATAATAACTACTCAATGCAAACAATTCTTGTGATATAATAACAAATATAACGGAACTGGAGGCTTTTAATGTTGTTGCATTGCTCGCTTTTATGCATAATTTATTAAAAACTGAATTCTAAAGTTTTGTTTTGGCTATCATTTACATTCAACAGACAACCAACAAGGGATAAAAAAGGAAAACTTGAACCTCCATCTACTGTACTGTAAAATAATAAAAGGTAATATATATATTTTACAGTAAAATTACAATTTTTTTGCTTTCAAATGTTTTATATGTTTTAAGACTTTTGTTTTAAGGTATTAAAGCTTTTGGAGAACTTAAAGATGTTTTTTCTGTATAAATTTGCAAATATGGTTGAAGAGCATTGTATTTTTAAATTATTTGCCCCAAATTCACATTCAGAGACACTAAAAACACTAAAAGCTACACAGAAGCATGCAGAGCAACAGACTGTACACATACATATTTAAAACACAGCCCTTGTAATTTGGACAAAATGGTGAGTAACTATACTTCATATACTAGCCAACAACCAATTTTTACTTTCATTTGGCACTTGGCGAATGTTAAATTTTAAACTGGCTGACATGGTAAGGGTGCCATGCACACAGCCGCTAGATGGCGCCACTAGCTATTGCAGTGCTATTAGAAACGATCTATTCATTAAAAACTTGTTTTCGAAAACACCATTTTTCAGTTTGTTTAGTCATTAAGGACATATTGAAAGTTATATGTGTCATACGATTTGCAGGCTGGAAAACGCTTAAATCTGTATAAAGAAAAAAAATCATTGTATGTTTTTACACAACCTGCAGATGTGTAATCTGCAGAGAAAATGACCATAAATCAGCTGATAGCATTGATTAGGCAATACATTACTAGTTAGATCCTGGCAGGGGGGCGATCCGTGAAATATCACTATTGATTTCACGCATAATCTAAAATTTGCTCCAGGGGTTCTGTGATTTGTCACTGTAATAAATGTACTTGAATAAAAGATTCAGTTAAATGACTAATTAGATAGATAACAGGAAGTATCTGGAGATTGACCTCTAAACAGAGATCTCTGTGTGACAACCGAATGGAAATCAGTATTCTGGCTTCTTTTGCTACTTCAGTTGTGTGCATGTGGGTGGCTCACCTGACTGTGGGTGGCAGTAGCTGCTATGATTATTGCATTGGCATGGTTGGCACCCCGTGCTGCTGAAGTTTGTGAAGCCTGGGCGGCAGTCATCACATTTGTCCCCATGCACTCCACTCTTGCAGATGCACATGCCTGAACTGCCAGAAAAATACAGAGGAACAGTTATGGAGTTAAAGAGCATTATAGAGGCACAGAAAGAAAGACTTATTGTTCCTACAGAAGCGTACAGTATCCTTCAAAAGCCAGGCAGAGAGGTTACAACCTCTGTCCACATCAAACACCAGGTTTCCTCTGAACTGCCAGAATAGCTGCTCCTTCCCATTCATCACATGTTAATAGAGCCGCTCCATGAAAGCTGAAGCAACATCTGTTACAAATAATACTGTAAACTAGAGATGCAAAAACATGCATTGATCTTTGATGGAAATCCAAATGGATCAATAATAGTAGCACTCAGACATAAAAAATACCAAATGACTAAGGTACATCTAAATATATTTGATGTGCATTGGATTTAGCAGCAGGTAGGATACACCAGAATCTTTCCTGTCCTGGTTTACATGAAAAATAATTACACATAAGTAAATTAGTCATTAGTGCCAGTGCTTGTAATAAAATCTCTCTGTACTGCTAGAAGAGAAACAGGGCGGTGTTAACATGCTCTACATGAGAAATGAAAGTGTAACAATATCAGAGCATTTAAAATAAAAAGGAACAGAAACTCCCAGAGATGAGAAAACTTCTGATTGCACTGTTACAATCTTGAGGCATTTGAAGAGCAAATGAGAAACGCAGAAGGATGATTTCTTCTGGGAAAGGCTTGTGAAATCTATTAAAAATATCCTAAATTATTTCTTTCAAGCACACACGCTCACACTTCACTCAATCTCAGTGAATTTACTCTCCACATGTACAATCAGGAGTTCTCTGTCTTTGCCTATACTCAGAGTAATTAGACTACTTGTTATTCTGAGTTCACATTTCCTGAGAAAAATAACCCTGACAAGCCAGTTTAGAACTCAACCGCTTAAATCATATCAGTATTCGTACTGGTTTCACTTGGATACATAATTCAGGGGTAAAGCCACTACCCTAAAATTAAAATTAAAAGGCACATAACAACTGCAACTAGACCTAAGACCCTGTGTTTCCCAAAATACTGTCAGGGCTCAACATTAAAGGATTTTTGCAAACCTTTTCAACTGACCCCACCATATAAATAAGCAAGTAAATATGTCTGGTCAATGCTTGACCAAAAAGTCTTGATGTGTATTTTTTATTATTGGATGAAATCTGTTAAAGTGCAATGTGCAAAAAGAGAAAAAGAGGGTGAGTGGGAGAGAGGCTATAAGCAAGCATCATACAGAGCAGATCCTCTGCGCTGAGGAAGAGCATCTCAAAGACCTTTCATTCTGCCTCTTTGAGCTGTAAACTGACACCGTGATCCTCTACAGCACAAGTCAATAACTTTGATGTTTGGCCTCACAGCCATGTCTAGAGAGAACTGAGCCATGACTGTAACCCATCTAATGTCTATGAAGAGAGAGAGAGAATCATTTGAGCGGCACGCTTTTGTCATGGCCTGGATAATGTCCTGTGAATTTCAATGTCTTCCAAAATATTAGAATTTAATTTTGAAAGAAGCCATTTAAATAAACGGAAAGAATCAGATAAGTTGCAGAACCAACAATAAGTAAATTAATTGAGCAATGTCTCGTTTTATTCAGTACCAGATGCTCTGCTTGCCTAAACAATCAAAGATGGAGAGGATATTTTGGAAACCCTCTTGGAAACAGTCATTATTTCTGAAAACGCACGCTGCAGTTTTAAGCCTCAAAAGCAACCCAAATGAGATGTTCCAACTGGAACAAATGAAAACATTAAAAATGCAGAATCACTCAGTTTCAATCTGCACTGGTCGCAAAATCAAGCTCTTAAAAACTGGTGAGAATACACTAGCCGACTTTGCCCTGAGGGTGGAAGAATGTTGAGGTTTCCATGGCAACAACACCTCAGATCACCAGAAAGTACCCCGCTGTGATTAAACTGAAAGTCTATTACAGTATAATCACCAGGGCAACAATTCCACACAAAAGACAAGCATTAAATATGCTGTGGAAGCAAATTTAAAACCTTTCTTAAATCATGCAGCCTTTGCACTTGTCAAGATTAATTAATGAATCGTTTTAGCAAATTGTGGAAAAGCTGATGGCACAGCACAGCTCATACTCACTCATTATGTGGAAAATAGCCGGAATATATTAACTTTTTAAAAGCAGCAATGCAATTATTTGTGAACACTGATATGCTCACACTGTTATTGTGCATCATTAAACTCATGTTGGGTGTTTAGGGATGTGCCGTTTTAATGAAATCCATTTGTGCAATACTAGTTAGTTTGTAGCTGACATTCATGCACACTATCCAGGGAAAACTGGTGGTCACTGCTTTAGTACTTGGCTACTTCCTTCCAGACTATTTAAGGGCAGTGCGGTTTGAGGCCTGGGTGGTTTGGAACCTCTAATGCATAACCCAGTTTTATTGCGGTAGTGGGTTATGCTGATCTCTGAATTATATGGTCAGACCCAAAGGTTTTCAGAGCAGTCAAACAACCTTCTGAAAGCTCTTGGCATCCTATGGTTCAGTGGTGCTAAAGCAGACTGTCATGTTCAGCTGAAGAACACTCCTTGTCTGGTATGCCATGCAAGAAAAACTTATTAGCCTCATCGAGTGTGTTTTCAAGACAGACGTTTGGCATTTTCATAAACATACGCTTTTATTCAATCAATTATTATGCAATCAATGTTCACTACCATTCAAAAGTTTGAGGTCAATAAATACTTTATTCAGCAAGGATGCATTAAATTAATCAAAAGTGGTAGTAAAAACCTTTGAACTTTCTGTTGATAAAAGAATCCCGAAATAAATGCATTACGGTTTTTCACAAACACATTAAACACAATAACGATATCATAATAAAATAAAAAAAATAAAAAAGGATACAAAAATGGAAAGTGCAAATTTACTACCATCGCAAAACTCCTAATAGCAGCGCATGCTACAGATGTCATGAATTTGAGTCTTAGTCTGTCTTACTCTGTTTTTTCAGGGTTTATTCACACTGAGTGAAATAGGCACACTTCCCCTGGGTCATTACAGGCAAGCCATAAACGAGCTGGTGATATTTGGGATTCTCCTGATCTACTTTCACTTGAATACTGCCAGAGAAATACTATAAAAGCATCAGTCAGCTCACTTTTAATATTTCAGAACTACTACTATCGATTTAAAAATGCTTAAATTGCGGACTGTTAATTGACTCGTTGAATGCCATTATCCTGCCACAATCTCTTCCAAAAATACTTTGAGTTCCTGGAAATAATAACCAAGAGAAACAGACATATAGTAAAAACGTGGATGACAGTATCTAGCTTAATTAGGGTGGTTTGATGTGCCCTCATTTACTGGGATATTTTAGGGGGATATTTCTGATGAAGGAGCTGTATGTTTGAGCCTCAACTAGAAATGATAAACTAATGTAAACTACGGTATACATATGCAGGTAAAACATGACCAGATTCATAACACAACCCTATTCAAAAGACAGACAATTGACAATGGATGCTCTTTTATTCATCTTTCAAAGGAAACTGCTTTTTCATCTCTTTTAACAGTTGTAGCCATCTGATCTGAAGCAACTAACCCAAGCTTCCTGACCACAACCAAGAGCCAAATGTTGTTTGTGCAATAGTAGGAAAACACCATCAACCAGCAGAAATACAACATGTCAAGTAAATTCGAGTGAGATATTCCAGTACAGGCCCATCCTAATAAAATAAAATAAAATAAAAAAAGTATAAGACTTAAAAATCCCTGTTTACACAGTGAAAATGCAGATTGTGTGGAGGGTAGTGGGAGGCCTGACAGAACAAAGAAACACTGTGCTTGGAGCAGAGCTGGAGACTTTTAATAACCTCTTCTGCCTACAGGCCAGAGCTGGCGAGAATGAGCACATAGAGCTGTTGAGGAGAGAATGAGGAGACTAAAAAGCAGGCAATTATAGAAAGGAAGTGGATGAGTGATCATCAGAGGGAGTCTAAGTTGACTTTTACTAATGATGAAGAGTAAATAAATAGCTTACTAAATGTTTTAACTATTATCTAAAAAATGCAAAGAGGTTTTTGTGAAGGGTAGAATTAGTGTTGGGACATAAAACATAATTAAATTGTATTTAATAATAAAAATAAAACACACACACATAGATATTACATACAAAATCTGAGAAGATCACACTCAAACAAGGAACAAAGTTAAAATTTCTTCTCACTGAGAAGAAGACTATGTATTATAATTTCCTTTTTAATATTTGCTCCCACCTGGAGGCACTCAATGAGGGGACCTTTGAATGTTTAATTTATGTGAGATTAAAGTCTGCTGGGTGCTCTGAATTAATGCCACAGTGGTCGACTCCTTGAGGTTGGTGCTGATTCGAAGGACGGCAGCTCTTCATAAAGCTAAGCAGGACAGTGAATGAGTTGGAACTGAGCCAATTTATCTGTGCAAACCCCACAGACAGGATTAGTGCATTCTCTCTCCACAATTTTCTAACGTCTGGCCAGACATCAGAGCACACTGAGGAACCAACTAGGCTTAAACAAAAAGAAAGTTAAATGCTTTTGTTCCCACCCATAGTCGCTTTAAAACTTCCTTTTACAAAAGTGAACAGAAGAAGCATTTAGTAGGGTGTGATGAGCTATGCTTTTTCCTCTCCGTCAAATATAAACCCTCGCATTGCACAGATCTTATTTTTCCTTTGGCAAGCATCACATTTTTTGTCTGGCTTTTGATTAGGCCACACAGCAGGCTAAACTAATCCTCCTCACAGGCAAGAGATGTCAGCAGCCAAGTCATTTCATCTTATCCAAATAAAAACAGAATTGGAAAATGGCAAATGGAAAAAAGGAAAGAAGTAATCTCATACGCCGTAGTAAAGAGTGCTCTAAGGGTATGTTATAGCTTTGTTTAGTTAGGCTCACGCTGCTGGGTGTCAGTGTCTTCACACTTCTGGTTGGATGGGAATGAAATACTCCGTAACCAGATTAATAAGAAGCGCATCTGGGCTCTACCACCATTGTATGGTATAGTGATTGACTGATATAGTCACTACATTTCATAGTTATGACTGCTACTCTACAATGTGAAAATAAATATTAGATCTGTTAACACGTTAATTTACAGTGGCGGCTGGTTTAAACTTTCCCACTGTGATTTATTCCTGTATAACAAAAGTATAACATATTAAGACTTGAAACATTTTAAATGAAGATAACTTGAATCTGGAAGAGCAAGAACTTTGGATTTACAAAGCAAGCAGTGCTTCTTACTGACAGGTTAGTGTAACTTTTTTCAATCATGACTGCTAAGTGGAAAATGGTATTGGCATAGTCAGCCCTTGGTCTTTTTCTTGTGGATAAAAAAAGAATTAAAGAAACTGATAGAATGATAACAATGATAGTGATAGAATGAAAGTGTTTGTGCGTTCCCTCTTTATTCCATCAATGATTTCTTTCAACAGTTCCTTTTTTTGTGCGCTCATTCGCTAAGGTGAATAGCCAGTTAGAGTTCCTTTTTACCTTGCTGATTCAACATAAAAAATGGCCAAAATATAGCTCCCAGCATCTGACAAGAACCAACGGTGCAGAACACAATGAAATCACTAAAGCAGATTGCTCAAAAAACACCATATATTTTGTGATGGCTGACCATTGGCTTGGTGTGTCCTGGGGTTTATTTGCCTATCAAATTTAATTTAATTTTTTATTTAATTTACCTGACAGCCACCAGAGGGCACTCTTCCCTGATTGTTATCTGTTAGTTGTGGACTTCATTTTCCATTGTCCTTTGCACAGGCTATTAGGCCTCAGTGCTTTCAGCTGTGTGCAACTTGGGATCCTGGACTTCTAGGGCTTTGTCAGGCATCTCCATCATCTTACTCAGTGGGCAACACCAAGTCTACCAGAACCCTTGCGTAGGGATTTTCCTACTAGCCCTGGCCTTCTGCCTCCTATTGAGAAGCTCTTTCAGAGTCTCTTCACAAGATGGCCGTCAGCCTAGAGTCTCATCACAAGTTGGCCACCACGCCAGAACCTCCAGCTGTCATGGATGTCATGCCACAGTCTTCAGCCCTCTTGAACACCACTCCTGTGTTCCATATCATCTTGAACGTAGCATTTGAAGACACCCAGGCTTTCCAAAGACACGTGGGGCAGATCTCTAATTTCACCGCTGATTTCATCCAGAGCAGCTATTATATCAAGGGCCTCCGCAAGGGCCTGTAGTCCATACAGGAACTCGCTCCAGTCCGGGAGCCCTCAAATCCACTCCAGAGCCCACTCCAGTCTTCACATCTGCTTTTCAGTCTGCTCAAGTCTATGAGTTTATTCCAGACCTTGCTCCTGTTTACAAGTCTGCTTTAGTCTATGAATTCACTCCCAAGTCCTCTCCAGTCCACGAGTCTGCTCCAGAGCCCAATCAAGTCTTTTTAGCTCATTCCATAGCTCGCTCCAGTCTACGACTCTATTCCAGTACAGGAGTCTACTCAAGTCTACGAGTGCATTCACGTCTATAAGTCTGCTCCAGAGCCCATTCTAGTCCATTGAATAATTACAGGCATAGTTTACCCACAAATTAAAGATTAAAATATTTATTTCTAAAGCTACATTTTGTAATGTCTATTTGATGCTTTCCCTATCTTTGACTGGTCATAATTAAACAGTAATCACATAATGTATTAGATTCAAAATTATAATTGCTGACAGTCCTGACAGACAGACAGACAGAGTCAGGATAGGTTTCTTTTTTGTTCTTTAGTTCAAGTCCATCCATGATACTGCATACACAGAATACCCAGTTTGGAAAGCAGGAATACACTATTAGCAATTTACCGACACATCATGTAAACATAAAAGCCCAATCAACTGGGAAGAGAGGCTGTTGTAAATTATAATTATGAATCTTTCAGCCCACCCTGGGTAGACATTGCCCTTTTGTACTAGGTGAAGTCTCAGTTCATTATGCCACAACCTGATCTGAACCAGATCAACAGCAACATCCAAAAACTATCAGCAGAGCATGGCAGTATAGTTAACAAGCCTTGAGGTTTTCAAAATGATTGACAGGCCAGCAAGAACTGTGTCAATATCATTTGAATAATTAAATAGTGAAATCTTATTTCATGCACCCACAAGATCAAATATTGGTCTGCATATGAAATGTGAGGGAAAAGAAAGCCTCAAGCACCCTTGCATATTGGTAGTGTTGATTTTATACCATTGGTCATTTTTACTGGCTTTGGCACTACAATATCTTTGTTTAATCTGTCTAGAACCTCAGACAGTTACATTTTATTTAGCTAGAGGTCACAATATTCCTCCAATTATAAGGTCTGTCTCATGTCAATGTGTAAGGAAGACACAAACTGACTTCTTATCTCTATAATTACAGTAGGAGAGACTACAGTAATCAGTCATTAACTCACATGGAGTTAAACAATGCTGCTTTTGGTGTGAAAGCTCTTGAAGGTCTGGCTATGTCATATTGATTTTCTGAAGGAGGAATTCTAATGATGGCTCAATGAAAGATGAAACACTTTCTCCACAATAGTGTGAAACAACAATGAGAAAAATGTCAAGAAACAAATGTCTATTCAATTATTTACAACACAGAAAATAATGGGTTTAATTATGAAAAATGTCATGCATTATGATTCATTCTTCTGGAACTCTCTTGGCAATTACTGGGCCATAATAGTGCATCGTCCCACCAGGGCCCCGGACGTCTTGCCGGGATCACATCCTCCATGCACACAGAGCCATCTGATTTGATGACAATCCCATGCCTTGACCAGTCCTTGCTCTTTGTCCTCTACCATGAATAAAGCCTTTTCAGATTATATCAAACAGGGCTTGTTCAATCACTTACAGCCGTGGCTGCACCCAGGGAACAGAGAGCTGCCGCGGGCAAGAGGCCATGCTGTAGGGTGAGGGGCTGGAGCTGTAATCATACACACAACTTCACACCATTACCTCCCCAAGGTTCATGAATAGAGCTTTTAGACCTCACTACAGACTCAACCAAAATGGACAATAATGAGTGGGAGGAACATGGAGAGAAAGAATAATAGACATGATGCTGACAACTGATAGACCAATATATTTTTATAGATATAGACTGATTTTAAGAGACTTTGCACAATTGTGGATGAACAGAAGTGGACATTATTACTGGTCATTTCCAAATGTAACATCATTGTCAAGTGGAAATACTGAACAAAATGGTTAATTATTTTCATTATTTTGTTTATAATATTAAATACATTATATTAGGTGCAGCATTAGATTATCAAATATTTTGGAACATATTTTGCAATACATTACCCACCCTGAACAAAATTATTCATATACAGATTTTTTTCTGTCCAAAATATATTCCAGAAATATGCTATAAATAAATAAATAGATTGATTAATAAAAATAATAATAAAAATTTTAGGTAAATGCAAAATGCAAATATAAATTATTTTATTATATTAAGACGATACAAATATGTTCATGACTGAAGAAATATGAGGAAAATACAAAAAATACTTAAAATAACTAAAAAGATAAAAAAAATTACATGTAAATAAATTGATTTATTAATTTAATTAATATTTTTTATGTTTAGATGTACTGCATGTAAAAGACATACATTTTTGCTGTTTAAAAATGTCTATATGTAAAAACAAATAGAAAAAAAAAACTACATACCGAAAGAGATTTTTTCTCACTATATTTACTTCCTGCATCTTTTCAAGAACAACAGAGATGATAAGGAAAAAAACTGAGGTTCAACCTCTAAGAGAAGCACAGAGTGTTCCTGGGTATAATGCCTCACTTCTGTTCCGGCGCAAAGCACCTGCATCTCAGTCAGTGTTCCCACAGAACACACAAGAAATACACAGGCCATCCGCACTCTAATGTTTCCACCTGGTGTGTCATGCATGCTGTTCTCACTTGACTGAGAAACAGACACACATGCCAAGACTGTATCAAACATGTGAACATCATGAGATGAAAGGGTTTATGTCTGTATATATAGGACCACAACAAAGTAGAAGTGAGCACTAGATTGGCCAGAATGTAAAAGGTGAGAAAGGGGTGAGAGCACACATGCAGAAAATGATGTAAAGACCTCAGGAAATAATGATGCTGTCATTCCAAAAACATTACTGCCCATTAAAGACTGGTGCAATACAATTCCAGATTTAATCACTTTACTGGACACATTCCTCTTTTTTTTCCCTTTATTGCTCACAGGGATTTTACTAAGCAGGAAATATTCATGCATCAACATTATTTTGGTCCTGGAACAACATTCCTATCAAGCAATCAGATTTCACAGATAGTTTCTGTGTTAGGGTTATATTTGAGGCTTCAATAACATACTTCTCAATTTATAATTTCTTTAATGGGCTAGTTAATATGATTTAATAGATGGGTTTGGGGTTAGTGGCTTAAAAATAAAAAAATAATGCCATGTAAATATATACATTAAATAACATTTCTATAGGCGTTACAAATTCACAATAAACAAATGACAAGTTTATGGGTAATTTAAATCCTGCATGCTGTTTTTTTTTATCTGAGTAGTCTAAAAACCTTCTATCAATGCATTCTATTTCTGATTTGAGCAGTCTTAATTCAGCATGCTGTATTGTATTATGTTGTATTCAAAGACTCTAGGCTCCCTGCTGTCCTGCTGTGTAGAAGGACCAGGACTAGATCTTGCCAGCAGACACATGGATGGTATCACACACAGCTCTTAATGCATTCTCTCACTCTAATTTTTTTGTTTCCTTTCTTCTTCCTTCCAATAAACAAGATGCTGATGGAGCATGACTAGCCAATGCTGCAGAAGAATGGGGACAGATTGCTGAAGGGGCATTATGTGGGAGGGATTTCAGTCTTCTCTGCTGTGCCAGTCTTTGTGTTCAGATCTCCATTAAACCCTCTGTGACTGCCTCTGCCATCATTTCCACAAGCCAAAATCTTCAGCTGCCACAGCAGATGATTAAATCAACATTATTCCATTTTATATGCTGATACAATCTTTATAATCATGATTATAAGATTATTTATGCCTAAAATAAAAGTCTATAAATCAGATCAAAGCAAACAGATTTAGTCACAGCTACTTACAGACAGATAAAAAGGTACACTGAAGATTTAAGTCAAGGTGTTTTAATAGAGGTCTGTCCTTTTGTAATAGCTGGCTGTGAAAACCAGACCGAGATGATCCACTGGATTCATAATCCGATGCTAAAATGGCTCCCTGAAACAGCAGAAAACCATCAAAGGTGTTTTTGTTTGCCATGGAGGCAGATAAATGATGCAGTTCAAGGATGTGGCTCATAGGAAGAGATATTCCATCTTTTTAAAAATACATCTTAAAAAATATACATAAAAAAAAAAAGATAATAAAAAAAGAAAACTACTTTTTTTGATTCATACATTTTATGAGACAATAAATGTATATAAAATAAACTTATAAAAACAAAACATTCAATCACCTAAAGTCACAAGTTTCATTTTTGGGTGCTTTTACACATTTTACACATTTAGCATGATTATCTACCATTTGTATAAGGGTGGCCAACTCTCTTCACACCACATTACTCAGTCACACATGTAACAGCTCATGAACAAACACTCTCACGATGACACACTCCAAGTCACTGAAACAGCAGAGGAACAGAAAAATGCCAACATATGACATCACTGTAATACCTCCACTATGACCACAAGGCTTGCATCCAAATCCTGTCACAGTGCTTTTATAATCCATGTCGACAGACACATTAGTATCGTTAAGCAGTCCTATTTTCCCCCCATCTCAGACGATGTTGAAAAATATCTTATACGCTCCAAAAGCATTCATTTTAAATACACTACATGTGCGAAATGAAAGTCTGATAATAGTGTTTAAGCAGACAGCAGACACACAGTATGCACTGCTATTTGGCAGACAGTGGCAGCACTGTGGGCTTTGGTTAAACCACACCAAACTAATATTAGGTCAGTCTGCACTGTGGTCATTGTTTTCACTCCCCCACCACCCCCTCAAAAGTCTCCACTGCCCAATACATGAACAGAAACAGGCTTACAGCATGACAGTTCTTGGCAAAGTTCTAAAGTACAGCTAACACAAATTTCATTTGCTGATCAACTACACAAAAAAACTAATTAGTTTATATACACTATGTATTCTTTATTGATTTATTTGACATATGTAAACTACACCGTGTTCAAAGATTTGAAGGTCTCAAAGCTGAATGTTCAGCAATTTTACTCCAATTTTCAGTGTCCTTCAGAAATCATTGTAATGTACTGATTTGGTGATCAAGAAACATTTTGTATTATCAATATTGAAAACAGTTGTGCTGTTTAATGTTTTTGTGGATATTTAAAATTTTTTGGATTAAAGTTCAAAAGGACATATAATTTTTTACCATTAGAAATGTTTTTTCTGGCACTTTTGATTAATTTAATGCATTCCTGCTAAATAAAAGTATTTATTTCAGTCTTACTGACCCAAGACGTTTTATTAGGGATGGCTTTAATCATTAAAGATAAAGCTATAAAGAAACTTTATTACTGTATTTATTGAGTGTCTTGTATAGGCTATACAGCTGAGAGGGTCTACATGGCATATTTCTATCCCACAGTCCACTTGTGCATCCACCCCACTACTTGATCTTTGCTGTCACATATAATCCCTACCCAGTTAGCTCTTGTCTAGTGCATCTGATGCTTCCAGCACAAATGACGATCTCATAGGTTTTTCCACAGTCTGATAGATTTATCACAGATTTACTATGAATCCCCCAAAATGATCCCCAGGTAACGATCTGCACAAATCTCCATCCAGCCCTCTGCAGCGCCTGGAGCACAAGGCTGGCTGGAGAAAAAGGGAAAAAAAAAGAAAAAAAAAAAGATTTGGAGTGTTGTGTTGACGGCTGAGCTTGCTGGGGAACAGCAGGGAGGGCTGATTCACTACAAGGCTGATATATTTGTCCTTAGCGTAAAAGTCTAACATAACCTGTGTACAAGCTGTCTAATCAGCAGTTTAGGGGTGGAAATACAAATCAAAGCATTCAAAATCAAGCTTAAACCGGTAAAAAAACAGTTAATATTTCTTCTGTTTAATGTTTTAAGATTCTCAAACTAAATAAAATCATTACATTTGAAACATTGATCATGTGACTCTTTGTACAGCCGATCATATGTTCCTGCTACCATTGAAGCGCAAGCTCTTCATCCCAAATCATGCTGAAGAACATGATGATCAGGCACAAATGCAGCTTGAGTACATCTGTTATTAAAGAACAGCTGACATACAGATTAGCAAATACCATCATTATTACACAGTCATTTTTCAACTGAAATTCTCAGTCATATATTGTTCTGATAATAAGGTTAACGAAAAAAAAAATAATTCAAAAGGTAAAGCTTTTTTTTACTATTAGAACAAAGACAAGGAGAGAGAGTATGAAAACAGGAGGGATGAAAATGGAACAGAAAAGCAGAAGTGAGAAGTAATAAGAAGGGAACAGGATGTGGTGTTGTTCTGAAGGAAACTTTTTGAGCTGTCACTCGAGAAGTGACACCATACTATCAGGCAGCAGAGATTTGACCTCTGCTATAAATATAGAGCAACACTGGATGCACATAGTCACAAAAACTCACCACAACACTGCCTCACATTCTTTCTTATTTTCAGTCTTTACCACACACACACACACAGAGGCATACAACAACAGCCGTAAAATAAACCAAAATCAAATTCAAATTAAATCATCAGACTTGAGTCACAAACAGCAATTTTCAGCTTATTTAATTCTTATTTTCCCCTCACATGAACCACACCAGAACTACTCCCCATAAAGAAAGAAACTTTCAGTTCACTTCATGGGTGGAGATTGAATTTTTCTGAACATTTGGAGAAGTGATTCATTGTCATAAAAATAATAAAAGATTACCCACCGTTTCTATTTTAAATGTCCAATACCGAGCATTAATTGTATTAATAAATCATTATTATGTTGAAGGCAAGTCTAAAAGGGCAATGGAAATCAGAAAAGACTATTAGCCATAGTAATTCTACTAGAAAGCCCTCAGAGCAGCCGTTCTACATTGAGACTATTAGATGTGTAATCCTGTTTGTGGGTAATCAGTCATACTTCAGCATCCATCAGCTCAACGTGCAGCTTGGGGACTAGCTGCTGTTTTGTGCATTGCAGCCTTTCTCAGATGATGTTTTATTGTCTCTTAACCTAACAAGATTATATCAGGACAGAGTTGTCGTGTAAATCCCCTTATTAAAATGTATTTTTGAATTCATGTGGTGTGTCTTGTTCTGCTTCTCAGTTCTACAAAAAGACAAACTAAAATAGACTCACAAGCTTTTATTTTCTAAACATATGCTTCCTTTTTCACTGGTTTTGATGCAGGCAGATACACTCACATAACTTAAAATGTATAAAAAGAAACCATATGTACATATTGCAACCCACAAACTAACATAATTATCTGCACTTGGGACCATCACACAATAGATCACATTTCATGAGGCTTCTGTCCTGCTAGCAACATGATTATGAGTCAAATTCAAATGCAAACATAAAGCCTGATAATACAATTTCATGACAGAAAATAAAGTCATGTATAGATGGCACCAGGCTGTTGTGTAAAGTTTTGTAATAGTTGAATGCTTTATATACCTGTTCCTGTCTAAGTGAGTGGCTTCGACCACAATATACTACAGTATGCTGTGGACAAGAGGTTACGTCGAATGACTGAAGTCTAGATATGTGAGAGTAAGGTCTGCATTAACAAAATTTCCTCAATTTAGACTGGGCCAGTGTGATATATTGTTATGATTGTAGTCCGCTGGGATGGCCGAGGTGATTGACATATGAGCTACGGGTGAGTAAGGCTCGTGTAATTGGCTTCTTATTTTCAGAAGAAACATTTCCATTGAGGTTAGGAAGTGAAGGCGAAGGCTAAGCCGGAATTCAGAAATATCTAGGCAGAGCAGGAAGTGTGAATTACCTACAGTGATGTTTTCAAATGTAGTGTGTATGCGCAGGTTGCTGGAACGGAGAAAACTGTGAGGTGAGTCTCACCTAAAAATTAGCCCATTTATCCAGAAAGAAAGAAGCACAGAGAATGACTGAGGACTTTCTGTCTTCAGACAGTTTGATTTCCCTCCAAATGAATACATGAAACAGATGAGTTGATGTAATATTCTTTTGTGTGATGAAACTAATAAATCATGGCAACTAAATACAAATGTCTCTTGTGCATATTTGAGAGTGGCAGTAGTTGTCACACTAGGATTCAGGCTTTATATCCAGATGGGTCAGCAGTGTGTTAAGGAAAAATACACAAATATTAAGCCAGTAATAAGTGTAAAAGAGATATTTTGTACATTACAGTCTGTCATTCATTTGCTCAACCCTTTATTGTACACATGCTACACATTCTTTTACTTGTTTTGTTTTTGAAAATACATCAGTTTTATCACTATATTTATATATATTTGTATAATATATCTGCAATGAGCTTGCAGTGGAGATCACCTAAGGTTTTACTGAATAAAAAATAAACTGAAAGGAGATTTTTAAGCTTCTCTTAGTCTTAGTGAAGGTTTGGTACCTTTGCTGCTAACCACATGTGTGTGTGTGTGCGCAGAAGGAAAACCCAACAGCACTGAAATACAGCTTTCTACATCAACATACTGTAGGTAAACACAAAATGAATTTGAAAATAACATCAAAGTTCGTTTTCAGGATTTGGGGAACACCTCTGTACACTTCCGCAAACACACAAACACACACACATACACAAATCCACACCAGAAACACTGGTGCACTCATTTACTCAAACATGCAGATTTCTCCCCACAGGCCAACATGGCAGTGTGTGTGTGTGTGTGTGTGTGTGTGTGTGTGTGTGTGTGTGTGAATGTGGGTCATGGGCAGTTCATTCTGTCCACTGTCTGGACATCTGTCTAAGCACAGAGATGTGTCACGCCCAGCCAATCACTGGCATAACACACACACATACACAAACACATGCTTTGAGTCCCATTTGACCCCTTTTGGGTTTACTGGAATATCCAAGGAGATCTTACTCACTGGTCATTGTACAATTGTATGTTTGCTTACACTCTTTAGACTTCAACTGTTAATTGGGTTAATTCATTCATTAATTTTATGTTAATATTGCACTGTGACAGTATTTGACACAAATACACTTAAATATGTAAATATGAAAAGCACTAGTTTTTGCAACACCACACATAAAAATGTATGTATGTAGCCTTAGCCCTATAAAAACAGCACTTAAAGCTAAACTCATGCACAAAAAAAACTTTATACTGACTATAAAAAAAGGTGAGATTCAGGTGTTCATTTGAATTTGGTAAATTTGGACACTTTGGTGGTGAAACATTAGTGGAACATAAATAATGTATTTATAGATGTGCCATGTACAACTACTAAAATCACCTTTACATCAGTTATTCAAAAGTCAATAAAAAGGGCTCAGAAAACCAAAGTTAGTTCTGAAACAATGGTCTAAAATTGTGTGTGCACACTTGCGTTAATAATTTGTTTTCAATACAAAGATTATGACTTAAGTATAAACCATTTTTTTGGTGATGTGACAACTAACATGAGCTAAAAAGGTAACAAAGCAAATTATGCCATGAGATTTATTAAACAGTATCAAAGAAAGAGGCAAATACAATATAGGATAAGAGAAAGTAGCATGTTTTACTCCCCAGTGCATGCATGAGTGTAAATCAACCAGTGAGCTTCCATATAAGGTGCATGTCCCAACCACACATGAACACATACAGCAATATGTTACTTTGAAGGCACATATGCTACAAAAGAGCAAACCTACTGTACGTTAAATCCAAAGGACAGCATAAACACAGCATATTCAGAGGCTAAATATGTTAGAATGTCTCTCTCTGGCCCAGATTTTACTTGCATTCCAGTTCCTGCTTTCCATGCCCCGATAAGATGCATACACACAAATGCAAACTGCCAAACACTACTGAAAATACTTCTCTCATAGATGGTGAACTCCACTCTATTCCTGTTTGCTAATTTTTTTATGGGTTGAGGGGTTCTTCTCTTTCAGTTGCTATGCAACAAATGCATTTACACCAATATGAAGTGTCCTGTACGAGTAAACAATATGGAATACTTTTTAATTTAGAAACACACACAGTGGAACTCACAAACATTAGGCTAAACCCCAATATGCACTGCAATCATTGATATTTCTCCCCATCTCTCCTCTGACACACATAATAAAGCAGTGCACAAACTCTCCTTTACAAACGCCTTCTATGGTGTTTTTTCCGCTGAAGTCTGGCTTCAGGTAAGCTGTATACATAATGGGCCAAGGAAGTCTCTCCAAGTGCCAAAGGCGATATTGAGCAGGGCTCATCTCATTTACTCTCTCCATGCTATAGGGCGGGACTTAATTGTGCATGTCATTTATATAAATCGCTCTGTATATTTTTTGTAGGGTTAAACACACTGAATTCTGCTACATCTGTGTTTCTTGTAATATGGAATGATGATTTATGAATATGTTCCTGGATCTGCATATACATAAATCTAAGGAGTAAGTGATTGTGTGTGTGTGTGTGTGTCGACTTCCTGAGAGCGTTGCCTTCTTCTTAAGTAACTTCAGAAGAACCATTTTTTTCCTGCTGCTATTTACAGAAAAATCCAAGCAGACGCAATGTTTCTCTAGGTATTCTCTAATAAGTGAACCTTAGGAAATAATTCAGTGGTTGTAAACATCTGGGAGGAAAGAATGCAAGAGTATATGAGAACAAAGGGCTCAAAGGCTTTTGTTGTTCCAGTACCACCAACAGTCAGTCAGTTCCGGCAAATGTGGTTTGGCAGTTTAAAAATGTCCAAAGACATCTTCGTCAGAGGAAAACAAGGGTCGCTGGCATCAGAAAGACACTGGCATGAGCCACAAAAACCAGGGAGCTCTGGCATACTTGTCCGTGAAGAAAAAAAAGAAACAAGATGTGACACATCAGAGTCACTAAACGTCTGAACTGGTTTTGATGCAAGAAATTTCTAAGCTTTGAACGCTGTTTTTTCTTTGATAACTGCAGTAGCAGGATAAATTGTGGTGAAGCAGGCCAGAGAGGGGAAAAAAACATATCAACAGCACAGTTTTTCCACAACAGACCCACATTTAAAAAGAGAGAAAATCAATTGAAAAATTATGTCTGCGAAGAGGACTGCTGAAAATCTAAAGTTACTTCGATTGTATTTCAGTCTGGAGACGTTTTTACAGGGAATATAGCTTTACAGCTGTCAATGTGACCGAATGTTACGTTCCACATGTGTTTTGTGTATTTTGTTTTGTTTTTTTTCCTGTTTCTTGCTCTTCTGCCCCTTTACTTTGCCCCACTTCCAGGTCCCTGTTTATTAGCTGTTGCGACTGTTAATCATCATTCTGATGATCCATATTTTATTAGGTTATTTTGTACTTTGTTAGTTTAGTTTTGTGAGTGTTACCCCGCCTTTGTATTTTTTTTGTTTGTAGATTAAACTAGTTTAGTTTGGACGTCATATACGCTGAAGATTTCAGTTTTGCTTTTCATATTTTTCTTTTGTTAGTTAGTTTAGATGTTAGTTAAAAGGATTGTTCTGTTTTGCTCATTTCTATAATTAATAGATAATATGGCTAATAGTCTATTCTATAGTTTGTATACTACTTTTTTTCTTGTAAATTTAGACAATAAAAGTCTTTATTGCTTTTCTTAGTAAAGATTTTGAAAAGTCTATTCGCACCACACTCAGTCTAACAGTTGTCTCACTTAAATGTTACGATATCATCCCTGTTTTACATAAAGCACGTAACACCGAATTAAAGGGAGGTTTTCTTTACTTTCTTAATCTGTCTGGCAAACAGCATACCACAGCTCCCTCAAATAGCAGATTTTCCTCTGTCTGTGCTCTATATGGGCTACATCTAATTACAGTGTGTGTCCTTACAATATCAGCAGAGTTTAATATAATGACTTGAGGCTCACTGTAAATATTTGTGGTTGAAAATGTCCCATATAACCTAATGGCAGCAATGCATGTCAGAAAGTGGCGCGCTGTCAAGTAGTAACAACACATAGTAAGTTCTCTTTTAAAAACTGGCTGATTAGAGAGCAGTTTCGTGGTTTCTTTCACAATGGTGGAAATCACAGACAAGGATGAGGACATGGGTCCTGAGTCAGTGTGAGAGGCAGTGAAGCACAAGCTCTGGTTCAATCAGCATTCCCCAAACGCTCTGGGGCAGCCAGGAATGTGAAAACTACCAATTTCCACAGGATCAGACTACAACAACCAAATCAGGGCTAGCAGTTTTTCTTTATTTTGTTTCAGTTTGCCTTTGGTCTTACAGCTCAGGAAATAGTTTGAGGTTTGGACCAGAGCAGAGCTCTCTAAAGCTATATGGCCTTCAGTCACTGCAACAGAACAAATGACTAACACAGAAACATGATACATACATTACACACAAACATTACATGCAGAAAGAAAATTGTACCTAGCCATGGTTGTTGGATATTTATTTTTTCTATTTACAACCAATTTTATTAATAATAATACATTAGGGCTAGGTTGACAATATCAATTTCTCATTGTTAATCAATCTTAATTCTGATGAACCAATATGGGTCACACTTTATTTTAAGGTACAGTTTACAATATTAACTAACTATTAACTGACTTTTGAATCAGTAAACTCCTAATAACTGCTTAGTAATGGGGTAGGATTAAGAATGTGCAATATGGTCATGCAGAATATGTGCTTTATAAGTACTAACAAACAGCCAATAAGCTAGAATTGGCCTTTGTAGTCTAAGCTCTTTTCTTTTGATGTGTGAACAAAACTTCACAAAACATTATTTGTGCATGTGCATGCCATCAAATAATCACACTAAAGCTTTCAAATTCTGACAATTTTATCATAAAATCCAAACAAACGGCACCTGGACAGTTTACAGCTATTTGAGAGCTTTTTTTCATTATGAAAAATGTAGGCTATGCCCTGTACCTGTTATGTACTGGACGTGAAGTGATATTGAATTGAATCAAGATAAGAATCAAAAAAAGAATTAAGAGCCTGTGAATCAAATGGATTTGTGATTCTGTTTCACTGCTTAGCCCTAATGAAAAGAAGAAATCAAAGCAAGAAATATTTCTGCCAAAAACAAATGCCAATGTGTAGAAAATGTATAAGTCATGATGTAATGGCCAATATATAAAAGGCTTATTGACATGACAAGAGGGAGCCAGTGAAGTGGCGTGTTCAGACAAAGAGCAACATTCCCAGCAGATACTGGTCAATAATATGCTATTTGCCAAAGGTCCGCAAATGCAGAGCTTTAACTAGACACAGCTTCTTTGTCATATTGTAACATCTAGACTTGTGTAGTGCACCACAAATCGTGGGCTCCCCCTCCTCCACAAACCATGAGATGGGGCCCTATCCGCAAGCAATGAAGTCATGTTCAAGCGATGTAAATGTAAAACCACTGAAAAAAAGCATGATACAAACAAGACGGACACAATTCTAGAATGGAACACTGTTCTCTAATTTTTCTTTCACTTCACAGGGAAGTAGTTGGACTGACAAAGGCTGGTTTCACACTGGCTCTTGGTCATTCATCAGCACAGTTCTTGTTTCCAGTGTTCAAAGATAAATAAACATTTAAATGTGTGATGTATTGATTGTTTCTTGCTACTCTAAATACGTTTAGGCAGCATACAGTGTACTTGATGCTTTTATGTGACTTCTGTGGGAAGCAGAATCGTTCTACACAGCAAAGCAAATTTAACCATAATAAAATTAGCTTTGAGTGGCATTTAGGGTCAGGGCCCCCACTCACTGCAGGGCTGCTAGGGTGTCTTGTATGCCTGTGTGAGTAGCATGAAAGTCTACAGCATGAAATATACATCTACAGCACCTTGGGTTAATGACCTGTCACTTTTATTCCGTATTTTAATGGATGCTGTGATCTGTGATGGCAAAGTATTCTCAGCATGGACTCATTAATCACCATGTAACAAATGACACAAACATTCATATGCAATTTTCTTGAATATCTTAACATTTTAGACACTTCATGCTTGTCCCAACTGCACGTTTCTTACCCTAATAAGCACATAATACTCAAGCCCGACAGACACAGCAGGCTTTTATGAATGACAGATTGGGTACTGTAATGGAAGCTCTCTACAGCCCGTGTCGGGAGAGGGAGTGGGAATGCTGTGAATTATGATGCCTTTCTCCATGTCAGGGGAAGCAGAGGGGGGCTGCAGTCTTTGAGACCGCTCCAAATCAAACACAAGCGGATGGCTGACTCTCGCACGACTGCGGCTATCCCGTTTCCATCTGCAGCCGTCTGCTGTGGGAAAGCTATAATTACTCAGCGTGTGGAGTCACTAACTTTACCCTTGCACTGTCAAGTCTGCTTTACACATACAGTACAGATGTATGTACAAAGAGAGACAATGTCAACATACTAGTACACTACATGCACATGCATGTACAGACATGGAGAAGACAGTAACAACTGTTTTAATTATTACTGTGGAGCATAAAACTAACAGCAAACAAGAAGGTCACTGTGAATGCTTAGGTAGATAGATAGATAGATAGATAGATAGATAGATACTGCACATATTTATATTTCCATGTTTTGTTGGAGAAGTAATATGACAAAGTGTAATGTTGGGAATTAAACTGTCACATTTCTAAGAATGTGTGACGGTTTGCTATGACAATGTTTGGCATTTGTGCCCTAACTGTATTGTGCCCTGCTGAACAACAAGTGCACAAAATAACAGTCAGTGATAATGTACGAAACTATGATGCTATGACACACCCACAAACACGCTCAGACAGGATAAATGCAGGGGAATGTACTCGGGGAAGGTTACTTTGAGACTCATATCATGAAGAGTCTCGCTGGGAAAAACCACAGACGGTTGACAGGTGACATCCTGTTACGGTGATACAATAAGTGTGACATGATTGCAGCAGTTTGGCAGGAAGCTGACAAAGTCGAGGGGTAGGGAAAAACCAGCAGCCACTCTACTGCAGTGCAGAGAACAATCTCTCCATGCCTGCTGACTGCATTCATGCAGATGTCAAATTAAGGACAAACATGAGACATACGGTAAGTACAGCCAGAATCAGACAGACACAGGAAATGAAACGTGAAATGCTACCAGACAAAAAAAAAGACACAGCTCACAGTTCGGATCAGCGAAGCTTCGCTAACATGCTGAATTTTTTCCAGGACATGACATTTACTGCATGTGACATTTCAAGTATATATTGTAAAGCAGGGAACCATTACATGCATTTATTCAAAACCTACATTCCAGCTAAGAGGTTGCTGAGGAAATTTTCCACCAAGCAATCATGATATCCATGAAACAAGGCTGATGGGATCGGTGTGAGAAGAGCAGATACTCACCTATTGCAGAATTGACCCATGGCTCCATAGGAGTCACAGTCACAGGCCTGACATCCGCCGGTTCCGTTGGTGAAATACGTAGCAGCACATTCTTCACAACGCTGCCCAGTGTATCCAGTTAGACATAAACACTGACCCGTGACAGAGTCGCAGGTTTCTTGGTCCTCCGAACCCTCAGCACTACAGTTACACTGATGTCCTGCAAGCAAGAGACATTAACATGTTAGTTTTTCGTTACTGTAAATACATGCACTTTGCTATACATTCATTTTATTGTTCATATTCATTATATATTACAGTAAAAACATACAATTATGGATCAACCGACATGGGGTCTGTTTACAGCTATTTGAAAGCTTTCTTTTCATTATGAAAAATTTATGTCCTGTACCTGTTATGTACTCGACGTGAAGTGATATCAAATTGAATCAAGATAAGAATCAAAAAAAGAATTAAGAGCCTGTGAATCAAATGGATTTGTGACCCTGTTTCACTGCTTAGCCCTAATGAAAAGAAGAAATCAAAACAAGAAGCATTTCTGCCAAAAACAAATGCCAATGTGTAGAAAATTATGTAATGGCCAAAATATAAAAGGCTTATTGACATGACAAGCAGGAGCCAGTGAAGAGGCGTGTTCAGACAACGAGCAACATTCCCAGCAGATACTGGTCAATAATATGCTATGTGCCAGCGGTCCGCAAATGCACTACAGTTACACTGATGTCCTGCAAGTGAGAAAGATTAACATGTTAGTTTTTCTTTTCATTTCTTTTAAATCTTGGTGACAATTTTTCTCATCAGATGCTGAAATGAATCATGTGAGACAACAATGCTGTTCAATGCTGAATCAAGTTTTTTTTGTTGTTTTTTTCCTCGGTTCTAATGTTTCACTGTGTGTTGTTCTTCATATAGCCTACTGAAAACTATCAGCATGGATGCATATAACTTTTGTTTATTAATAGGATAGCCCACTCAAAATAATAATTATTACTCTCAATTAATCACGCTGATATCATTATAGACCAGAAGAACATATGGTTTAGAGAAGTCTGAAAAATTGTTTGTGTTCCTTTTGACAGTTAAGGCACATCTTCAAACTGATTGAAACTAAAAATTAGTGGTGGGCCGTTATCGGTGTTAACATGCTGCATTAACGCACGACTCTTATCGCGCGATAAAAAAAATATCGCCGTTAATCTATTCACAAAGTTGGGTTGGGAGCTGGGTCTATACTAC